>SSNR01000121.1:142055-210132 GCA_006937965.1 Callopanchax toddi | reverse complement strand
GTGTGGTGGAATTTTAGGAATTCAGTAAGATGTGTTCCTGTGATTATTTAAATAACAATGTGATTGTTTTAGTTGGGAAGATGTGGTTATCTGTTAGTTACAGGAACCCCCCCTGGGGTGAAGTGTTGACCCTATCTCCGTCTTTTATGATGGGTGATAAAACAACTGGGTTCCCGTCTTGCCCTGGGAGACGATGTGAGACAGAAAGACTAGACCCAACCCAGTTGGGGGTGCATATGTTTGTCTGTGTTCTAGGGGGGTGAAGTGTCACAATGGGAGGGGAGAAGGGTTAAAAGACAGTGGGAGTGGGTCAGAAGGCAGGATTTTCTCTCAGACACGGCTGAGGCAACATCCTCCACATTATAATGTGTAATAAAGCTCTCTAAAATGACGTAAGACTGAACTCTCATCCTTTGGATAAAAAACTTCCACAACAGTATGTTTTTCACTCTTCTGTAGTCTGTTGCATATCAATGCCTTTGCGTCGCTGCAGGCCTCCATCTCAGTGCACCACTGCTCCCATTCCTGTGCACTTTAAACGAGGCTTGGTCTGTGTTTTACTGCACGGCTAACTGGATTCTGCTCACCTTGTTTAGTCTTGATTTCCCACCTGACAAAGAAGTGTTTTTTGACCTCCTTTATTGAGAAGTGTGTACCTAGTTGGTGGTGCTTAGCTCATTGGCTGTTGATGAAGCGCCCCCTGGTTGCTTGTTCTAATAAGTTATTAAGGAAAAGTTTAGGGGGTGGTTGTATATTAGTCTACTTACTTTCATTTTGGGCACACTATATTGGACATATGTGGTAGTAATTTAGCTAAAAATGTTTTTTCCAGTTATTATAGAATAGTAATAAACTAGAGATGCTACATGCTGTATGAATCGTTATGCGGCTGATAGTGAAGGGTTTTGTGCCGTCTCATAGATTAATTTCAACCCATGTTGCTATTTTTTGTATTCGCTCATGAAAACTAATGAAAGTCTCTGTAAGATCATTTATAGTCCTAAACATTATTTGAAAACCTCTTCAAAATGAATTGTTTTTTTTTTTAATTAAAAAGACAAAGATACAATTTTTTCACAGTCTGTTGGAAGCTGGAGCATAATGAGTTAAATGGGGTCGACTCTTCAGTTATTCAGCTGGAGATATGCATCCAATAATTCATTTTGGAACGTTTCATTAAAATCTGTCCTGTGGTTTCTGAGATATTTAGCTAAATGAGCACACAGGCAAAAACATTATCACCCACCAAGGTGTTGTTTGGCACATCATAAATAAGTCTAAAGTCCAAACGCATGTAAGTTAAATAATGTTTGTTGTTATATTTGTTTTGTTGTGTTAATGTTCAAATACAAGTCCAAAGTCAGGTCTTAAACTTTGAATTCTGAGTCAAAAACAAATCATTTCTCCATATTTGTTATTTAATTAAATGGAAATTTGAAAATACTTTCTAGAAATTGCTGATGTTCCAGTAAACATGTGTTTCTGTTCAATATGTGAAATGCTCTCAAGTCATCAGGCTCAAGGCCAGGTGAAGTCAGGATCCATTGCTTTTAAAGTTTGAATCAAGTGTTTTGTGATTTCTTCAAGTCTAAAGTCATGTGACTTGAGTCCACACCTCGGTAACTGTCTGCTATAAGTCCTGTTAGCTTTCTAATCATTAAAGACCAGACTGGTTTCTGTAGCTCTTTGCTCTGGAGCTTTTTTTTTTTGTTGCAGTGCCGACATTCTGCAGAAAGCTACTCAAAGGTCTACAAGTCAACATGCCCGTGCACCACAGCGATACAGCAGATCACGAAACTGAAACAGCTGGTGAGCTAGAGGAATCAGCACAACAAAATAACAGGAATCTCTGTGTCCCACCATCTCTCTGAGTCTGAGCCTTTCGGGCTATTTGTTCAGAGGAACTCTGGTGATGCTGTCTGATTCAAAAGGGATCAAAGCAGCCGCTGGTATCAGGGCTGCCAATGGGGACGATATGAAAGCAGCAGGCAGGCGCACACACTTACAGATCAAGTTGACACATATGCAAACAGAAAGTGAGGCTTTGTGTTTGGCGTGAGAGCTCACACAATCACAGAGACGCGCAAACAGACTCTAACATGAACGCACTGCTTCGGCTCTGTCTGGCCTCGTAGGTATTTTTACAAAATCAGAACTCGGCGACCTGGAGATGCATCAACACTGCTCTTTCTGTCAGGGTTTAGGACATGATTGTGTCATAATAAAAGGCTGATGTTGAGTGAGGAGACCACAGCTGGACCAGAACTCGTGGGTTGCGGTGTCAAACTGGGTCCATGCAGTGATTTCCTGAGGAAATCCTGAAACCTTGTAGAGCAATTTGATTTTTTTTTTAAATTTTGTTTGCAATAGAGAACAAAATCTCCTAATTTTTTTTGCAACATTGGTCTTTGATAGAAATCATCACCTATTTTATTCACGTGAAAGATCTCATAATGCAGAAAGTCAGTCAGATTAACTGTTTCACTCTTTTTTTGTTGCCTCCCGTCTATTTTTTTAGAGATGTTGCAAAAAGCACATTTTCACTCTATGTTCAGTTTTGTTTATATTGAAATCCATAGAGTCTCAATAATTTGCATAATTGAATTTATGTTTTATTTACATTTTACACAACTTTTTTGTGCACGTGGTTGTAAATATAACCATTATCTGGGTGCCTTATCAGAGAAGTGTGTGTGGACACTTTACATTGTGTAAATTAATGCATTTTGAAAGATGCACATCCTGTTTTCCTCATTATTTCTCTCCTATTCTTTATCTTCCTCTCTTTGAGGGATCTCGTCCTCTTCACTCACCCTCAGCTCAGATCGTTTTTCACGCCACCAAGCAGCCGCAGGATCCTCATCTCTGCGCTCAGCTTCTGTTTACTTCAACACTTTCTGAAACATGAAATTCTTTGGGAAAATTGGTTTTCTGCAAACACTGTTTTCATCCAGTGAGCATGAGGGACTTAGATATCCTCTGAAGCTGCCCTCTTACTCTCCCCCAGCCTCCTGTTGATACACTGATAGCAGAAATAGGACTGTTCCTCTCTCTCTCTGGTAAAGGCAAGCATTAATCTAATGGTCCAAACTCTAATAGTGCAATAAAAACATCAGCCAGGTGTATTTCACCAACACATTTCAGCGGTTGCTACTGTACTTTTGCATGATACATTTCTATATCCTTCAAACTCAGACTTGTTTTTTCACTATCAGCTTCCAAGAATTCATCCTGTACACGTTCAGTCTTCACCTGCCACAAATGTCAAATTTAAAGCTGAATCTAAGGATTTTCATAACTATTATTTTATATTAGAATATTTAGTGAGATTATATTGTGACATGTATTAAAATACATCATAAAACACTGAAGAAAATGGCCTTTTTTGCCTTTTAGTTAATTTGAAACAAGAAAGCCAATATTTAATTAGCAATAAAGCAGTATTTGCAGATGAGTGTGTGAGAGAAAAATAGGTTTAACCTGCATGTTTTTATAAAGGCACACTATGTAACTTTTTCATATTTTTAAATCCTTTTTCTTGAGCCAGTCTGTGCTAATATGATTCTTTACAGGGTTAATGAAAACTCACTCAGACTCATCTGCTGCTTGTGTCCAGAATACCACGTTTGCAACTTCTGAGTCTCTGGTCCGTTGCCCTGAAGTCTCACAAAGTCACGTATCTCATGAGGGTTAGGCTAACCCAATGTGGCTAGCTGTTATGCTAGCTCCAGAGTGTTTTTAGCTCATGATTCCTGCTTTTTTCTATCTCTCCCTGCTTGAACACAGCTGATTTCTTTGAATGAGTGATGAACCGCTCATGTAGAAAGCAATGAAGGCTGAGGAGACATTTCAACAGGTAGATTTAGGTGTTTCTGATCAAAGACAATGATAACGTTTTTACAGCAGTGATTTAAAACGGACACTAGGGGGTGCTAAAAACAAGCCCAAACTGAATAATGTGCCTTTAACTTGGAACAAAATGAATTAGTGCTTCTCACAAGTTTCATGTATGGTTGGATCACATGGGGCTTGTGTCTGTTTTTTCATAATTTACCCACATTTTATTCACATCTTGTTTGCCAACCTCTTTCAAAGCTGTCTTGCATCTCTTGCACTTTCTGACTCAAACTTTAAATAAAGAAAGGTTAGATTCATGTTCCAGATGCATGTGACCAATTTGAGAAGAAATTTGTTGCTCAAATTGTAAAAAGAAGAATGTAAAAAAAAACTCCAGCGACAGGTCAGGTTCTGTGACTCGTGTAAGGAGACCGAGCTCAAACATTTAAAGACATTTTGGAAGCTCTGTTGAAAATGCTGTTCTGTAACAGCAGAACCGTGAGAGGCTGGCTTTTTACTGGTTCTATTTTTATCTTTGAGAGATCAGTTTGTGAGCAAAACACAACACTTAACTCTGATTTATGGATTCAGCAGAGCCAAAACTGGGAGCACTGAAAGGAAACAGGTAAAAATGATCTTTAAATCAGACCAGAGATTTTATATGGGATGTGTGCATCCTACCAGTCTCAGTACCTAAACGGTTTTACTGCTTCAAGTACAATATGATAACTCTTCCACAAAAATGCAACATAAATGTAGAGTTGTAAATACATTTTCATGCGTCATCCTTTTATAGATTTACAGATTAAATGACCAGAGGCATGTCCAAACAGGGTGTCTTGTTTCCAGTGTGTCTATAACGTCCAGAGACTGACCCTTTCTTCCAGTTTCATCACTGGAGAGGATCACCTTGATGTCTGCACTGATCACACTCAGAGGTCACTGGTAATGATCAAAACAATCGCTGCATGTGCTTCCAGGAGGCAGGAGGAGGATGTGTCTGTGTTCGCCTCTTCTTCCCACATCTTTAAATTAGTCAGTGTGATGATGTAAATAATGCAGCAATCCCCTGCCTTCATGTGTGTTCTCTGACATGAAGAGAAGGTGCAATCAGTGCTCGTAGCCAAGCTCTTTTTCTTTGATGTAACTCTGCTGCAGGCTCATAGGATGTTGTTTTATTCTAATAAGTCTCACATGATAATTAATAGTCTAGAGTACTCGGTTACAGCCTTGTGCTGGAAAATCGTCCAGTTTTGCCCATGCTGTGGAAAACTCCTCCCATGAGTGCCACTGTGATCAGTAAGTCACACAGGGCGATGCTGACTGTCACAGGGGCCGTCGCTTGATGAATGGCTCTGTATATCATCTATATGGCTTCCATCTCCAGGAGCAATCTGTTATCCTCTCTCCTACTTCACACCATCAGCCAAAACACAGCACTCCTCGTGTAATCACCAGCCTTTTATTCTCTGGCAAACTGAGCATGACTGCATGGTTAAAGCATAGTCTATGATCATTTACATAAAACATAAAAACTAACTCACCCTTATAGGTTTTTACTGCATCAATCACCAATAAAAGACCCAGGAGTCTTTATCAAGCAGGTATATTAATGATTTTATGTATAAGTTCAGGAATGCAAAACCCTATTGGCAGCTATTATCATCATTTCAACCTGAAGTAAAAACATAAAGATTTCTTATTTTCTGCTAGTGAGCCATTCCTCCCTTCAGTCACTTCCATCTGTCACCACAAAATCAGTTTTAGCACAGATTGAGTAAAAAACAGCCTGTAGATTGGAAATGCTGGAGGGATACATGTATGTGTGTGTGCATGCGCCTGGTGTGTTTTTTGGTTTGTGATGTGCGTGCCGAGCTTCGAAGCGTCATCATCATCCGTCTCCTACGCCCTGTCTGCCAGCCAGGCCGAGCAGGACAGAGCGTGGTTGGCTCTGTAACAACACGTCTGTGTCACATGAGTGGTCACAGACATGGACCTAAACCAGATCTAGACCAGTCAGATTCATGAAACAAAGAAGAGTCCGGCTGAATGATTGTAAACTATGTATTTTCTGGATCAGATGTGTCATTTTACCAGCAGGGCGGAGGAGCACCTGGCAGTTATTTTTCTTCTTGATAAAGATGTTTAACTTTACACGTTCTACTGAAGCACATCATTCAATCTAAAGCTGATTCAAGTGTGAATCTGTCGATTATCGCTCGTGGAGATGAGGACCTGATCCCAACGTCTGCACAGAGTTGAAGTCCTGTTGCCTCACAGTCAGATCTAAAAGAATAAAAGCTTGTTTAATCGCAGCATAGGGCCAAATTTCTGAGGAACTGCAAATTGCTGCCAGCATCCCTGCTGTTGTGTTTTGTTGTTGTCATTCATGGTGTGAAATTTTCAGGAAAAACAGTAAAAATCGGCTCTATTTATTCACACATAAGTGGGTCTGAAACTAACACATGTGCTGCTGGATTATCTATCACCTTCCTTCACTGGTAGAAATTCAAGCTCAGTCATTTCCCCTCTTAAATTTGAGCTTTCTGTCTCACTGGGAGCAACACCAGAACAAAGGCTCTTCATTTCCTTGCATGAGTTGTAGGGCCTTGCTCTTTTGTCTCTGGGAATTTGAACATGTCTGAACATTTTGTGTGACAAATTTACTCCAAAATGGTCACAGAGTTGTAACAGGCTTCTGAGACCCAATTTAAAGCCTTTTGTATTCAGCATGAGTCAGAAACTGAGAATGCAAATAATGATGATAATAATAAGTGTTGCAAACAAATTAGGACATAGTTTTGTTAATAAATTGCAACAAAAACATTTGCACTAATGTGACTTTGTTCACAATTACATAAAGCCCCTGTGGCCTGGCTTTATACAAAACTTCTTGCAAAAGTCTCAGCACTGTCAGGCAGAAACCTCACATTTTGAAGATTGGATCTTTTAAGGAAATAAAAAACAAAAACAAATCATTTTAATTACATACTCTGTGGCTGCAAGTCCCAAACTCATCATCCAGAACCAGACTGAGTACAAGTATAAAGAATTATTACTATCAGTGTTATATGACCCTATTATACCAGAAGGATATTTTACCAACAGTAATAAAATCAGTTATATGTGTATTCTTTCCTTTAGTCCAGAAAACAATCATTTTTGCTCCTATCAGCCAAATCTAGTTTGGAGCCTGAAACATTATTTGTCCTGTGATTTTTATCTCCTGAAAATCTTTCTATAAATCATCTGATCTGCAAGTAAAATGCAAATTTCCCTGAATTTTATCCACCAACATGATGCAAAGTGGTTGAAAAGCCTTACAGTCTTGCTCTACTGCACATACACATTAGTTTCATCCTCTGACTCCGTGTCTCTAACACCCATGATGTAAATGTCACAGTGTCAAACGTCAAAATTCATAAATGCTTCAGTCTCTTGTTGTATTACTGTTGCTGGAATAGCAGTCACCCGTTTTATAAAAAGTTGTCTTTAGATTTAAACAAACACTTGCTGTCCGTGTGCATTTGAAGTTGGGGCAATTGGGGTAAAGAGACAGTGTTGTTCTAGTTGCTGTTGTGTAACGTAGTGGGGGCTGCTTCCACATGAGGGCAGCCAGAGACGCGGGTGGGAAGCGGTTCATTCGCTGGCTTCATAATTGGTGGGAGTGCAATGCAATCACTTACTTAACTGGCCTTTTCCCCAGCTGCTTCTCTTCAAACGGATGGAGCTCAAGAGACTAAAGAATGTGGCCCGAAGGTCACCGCAACCCTGCAATCGTTCCAGCTGGAAAGCGATGTATTTACAAACCGCAGACGCAAACACAGACAGTACACTGCTGGATGTGTGCTGCTTTGTTGCAGCTATTAAAAACTCTATCAGAGAAAAGCAGTGGCCTTCCCAGGCAGCTCTGCAAGTTATGTTCAGAAATTCTGGAAAAAAGAAGAAGCAGATTTCTTTTTGTGCTCTGATTTTAAAGAAAATGTATGTTTTAGTCTCTTAAACTGAAAACCTATTTGCTTCATTCAGATTTCTTTAATCTCATGGTGGTGTACAGAAAATAAAACCCTCCTATAAATAAATGTTATATGTGACTCAGCAGGATGCTCAGAAAACGTTTTTCAAGCCAAGGACGTGTGCTCTTATATCCACACCATAAACACAACCTGAGAGCTTTTTCATCTCAACAGTGCATTATGGACATCCTCTTATCAAAACTCAGGCAAACCTTTCTGAGCTCAAAGTGAAGAATATTGCTTTTCATAAACTTTCACAACCTCCAATCTGTGACCTTTGATAAAACATCCTTTATGTTGCACCTTCCTGGATTATCCAGCGCTTCTAAGTGCTCCGAAACATCTTAAAAAGACCAAAGTCAAATTCCTGTTTCTGTCTTTTTTACCCTTTTATTCATTTTGAAGGTTAAATCACATGGATTGCATAGAGTGGGATTAGATAAGTCTCTAAAAATAGACCACAGGGCCTTGACAATCAACACAATGACCTTTTGTTTTACCACGCTCCTTGTCTGTCTCGTTTTGTCTAAATTTCCCATCCTCCTCTGCCCTCGTTTCCCTCTGTATCACATGTTTCGTGATCCGACGTGTGCCGCTTGGCTGGTTCTCTGTGCTCTCTAACAGCCTGTTAGGGTTTGACACCTCAGTGCATCAGGCTCTGGCAGCATCGATATGCTGTTTCCTGATTGTGCTTTTTGTGTCTTGCATGGAATGTCTGGAGTTGGAATCAAGTTAATGACCTCTGTCCACAGCGCCAGAATGACTGACTTTAATAAACATGCAAAGGGTCAATAGTTTAAAGGTGAAGTTGTTTCTGTAAGACTTTGATGTCTCCAATGCAATAGAAGCACATGTTATTTATTATTCACTTTGTTAACATGGCCCAAACTGAAGAGTGCACCAACACCACAGATAAATGGCTCAGCAGCAGTCTGTGTGTTTGAACATTTGGTGACATCTTGAGTTACCTCGGCAACACAATTAGACAAGAACGACACCCAAGAATGCCTTGAATGTGTGAAGAAACCTTCAAATTCTACTAAAACATTGTGCTTTTTGAAAATTGACTATGTTTTCAGCTAGAAACACCTCTTCAGGATTGTAAAAGTCACAGGGCTTTTGATTTTCATCAAATGATTCAGCTCCACAATATGTTTTACCATTTTTGTAAAATTATGGTCTAAGTTTATCAGAATTGTTGGCCTTTTTAATGGGTTTCAATAGAATGGAACATTCACCGTAGGGGTCACACCTTAGGGCTGGGTACCGTTAAATCTTTTTCAATACTACTACTTTAATGATACCTGGTTTTCGATACCGGTACCTTAACAATATTTTTTTCAGTACCTATATGTGTTATTCTGAGAGAAAATAGCAGAGTACTAAAAGTTATTAAACCAAAAACACCATTGTTTTATGTCATATTTATGCTTTTATTATTTTTAATCTTTGCTTACCTTGGGAACTTTCTGTTATGTCACTGACGCTGTCTTCCCCTCACACACTTCCTGATGCAGCAGAGGCTACAAACTGGGGTCTGCTTTTATTTTTTTGCAGTCGGACTGTACAGACTGCAGCTCGCAACTTAATTCCATGCGCAATTAGGTGCTTTGACTAATTGCTGGTATTCCTGTTCATTGAGGCACAAATCTTATTGCATATGTTGCATATTGCTCTGTTCCTGTTTATCTTTCCAAAATGCAGCCAAACTTTTGATTTTTCTTTGACATTTTCAACCCGGAAGTCGCTTAGCATGCAAGGAAACTGTTGTTGAGAGGGAGAGGAGGGGCTGCTGCGTGTGTGAGGAAGCTCTCTTCTCCTCTGCGTGTCATGTAACATGGAGCAGAGCGGAGCTGGATGAAGTGAAGCGGCTCATTTACAGGGAAATTTTAATGTAAAAATCCCAAAATCTGTAGTTTTTTTCTGTATCAGTACCTACTGAATGCTGTACCAAAGAAGTACCGTGTACCCAGCCCTACACCTTAGCAAACAAACTCCTCCCACGACTCTTGAACAAACACTAAATATTTGTGTCTTCTTTCATTCTAAGTGTCTTAAAAAGTGAAATGTAAAATGTGTCTCAGACTTTCACTTTTCTCTCAAATCCCCTCAGAAAGCAGAGTTTACATACTGTGAACTCCAGTAGACTTCCATGATAACACAGCTCTATGCTTCTTATCAAATTGAGAAGTAAAGTGTGTTTAAACCTGTCATTTCTCCTACATAGATCATTGTATAAACCTAACCTTTACATGAGTGACCACCAAAATCTCTTATACAACCCATTGCAAATTATTAAGTATAACGACAGTAATTATTTGTACTTATGGTTCTCTGCTATGTTTTTGATTTAAATTAGAACTTTTTTATGTGTTATCTATTTCAAAGTATCACTAGTTATTTTATCTTCCAGTATTTTCACTTCCTGTTAGGACAGATGAAAATACAAAGAAAAAAAACATTAAAAAGCAATGAAAAGAGGATGCTGTAGTTTTTATTTTTTCTTTCATAAAATGTTTAACAAATGTATGTCCTCTAATGTCTCATTCAGCAGCTTTTCATATTTATTCATAATTTTGGTTCCTTAAGTGAAATGAGTGTAACCACTACTGGGATTTGGTCACTCAATGGTTCGGGGACTACTTTGTGATAATCCCAGTTATAATACCAACCAGCTCCAGGTAATGGCCTCCATGTGATGTTTGAACTGTAAGCAAACTGGTTTACAATCATTTTAGAGTCAGATTGCTCCAGTCAGACTCCAAACAGCTTGAGGATGTTACTAGACCATTGCACCTGCAGCATTATTGTCTCAACGTGAATAAACTCAGGCTGAAAGGACTCAGCTGGTCTGAAAAGAGGCTGTCTCATTCTGTTAAATCATATAAAATCACTGTAGATTATTAAGGAGATAATGCATTTAAATAAATAAGTATTAAGTGATTTTCTTGATGATCAGCTCGTAGAACTATTTGCAGTGATTATTGGGTGGAAAATCTCCTAAAACCCACTCCTGCTGCAGCGTTGTTCCACACTGGGTTTTCCTTTATGCTCAGTCTTAGAGCACTTTGTCCCGGTATAACTCATTTACAGTCTTTTGTGCTGCGCCATTTATCTGCTCCACAGTGGATGATGAAGGCCTGAAGAGAGCTGGGTGATAAAAAACAGGACAGACATGAAGAATACAGAGCGAGGGGAGAGGGAATGAAGATGACAGCTTTGGGGTCTTTAGAGGAAGAGCTAAAGGAGGAGGAGATGGCAGAATAAATTGTCTGACTGTCACCTGAAGCTGCTCTGCTCTTAAATTTAGACTTTTTAAGGACACGGCTAAGTGAACACAGAAAAATACACAATCTGAACCTCCAGCAGATGACCGTGTTAAATGTTTCAGTGGACCAGAAGCTAAATGTTATCTGTGCTGGTTTAAACTGTTTTGGAACATTTTCTGCAGTCCGTGTTTTGGTCCTTTAATAACCTGCTGCTCTTGGTAAGAGATCCTGCCAGTAATTCACAAAATGTGAGAGAGAAACAGATGCTTCTGGGATTTTAAAGACTTTATACATATGGTCAGATAGCGACAGCCTCTCTTTACATGCCTACTGGTCTTTTAAATAAAAACAGGATGATGGAACAGCAAACAAAAGGTCGCAATTAGTAGAAGGAGAAGAAAAGAGATGCTAATAACCACCCCTAGCCATCTTTCTTAAGCTGTTTATTTCCTTTCTCTGTCAATATTAACGTCAATCAGAAATGCTCAGACAGTTCATCAATATTCCTGCTGCTCCCTGAAAAGGTCATGTACAGGACTGCTGCTGTGTGAGTGATGTTTTCCTGCCTCCTGCAGACCGCACACAGTTTTAAATCAGGCCAACAGGTTGGCGAGGATCTGCTCGGGTTCACAGGAAGCCTCGCGGGAATCACAGTTATCTGTCAGTCTAGTTTGATAAAAGTCATGTCTAGGAATGTTTTCAGAGCTGTGGTGCAACAGACACCTCTGAGAGATGATGGGATCTGAATTTGCAGACGAACATTGTTACGTTTTAGGACAATAATTGAGCTCAATAAAGGAACAAAATTAAGACATTGAAGTTAATTAAAGGCTGGGGTTGATCCAGAAGTGGTAAATGAATCAAAATGATATACCATGCATATGAGTCAGCAGGCTGAAGCTTAAACAAAAAGAGCATGGCCTTATGGGTAAAGTGATTGTGGCAGTGTGCAATCTGGGCTCAGATGAGAGATGCTAATGTTTTACGTGTCTCATCTCTCAGGAGTGACAACAAACACCTGTTTAATGCAAAGCAGCAACGTGTCTCTGACACTTTCATCAACTCTCTGATGATCATAGGATCTGGTGTTGTTCCTGTTAGTTGAGTTTTAAAAGCTCTTTATATTTTGAGCCTTATTATTCCATTCTGTTCATCCTGTTTTTCATCTGTTTTGTTTATTTAATTTTTCCATTTAGAGTTTCTGTGAGTCTTGAGTTCATTGATTTCAGACTTTAGGTTGTTTCTCTGCTTCTAACACACCCAACCCTCCCAGTAGTTATACTCATCTGTTTTGTTTTGGTCTACACCTTTTGTTAGTGGTGGTTGGTGGGTCACTTTTTTGGTGGGTTGGTGGGTTTGTTGGTAGTGGGCTAGTTAGTTAGATTAGTTGGTTGGTTTGGCAATACAGTGATCCCTTGTTTATTGTGGGAGTTACATTCTAAAAATAACCCGTAATAGGTTAAATGAAATTTGAGGCTGTAAAACTCCTCGCTACACACTTTATACACGTTTCTCCGACGTAGCAGACAGTCAAAACGTTATGTAGCGTTTTGAAATAACTATTAGTTATTTTAACTACACCCTCTTCAGATAACATTAGCTTATTTTTGGTTTATAATGAAAAGTGATAAACTGTCATTTAACCCTGATAATAGCTAATATTTATTGAAGGTATCTAGGTTCTTTGAAAGAGTACAGTGAATTGAAATACCTTATTAATAATGTGAAGCTGAGACCAGATAAAGATTGAACAACCATTTAATTTGAAAAACCTAAGAACACAGACAGATAAGACAGTTTGAAAGTTTGATGTAAACACAATTAATATTCTTAAACATGTTGAGGATGTTAAAGATAGTTTAATTGTGAGTTTTAACGGACCGTAGCATATGTTTTAATGACTAGGGAAGTTAGTTAATTTAGTTAACCTAGTTGGGACTTTAAGAGTCAATTTAGGCTAATTTGAGTTTGGATTTGGTTTGGCTTAATTTAGTTTGGAAGAATTAAGCTTTATCAAAGCAAACCTCTCGATCAGAAAGTGGTGTTCGCTCACTGACAGGTGGACGCTCCTGGATCTGGCAGGCGTTGGTTTCTCCACGAGCTGAGGCTGGAGTCCCCAGACTCGGAGTGGTGGTCCTGGAAGGCGTGGCCGCCGAGGACCTCGCCGGACAGTCCGTGGATACGTCCCGGTCAGCAAGGGAGGCATTTCATCAGGCATGCTGAAGTCATTTCTGATCGTCCCGTGGTGAGGGAGAGACGAGAGGGAGAGATTCCAGCAGGTCTCTCAAGGCCTTGTTCAAAGCTGATGAAGGTTCAGCTAAGATAGCAGCATAGCAGCTCCGGCTGCATTCAGGCTGTAGCTCAGGCCAAGACTGAGACAAGACAAGACTGACTCGTACCGGAACTGAGTATTAGTTTTGAGACGAGTTATCTTAAATTTAACCAATCAGAAGATATTACGTGTACTAATCAAAACTGAGTTAGTGAAGTTGTGGGTAGTTCTGATTGGACAAGGGAACCGTGAGGGAGTTACCAACTCACATGACTTCCGCCCGTTAAGACTCACATTATAGATGTAGAAAATGCATGACATAGCAGAGAAGCATTATAACACTTTGAGTGTGAGTGTGTGGGTGACCCTGAACAGGAACAACCAGAGAATGTTCTGTAAACAAGAGATTACAGTTGGAACACCAGTCTGTGGTTTTAAAGAAGAGACTCCTTTACAGAGAGTGTTTTATTAGACCAGTTAGTGTCCAGTTAAGGTCATCTGGGAGATGGACACCTGAAAGTGGACAGTAGGACACCTGTAGGGATCTTGATTCAGGTTAACATATAATCCAAGAGTGATTGTATTCCAAGTTATTGGGGAAAAGATGGATTATTGTTGTGATGGTCAACAGAGGTCAAAGGTCAGAGGATGTAGCCTATTTGGTGAGGCTACAGTTAGAATAAAAAAATGTAATTGATGTATTGATTGCGTCTGAAAGATCCAACCGTGTGTTTCGTTGCGGTATGAAGCCCGCTGCACCGTTTTCACCTGCTGAGAAGCTGCAAGTGAGCTGCGCTGCTATGTTTATTTATTTAGCGGACGCTTTTATCCAAAGCGACGTACATGCTGATCTGTGGGGGAAACCAGAATACCCGGAGGAAACCCACACATGCATGGGGAGAACATGCTAACTCCATGCAGAAAGGCCTCAGCCGGGATTCGAACCAGTGACCTTTGTGCTGAGAGGCAACAGTGCTAACAGCTGGGCTGCATGGTACTTTCTGCTTTTCACCTCCCGCTGCGCTGCAGGGAGCATGAGCTGGATGTGACTCACTCCGGTCTGGTGTAGGTGCATCCCAGATGTCAAAACTGTAAAATGTGACACAATTCTGGAGGGGGTGTTGTACAAATTACGAACAAACTAAAGTATAAATAAGACATTTTGTGACTAAAATACAAGAGATTTTGCATGACACTCAATTATTTTATGCAATCATGTCATTCAGTGTGATTTTTTGTGGCTCCAAGAAAATGGCCGCATTCTCAGCCCAGCATGATACAAACATAAATGGATTCCAAGCAGTGTGGAGTGCATCAAGTTGCACATTACCTCAAATAGTGACTGATGTAGATGCTGCATGTTCTCCACTTATAACTAAACTCCCTGATTTTCCAGAGTGATTTCTGCTGATAACTGAAACGGTGTGTAAATATAGATTCACTCACCTAAAATGTTAGCTTTGATTGGCATTAAAGAAATGCTCAGATGCCAATATAGACCAAAACATTTCCTCATTTTTACTGTCCTCACTGAGGTTTCACTCTTTCTTACTTGGTGCAAGGAAAACTAAATCCAGACTATACACCACAGTAACCCATCAAACCTTTCACTCATTTAGACCTCACAACTCGAGAGCTTTAACCTTTCAAAAAAACATGCACTTTCATCTAACCCTGCTGCTGAAAGCAATCTTTTCTTATTTTCTTCTGTTATCAAGATTACTCACTCAGACTGGAACACATTCACAGCTGAATTTGGCTTGTTTGATGTTCTTTTATTGTCGTTTTGCAGGCTTTTCCCTCCTCTTTACATTCCCCTCTCTCCACAGCAACCTCAACAGCAGCTGAACCAATTCATTAGAAGCTTCAGAAAGTCAATTATGTTAATATTTTCATTTGCTAGGGGGCTTAAAAAGTATGAAAATCAGCTATTTTATATTGCACTTTTTACATGCCGCTGTATATTTTTTAGCCCTCATTTAGATTTGCAAATTGGTCCTCTGAAGTGCAGAGGGCATAAAGAGCCTCAGATAAGAGGAAAGGGTGGTTCCACACAGAGCTGAGTGAAGTGATGATGGATGAAGGATAAACCGAGTGTCGGGGGAGCATCCACAGGAATCCCTCTTACTTATTCATGCAGCAGCCGAGCATCAGGGAATCTCCTGACCTCATTATGAAATGAGTATTTGCAAAAGCTCGTAGAACAGTGGAACTATGGCGTGAAAGCCTCTGCTTATCCTCTTCACTCTCCTCTCCACGTCATCTCTTTTTTAGATCAGATCACTCAAGGGAAGCTATGTCAAGCTTCATTCACTGTGATGCCTTTCCAACTGTCCTAATCCCCTTCTGTCTTTTTTCCTGAAAGGAAAGTCATGACTGTAAAAACTTTGTGTTATGGAGTGGAGGGAAGCAGATGCCTGTGCTGAAGTTTGCATTTTCTTGTCAGATGTTTCCATGTGAATGACACTGTAGGGAATCAGAGCACAGCACTATACTGCAGAGTTACTGAGCTATTTATGAAGATGGATCTTCTACTTGTTTAAGTAAAAAAACATCAAATGCATTCTGTAGATTCTGTAAACATGCTTTTGAAATTTACTCAGGCTTTAAATTAGCAACAGTGTCTCTTTAAATTGCAGGTTTGTGAATCTTAAACTTGTCTACATGTTGAGGTGGCGTGAGTCTAAAATTAGAGACCAACATGTCATGTAGGAATTCTGCTGGGAGTGTCTTTTAGGAGTTTTAAATAATGATTTTAAAAGCTGTTTGTAGTGGAAAAAAAGATTTGAGGTTTTTAACATATTGCTTCTGATGTTTACTTCACAATTCAATCTTTAATCTGTCACAAATTTTCAGAAAGGATTTTCCCTTGTTTTTGTAAAATGAAGACTTCTAAAATACATTTAAAATCATTTTAAATAGAGGATAAAAAGGCCACAAAACATGTTCTCAGTAAACGCACTTTGATGCAGAAGTGTGGTTTTTATTTTCTGACCAAAGCCAAACTAAAACCAGTAGTTCTTTGAAGGAATGCATATCACCTGCTGCATTTCAAGACAGAGTTTTAAAAGATCATCATGTGTTGAGAGATTGAGGTTTTTTGTTTTTGATATTTATTTCAAACAAGGTTAAATAATACATTGAAATTTCAAAGAAGAAAGCAACAAACAAAAAATAAATGATAATAAAGTAAAAAAATAATAAAATAAAATGGCATGTAGTTCTGTTTTGGTCTCACCTTGCCTCCCCTCCCTCTGCTTATCCGGGTCCGGGTCGCGTGGGCAGCATCCCAACTAGGGCGTCCCAGACTGTCCTCTTCCCAGCCACCTCCACCAGCTCCTCCACGACCTCCCCGGGGAGGCGTCCTAACAGGATGCCCGAACCACCTCAACTGGCTCCTCTGGATATGGAGGAGCAGCAGTTCTACTCCGAGTCTCTCCCAAATGTCCGAGCTCCTCACCCTATCTCTAAAGCTAAGCCCGGCCACCCTGCGGAGAAAACTCATTTCGGTCACTTGTATCCGCGATCTCGTTCTTTCGATTATTATCCAAAACTCATGACCATAGGTGAGGATTGGAAGGTAGATCGACCAGTAAATAGAGAGCCTTGCTTTCTGGCTCAGCTCCTTCTTCACCACGACAGTCCGTTCAGCGTCCGCATCACTGCAGCAGACGCTTCTCCAATCCGCTCCCTCCTTCCCTCACTTGTGAACAAGACCCTGAGATACTTACTGTAAGTTCCTCCACTTGAGGCAGGACCTCTCTCCTGACCCAGAGTTGGCAAGCCACCCTTTTCCGGTCGAGAACCATGGCCTCAGACTTGGAGGTGCTGATTCTCATCCCATCAAATTTTCAACATCCAATCTTTATCAAGATACAGACTAACTCATGCATGCAAACACAGGCAAAAACATTCATTTTTATTGAAGATGCAGGACAATGTTAGTATTGGAAAAAGTGCATACTTAATTAGTCTTTTAAAAATGATCAATGTATTAATTATTTAGCTGGTGTGTGTGCAAATCAAATGTGCAAATAATGAATAATGACATATTACTTTGCTGTTTAATTTGTTCTACACCTGATATAATCTGTATTACCCTGTATACCCCTGTAAATATCCTGTGTTTTACCTGTAAATACCCTGTACATACCCCCGTAGTATGAGTACTGGACTGTATTGTGTATTACTACTAATAAATCTGTTTTCATTGAAATCTAAGTGTTTAGCTCTAATGATGAGAAAAAGCAGAAAGCTCCTCTATGATTCGCTTTTAAAGGACTTGACTCAGAAATGATGCAGCGGTCTCATTTTCTTCTGGCTTGTTCAGTTCAAAGGTCACCCTGTGATGCAGCAGCTCATTTCAGAGTGGAGGTGAAACCTGTCTGTATTTCTGCCTCCTACGATGTCACCTCTGCTCATCCACAGTCTTCTAACTCAGTCCAGAATCAGGCCTCTGCACCAGAGCTTGCCCACAACTATTAAAGTGACAGGGTTGACTCGTGGCATGAAATTAAGGAGCCGAGGCCCATTGAGCAGCCCAGCTGATAGAGGCGGAGGATAATAAATCCAAAGGAGGAAAAAGTGGAGGGAGGCTGAGAAGGACGGAGAAGGGGATGAATGTGGCAGCTCATTCAGCCTCAGGGACGCTCAGGATCCCTTTATTAGCACGACTATTTTCCTCCCACAGTCTGTCTGCTCGTCCAGCAGAAGCATCAATATGCACACACACACACACACACACGTCACATCGCTGATTTATTACCATCAGAGGATAATTAGCATATTAATAATTCATACCAGCTGCAAAATTGTGTTTTATTACAAGCACAAAACATTAAGATAGAAAAAATACAAAACATTCTGCATGTGTGCATCTGTGGTTTTGTTTCACTAACATGTGAGACAGCAGCTGAGAGCTGCAGCAGAAGGGATCGGGAGATTTAACACAAAGTTGGCAGAGTTTCATGCAATCCAATGCAACACTGCTGGGAATAACGGGAGCTTTTTTCATCACCCTACCCATTTAGAATTTATTATATCTTATGTAGCATGTGATCTGGGCCATTTTGGATGTTAAACTAAATAAAAACTGATGCAGCAGCACGTCTGAACATTAGAGCATTTACCACAGGCAAATTCTTAATTTAACTTAATATATAGCATACCCGAAGGAATGTTTATTGCTTGTTATAAACTAAAATCATCTTAAGGTGAGAAATAAAAGCATTATTGTGGTCAAATCATGAACATTGCATTATCTCTTGATCTCTCTTAGAGAATGTGAATGACTCTCAGCTATTAATATAAAATTGTAGCTAAATACCTGTAAAACTGAGTGAGTTGTATCTGCTAATGCTAATTAGCTGAGGCGGCCATCTTGAGTTGAGCTGACCCCAAACGTTATTCAACTGTAGACACCATTGATTATACATTCTAGATGTTTCATATAAATCCTTCCAGTTGTTCATGAGATATTTAAGAAAAACACGTGCAGACACAGGCAAAAACATTATAGCTAATAATAATAAAAACTTATATTCCTATCAGTTTTCTTGCCATCTGTTCTTTTTGACCTAATGCTGTCTCTTCTGGTCTCTCTTCTCTCTTGTCTGCAGGATTTTCAGGACTCAGTCACTTGAATGGTATTACACCAATGTGAAGGCCCGATTCAAGAGGTTCGGCAGCGCCAAGGTTCTGAAAACGCTCTACAGAAAACACATAATTGAGAGAGGAGCGCTCTCTGATCTCCCAGGTAACTCCACCCTCTTGTTCTCTGATCGACTACATGTATTGTCCTGTTTGGACTGAGACAAGTCAAGGCTTCTCAAAGTAGACGGATGTAGATGTGAAGGTTTGTTTGGACTCACAGATACGGACCTGAGCTCATTAGTCTGCTTTGTGGCGACTGATCCTCACTTTGTTTCACGTTTCCTCTCTTGCTGAAGGATTTATTACCAGTAATTACTTTTTGTCTGTGTTGCTGAAAGAAAGATTTCCCTCTGTTATAGGTTTAATTTTAATTTATTTACTGCTGCTTTGTTTATTTAATTGTTCTTCTTAAATCTATGAACTTCTTCCTGTGGAGTCGATGCTGCTGTTGGAGTGACAGTGATGACAGACTGTCCCACTCACTGGTTAATCTCATGCTCGGACCTCTTTGAATCCTGCGCAGGACAGAATGTTGTTTTTTGACCCAGTTGCATCATGATCGGTCTGCATCTGTGGCTGACAAAGAGGCATTATTCCATGCCCTGATATGTAGGATTACAGGGATGATGGGAGAGCAGAGGGGATGAATCGGGTCAGACGTAGACGCGTACAAATAGATGGTCTTGAGATGAGGGGATGTTTGGGGCTACATCATCTTCACAAATGAAGTTTAGTTTGTCTGATTTCTAAAGCGATTTGGTCGTCTCTGAGTACAGACAGAATTAAAACCAAATTCAGAAAAATTATGGCTAAACCGGACTTGGAAGGACACACAAAAATTATGTGAAATTTATAAGAAAATGTTAGAAATCTTTTGAGATTCTTATTATAAAATGTTATTATGTATATATATAACAATACAGCATTAATCAAAAGAAACAAAATAGCAGATAATGTGGTAACTGGCCCCACTTAGAAGAACCAGTATAGCTCATTTATCAGAACTAGACTCTTCTTTCTCTACATCAAAAGATGTGAACTATCCCTTTAAATAGAACCAGGAGGTCACTGATCATCTGAGCCAGGGTATGAAGACATGTTTGAAATACGTTTCTTGATAACATGACGGGTGTGTTTTAATGGGCTTTCTACCAATTACACATCATCATTAAAGACTGGATGCTGCTTGTGACCAGGTTACATCATAACCTATACCCATAACCCCATAATGCTCAGTTGATTGTTATAGTTTTATGACTTTTGGCTTCTTTTTAATATGTGAGTGAACAAACTGATCTCGTCTCTGAACCTCCTTCTGGGTTTTCCTCTATGGTTTCCTCTCCTCTCTCCCATCATCCGGGGAGGATTGTATGAAAAGGGTGATCTCCTGAGCCGAACGGAAATGTACTGGCGATCTACGGCAAATAGTGTTTATTATGAAATTAAATGAAAAGTGATGTTTTAAATTTTAAAATGAGGTTAAAACTGAACCTATAAAAAAATGCTCTATACAGCCTTATTGATTAAAAATAACAAGTCACATCAAGTGTTTTAATGAGTACTTTTTTGTGACAGATTTATTTCAAGGCTGCCAGTTTAACAGAATAATTTCAGCTTTGCTTCAGCAGGTAAATCAGCACCAGGCTGAGGAAGATTCGATTAGATAAAGACTCATAAACAAACTGACGTTAAACATATTCCTCTACAATAATGTGTCTTTTATTCTTGTAAAAACACTCAGTGGAATGTAATACAGTCTCATAAACCATGTTTCCAGACATGTGCATAGGGGGCTTTTATGCTTCTTACAGATGTTTCTGTTTTATAGCCGACTAGAGGTTTGTTGGGTCCATTCTGAACAGCTGGTAAAGTGACAGAAATGTTTAAAATATTTCAACTTCTGCGAAAGAAAACTTTTTATATGACAAAGGAAATGTTTACCGTTTCCTGTTTAAAAGGGAGTCTACCTCTGTGACATGCAGCAAACCCTCTACCGTCTCTCTGAAAGTCAACATGAAGAGAGGGTTATAAAACATCAAGAGGTGGAATGATGGGTTTTGGGTTTTTTTGACACTTAAATCTCATTTGTTTCAAGCTGGGGATTACTGATGTCCCAGTTTTCCTTTCTCACTTTAGTGTTTGCTGTTGCTTGACTCCTAATGTTTTCCACCTATCCAGTAAGATGACTGAAGAAAATACTCAGAATGTAGGAGCACATTGTCTGACATAGCATCCACACAAACAGACCAAAGTGACCAAAAACACTGTAGTGACTGTGCCAGGCCTGTGTGTGTTGCTGTAACAACAACAGGAAACAAGGTGCTGAGCGTGCACATAGATGTAAACAGAGGAGGAAGAAGAAGAAGAAGATATGACTGGTGAACGAGAGAACAAAAACTAAATCCTTTGAGTGGACTGATGACCAAGTGGAACTTCTACGTTGTAGAGCAGTGTGATGTCGGTGGAGTCCTAAGCTAGGTTAGAGGTGGGGCTATGACATCATAGTTGTTACATTCCTCATCATATCCCGGGGGAGCCCCCAAATTGTGACCTTGCCTGTTTAAATGTAGGAGATGTGTGGGGGCATGACCATAAATGTTCAGGATAAAATGTTTTTTATTAATATGAAACCAAGAGTCAAAAATCTGAGATGGTATGAGTGGTCAGTGTAACAAAAGAAAACTGAAATTCACAAGAAACCAGGCTTGAAATAATCAACTGATTAGAGAAGTTGAATCAGCTGCAGGAGCTGCCACCTGCAGCTCACACTCAGAGGGCAAACATGCACTTTGGCATACAACAGTCAGCTTCAACGGTGTTACAACCCTCCCTTTTTCCCCAGATGTTGTGGCTTGTGTAAGGAAAAAGTTTGCAGAGTCTTGAGATGTGGTGTAAAACTGATTTATTACAAAAAACAGAAAACGCTCCAGGGCCGGTAAAACTAACACAACTTGTAACACAACCCTGGAGGATAAAACAAAAACGAAAACCCCAAAACTTACCAGCCGGGGGAGGGACTAACATAAAATACCTGTTAATTACCAAAACAAAAGAAAAACTCCACCGGAGAAACAAGACAGATCAACCTCCCCCGGATCTGGAAAAGAAATCAGAGTTATTTACAATATTTACAAAGTACAAATGAATAAATCAGGTTGACAGTTAAATTTCAAAAGAAAAGTTCTTAGCAAAACTGAAGAGGTACCAAAAGTCTCTTAAAAAAAACAAAGAAACTTAAATGGCTCAAACAGAACTTATAATACAGAGTTAAACTCTAAACAAAAGCTCTTCAAACGTTCAGACCAATAGAATAAAGTTCTCTCTTCTCTAATACAGACCATACAGCGAGTAAACCCAAAGCTGTGTGGAGTCAACTCAAGGAGTTGCTCCCAGAACTGAATAACTTCCTGGCTTTTGTAGGCTGCTGGTGTTGCATTAGTGGAAGTGGAATCAGCTGGGAGAGTGCAGACCGGAGCGCGTGATGACGTCATCGCTGACTGACAGGGCCGTTGCCATGGCGATGGGGGCGTGGTCCACGGACCTCTCCGGTAGAAGGATGGTGTACACTTCTCCCAGGGCAACAACCAGCAGCAAGGAAGTGGCTGAACAGAAAGAAGGGGGGGCACAAACAACCAAAAGAAAACAAAACACGGACCCAAAACAGAGGGCCGTGACAAACGGGTTGCATTTTGGCTTTTTACATGAAAAAGTCAAGGGTGGTATTTTGAAAATTGTTTTCTTTGGTTTAAAGATATAATCATTTTAGGCTCCTATAACAATGTTTCTGTGTAAAAACTAGGCAGAAACAATAAGATATAAATGTTTGCAAATCCACAAGACTTCATTTCCACGTGGATAGCACCTTAAAGAGAGGACACGGTCTAACAACAGAAGTGTTATTGATTTAACCCAATGGTAGGGAGGTTGAAACCCAATCAGAGGATCAGGGGTTTGATCCCTGGTCCCTGCACTGTGTTGAAGAGTCCCTGGGTAAGACATTGTTACATATAAATAATATAAAGCACTGAATGAGTGTGTGTTGAATGGGTGGGTGAGGAATACGATGTGAAGTGCTTTGGTGTTATAAAAGTTTGCGCCCTTTACCTTTATGTGAAACTTTCTGCAGCTGCAGTCTCTTTGTCAGAGCAATAACAGCTAGAGATGTCATCACACGCGTTTCCATCCATGAACATTTACAGTTCTGTTGACCCTCTTCAGCTTAATATTGTTTTAATTTTGTATCAAGGGGTAAATCAATGTAAAAACAAGGATCAGAACTGTTAGGGTAAAAAAAAAAAGTAAAGATCCCACTCTGAGCCCATTACGGTTTATTCACTGGCAACAAAGACAGCCTCACCCTCCAGCTCAGAGCTGGATGTAGTAGGTCAGGTGTGCTGCATGGCAGGTAGTCTATGAACTGACTCCAGGATTTTACGGAGCCCGTCTCATGACATGGTGGAAGAATTAGTATTTCGTGCGCACGAATTAGTATTTCGTGCGCACGAATTAGTATTTCGTTCCCACGAATTAGTATTTCGTTCCCACAAATTAGTATTTCGTTCCCACAAATTAGTATTTCGTTCCCACGAATTAGTATTTCGTTCCCACGAATTAGTATTTCGTTCCCACGAATTAGTATTTCGTTCCCACGAATTAGTATTTCGTTCCCACGAATTAGTATTTCGTTCCCACGAATTAGTATTTCGTTCCCACGAATTAGTATTTCGTGCGCACGAATTAATTATTCGTGGGACCCGGGCTGGACTCCACGCACAGCAGGGCAGCACTGGTCAGCTGTGGCTGCACGTATTATTGCGGGGATGCAGCTCTTTGGCTGCCCCCTGATAGAATTACTGGGGACATTTCAGTGATTTCTGGGAGATATTGGACTCTGGTTTTATGTTTAAAATAATGGGTTTATTTACAAATAAAACAAAACAGTCATAAGCCCCAACCAAACAGTGGGGATCCACCAGCAGGGGGCGGAACCCTGCAGAGCAGCAGACCACAAACCTGAGGGTGCACCACACCACACCCACCCCTAGGTACTGCTCCAGCTGCTGCCTCTGCAGAGGGTCCGGTAACACCGGCTCCACCTCCTCCTGGCGAGCTCCACTGAAAGAAATAAATGAAAATGGTTAATGACACCTTGTTAGTCTCTCTCTCCCGACTGTTCCCCTAACACACACACACACACACACACACACCCTCACGAGCACCGTCCCACGGCTCCATAGAGTCCTGCAGTCCAGAAGCTGAACTGCCGTGGTCCAGCTGACCTGCCAGCTGCTACTGGACTGGACTGATCCGGCGGAAAGTGGAGTCCCAATCAATGTCTGAGAGGCTGGAGGTTGCAGCGCTGCTCCACTGAGCTGGAGACGAAAGTCCCCACAGGCAAAAGAGCAGCGTCCTGGCGCGACCAGGGCGGTCACTCCCTGGGCTGCTCGCTCACACCTGTGTCACATAATGGTGTTATCACACTGAGGGACGAAAAACAGCACACACACGTACGTACACACACACACTCACCAGCCAACGCCATCTCTACCCACCCCCCTGCTAGAGGAGATGGCAACCAAGTGCCTGACAACCTCCCGCTGCTGCACTAGCAGCCGATCCCAGTCACACAGGTGAGCTGACCTGTCAGTCCACCAGCACACCTTGGCAGGGCTTTGATCCAACCTGCTGTCCTTATAGAAATCAGTAAAACAGCTGCAGGTGTGGCATATAAAACCAGGAGCAATCATGCTCATCCTGCCACACAGGGCTGCGCGTCCTGCAGAAACACGAGTTTACCACTCCACGCAACAAAACGTGTGGTAGAAAGTTTGAAAGTTGTGTAACAAGTCATACAGCTCACGACAAAGTGACAAAGATAGGTAAACATGACAAGAACTGAATTAGAAAAGGCACTCAACATCAGTGGGTAGATCGTTATCATGGCTGGTGCAGATGGATGAGGGACTGCGGGATAATATCATCAATACTATTTCGTTCCCACAAAATAGTAATTTGTGGGAACGAAATATGTTTAACGTTCGCACGAATTATTATTTCGTGGGAACGAAATACTATTTCGTGCGCACGAAATACTAATTCGTGCGCACGAAATACTAATTCGTGGGAACGAAATAATAATTCGTGGGAACGAAATAATAATTCGTGCGCACGAAATACTAATTCTTCCACCATGTCATGAGACGGGCTCCGTAGTTTCAGAGTTGCTTTGCCAAAAAAAAAAAGCAACACTTTGTTGGTGTTGTTATAGATGAGAAACTAAACTGGAAAAATCATGTTAATTATGTTTGCAATAAAATGTAAAAAAGTCAAATCTGTAGTTGAGTTAACCAAACATGTTAACTAACTTACTAGATTTTATTTATCCATACCTTATGCTGTCTGCAGCTTCGTGTTATACAAACTGCTACGTTTAGTCTTCTCTCTTTTTTAATTGTTTACGTTTTTTAAGGTAAAAGCAGAACATGACAACAGAACATACCAGTCTCCTGATTATAGCTCAGTTTGTGACCTGTGGCTCACTTGTAGCAGGCAGTGGGTCGTTGCTGTGTTTGTGTTGTTTGAGCTGGAAGCTGGAGGCTAGCAGCGCTCTGCCTGGAAGGAGCGGAGGGCAAATGTTAAACAGGAGCTCAGAGCTTCTGCTGCTAAAAGCACAAACATCTGAGCTGCAGGCTCAGCGGTGTCAAACACTCACTTCACTCGTACTGGTTTATTGGATTCTCTGTGTGTAATTTGTAGAATGCACTGGAGTTTGTGTTGTTTTTGTCATTATTAGTCACCGTACACTTATTTTCAGCAGCCGAATTCAAAATAATAGCTTCTCATTCTTATTTATAAAATAATTCAAAGTTTGTTTTGCAGAGGGATTTATGTGGATCTGATTTTTCTTCCTCATAATGCTGGCTGAACATTTCCAATCCCTCTAAGCTGCCTCTTCTTTCGTGCACTGTTCTCACCCTGATTCACCTTCTTCTGTTTTTTTTAATCATTTATCAGCTCAATCAAAAGCAGATTACGTTGTGTGCTTTCTCAAAATGTGACGGTGAAACTGTGAAAATGAATCCTTGGAGATTTTTGCTTGTTATTGTGGATTTATCTGAAACTTAAAGTTCATTTCATTTCTCCACACATGAACACAAATGCTTGTCAGTGCAGCAGCTATTATCTCAAATGCATTCTAAAGTTTTTATTATAAGGAGGTAATGTTTTATAATTGAGCACTACATTTGTCTTCTAGTTTATTTTTATGGCAGATTTAAACTCCATCGACATCACCTCTGTGTAAAGTGTGTAAAACTCTCAACGATCTCCCAAATTAAAGCGATAATAAACCATATGTCGGTTTGTTGCTCTCCTCCACCAGTCAGGCCGACTGATGTAAACAGACACCCCTTCAGTTCAGTCCTTGTTTTGAGGACTTTGTTTATGAGGCTGGTGGTGTGCGCTGCCAGATGCTGCATGATAATTGAAGGAAACCGTCTGGACTCTCCATCCTGCTGCTGCTGTCGGCACTTTAAGAACATTGTTAGTATGAAGCTCCATTATTCACATCTTCATCTCTGTCCATTTTTTCATCTGTAAATCCACTTAGTTTGTTTATGATGCTCTAAATTTTAAACAATTTTGCAAAATAATTTTTAAATCAATCTGAACTCTTCCTCATGGGATTATCCTGTTATTTCAGGTTTTATTGAACCTCAGACATGAAGCATTAAAGATGTTTTTCAACCATTTTGAAGTGTTTCTGTGTGAAGGTTCTTCCACGACGTAGATAGCTTCCTGAACAGCCTCTGTTTGGAGAAAGATCCCAGAGGATGGATGAGCTAACAGCTAATCTGAGCACAGCCCAGACCAATATTGCTGCCTTTGCTGCTCCAGTCTCCTAAACTTTACATTAGTTATTAGATTGGGTTTTGGAATATTCTTGAAACTAGCTGTTATATTAGACTAATATAACTTGGCTCCTACCATATTCTTTAATATATTGAGGGCTGTCCCGTAATATACAAATGTTACAAAACTTTACTTTTACATCATGTTCTCCAGTTTGATCAACCTCCAGCAGCCGGAGCAGCTCCATCTCTTCACCTCTGTCCTGTGGGTAAAAAAAAATCCTGTCATTAAATGCAGTTGGGGAAAAATATGTCTGGCATCTGGTGAGACACTGCTGCTGCTTTTCATGGGTTTTGTTTACTTGTACATTGCTGAAAATCTTATTAGAGGTGATATTTTATTAGTATACAATTCTATTTATGTGAAAGGGGCTCAGGTAAAAGGTCTGGAGTCAGAGGACTTCAGCTTGAACTGTCCTCTTGGTTCTTAAAGGAATTTTTCAGCCTTTTTTTATGTGTTTTTGTGCAGATGTTCCTGAACAGCCTCTGTTTGAAGAAATAATGTTTTCATCCTACAGGAGTGATGAGCTAACAGTTAGCCACAGTATGCTGCTGATGTCCTAAAACTGCTCCAATCTCCAAAGTTTCAGTTACATTTCAGTAGAAATATTAAGTAACTCCTGCTGGACCTGACCTCTAGATGAGACAAACTGCTGGAGTTGTTTGTAAGTAATCAAACATTCTGTGTAAAAAACTGTTTCATGTGAAAATGATGTCATATAAAGGCTTCTCATCTGATCAGTTGTGAAATTTTGGAAGTTGTAACAATTTTAAGGTGTCAGCAAAACACTTTGGTGTCATCTGTGCTCAGACCAGCCATAGCTCACTGGCTCTTTCTCCAAACTGAAGCTGTTTGGGAAGCTATAAAAGAAAACACACTTCAGAATGGCCAAATAAAGAGGTGTGGCATCAAAGTGCTCTGAAGGAGCAGTAAAGCTGTTGATAATGTTTAAAACATATACATATGTGTATGAAGATAAATAACTTCACACAGTTTCTCCTTAAAATAAGCTGCACACACAGACCGAAAGTTTCTTCCACTAGTTTTTTTTTTTTTTTTTTAATCTTCCTGGCTCATTTTCAGTCTGTGCACTTGTGATGCTCAGTCCAAGAAGACTCACATTCTTGGGCTGTTGCCACTGAATGTAGTTTTTGGAGCCAATGTTGGTTGGAAGAGCGGGCGCGTGGGCTTACCTCAGCTGACTGTCGGGGATTTTCTGAGTAGAGACTTCCTGTTCCAGCTCATGTCATGTTGGTTTCCTCCAAATCCCTTCAGTTTCCTCCCACACCCTGCTCATATCAATCAGCCTAAATTTAAAACAATAGCTTACCAAGTTTTATAATTAGTTGAAGATTGGGTTTGGTCTATGAGCTCGAACACATTTTCATGACTGATTGCACTCATTCTGTTCAGTTATTATTATTGCATTCTGTATGCTTCTTCATTTCTCCATATTGAGACAAAAACAGTCTACAGCTTGCACAATCACACACACGCACACACACACACACACCTTCAAGGACTTCTATAAAATTGAGCCAACTGATCCACTCTGTTGTGTTTCACTAGTCTTTATTTCAGAGCTGCTTTGACTGTATAGGTGACCTATATTCATGCACTAAACGACAGCTGCAGTCATGATGCTGAGATATACATTTATTTCACTACATTCAGTCAGGCTTCACGTCTGAAATTCTACAAGTGATGGAGATTTTTATCTAGCACAACTTCAGACCAAGTGCCCCAAATGTAAGATTTAAGATGAAAAATCTTCAGGTTTCAGGAAAAAGGTTGTGAAATGAAAAGGAGTCAGGTTTCAAAAAGAAAGAGTTTTCATAGGAAAAGGTGCAAAATACAAGTTTTCAGGTTAAATCATCTTAAAAAGAAAGATGTCAGACTTTAGACTCTTTAAGCCACGCTGTTGGATTTATGAACCTTTTATTATATTTTAGAACTTTCAATAAAAAACACACATTAATGCTTCTCTTTTATTGCATTAAGTGTTAGAACTGGGCCTGTTTCAATGCGGTTCTGATGCCAAAATAAGCACTAAAATGTCCCTGATTGAACTTTTACAGATATAATAAAATCTGTCAAACCCAAACTGTGTTTTAAAGATCCCGTTTGTGTGAAACAATCTAAACCAAAGACTTCTAGTTTTTGATCTGTTTGTCAAAGATGGTGACATCTCACAGCCAAATCAGGAATCAGAAGCTAACTTCAGCGTTGTGTCTTTTCTGGGACCATCTGGTCTGAATGATGTCATTTATTGACCTGTTGACACTCAGCCACAGACTTATGAACTCACTGCAACTTTAAATCAAACTTTATTTATAAACCACTTTCATAGAGTTGGGTGTTACATAAGATGTAAATAAAACTAACAACATAGAAAATGTTAACAATCCCACAACTATTGGCAAAAATATGTGCTAAAACAGCAATAAGGTTAAAATAATAATAATAATAATAATAATAATAATAATAATAATAATAATAATAATAATGCAATTTGATTTATATAGCGCTTTTTAAGACACTCAAAGCGCTTCACAGAGTTGCATTATTCATTCACACTCTGGTGGTGGTAAACTACGACTAACGTCTGTAGTCACAGCTGCCCTGGGGGGAAAGGAAATGATGATGACTGTAATGTGGAAGAATCAAAGCAAAGCAACAGAGTGAACACATTGTTAATGAGGAAACATCGGACTAAGCTGAATGTCTAGAAAAATGGATAAAATCCTGCAACTTTCTTCAAGGACATTTGCAGATTTTAAGATTAAAAATGTAAAAACTGGGTAAAACACAAGTCATGACAAGAGCGTCCCTTTTTTTACATACATTTAGCACTATTTTACTGACTTTTTATTATGTAAGTAGCAAAAAATAAAAACATGGGATACAAAAACCTGACTTTTAAAATCATTTGAAAAACTACAAAAACAATTTTATTTGATTATAAATGAGCTAATTTTGTTTATATATATGACAAAAACACTTAATTAAAATCATTATAGTAAATAGTATTTTTAAATATTTAGAAAAATGAATTATAAATTATTAAACAGATAAAATATATTTTTTAATTGTTTAATATTTTATTTAATCTGGAACCCAGACTGTGTGTGTTAAGGCTTTTTTACAGGTGAGGAGAATAAACATAAAGGATGCCTCATGTTGGCTTTTTGTTCAAACTTGAGGTCAAATCAGAAGATCTGAGAGATCTGGAGAGCTTGTAAGGTAAAGGCAAAGTGGGACAGCAATCATAAATAAAAACCCTTCAAAGAACCTTAAATAAATTCTAAAACTCCCTGCTATCCAGTGCAGAGACTCAGAGAAATGACTCTCTTTCTGGTTTCAGTCAGGAGTCTTAAATCTGAGTTGTGTAGCAGCTGAAGGAGAGCCGTTCTCTTCTTAGGAAGACCAGAAAACACAATAATCAATCCTGCAAGTAATAAAAGCACACAATAAAGTCTCTGCATTGGACTGAGGATTGATTGAACTCTGGCAACGTTTTTCAGGTGATAAAAGGTGTTCTTTGTGCCTTTTTTAATGTGGTTTATAAAACTTAAATTATAGAGTCAAATGTGACACCTAGACTCTCTGACTTGTTCTTTAAGTTTCTCGCTAAAGATCAGTGATGATTGAAGACAGGGGTTTAATGTTGTTGTTTCACTGCCTTCATTAAACTTGTTTATAAGTCAGAAAATATTGAATCTAAGTCATTTCTAAAAAATTAACTAAGGATTTAAAAATGAGGAATGATTTGGTGCAGGAAATAAAGCATTAAAGCTCCTATGTGGAGTATTTTTATCAAAGTTTTATAAATGTTTCAAATGATAGTTCAGTTCTAAACTAGTTCAACATTTGTTATTCTTCTGAAGACCCTCCTTCCCCCATAGACCCTTTGAATTCTCTCTGATGGTAAACTTTTTCAGCCAATAGGAGTCTTATTTCCACATTGTCGGCTGTCAGTCAACGTGCATGCGCAAACCTGTAGAGGTGGGGGTCGCGTGCTCCCAGGACGCTCTGTGTCTTCCTGTTTACAGTCTCAGCCGGTCATGGAGAAGTCAGAGCTGATTTCTAATAATAATAATAATAATAACTTTATTTATATAGCACTTTTCTCAGGTCAATGGCCACAAAGTGCTTTACAATAAAAACAATTATAAAAACACAAAGGATAAAACTTGATAAGAACATAATAAAACACAAAAATAAAAACTTGATAAGAACATGATAAAACACAAAAATAAAAACATGATAAGAACATGATTAAACACAAAATAAAAACATGATAAGAACATGATAAAACGCAAAAATAAAAACTTGATAAGAACATAATAAAACACAAAATAAAAACATGATAAAACAAAAACATCATGCAACCTAAAATCAGTTAAAAGCGAGCCTGAATAAATGAGTTTTCAACTGTCTCCTAAAAGAGTCAACAGAATTCAGGCAACGCAGAGGAGGAGGTAAAGCGTTCCATAATCTTGGAGCCACTACTTTAAAAGATTTATCTCCCCTGGACTTAAAATGTGATCTAGGAACCTCCAACAGCTTCTGACTAGTAGACCTCAGACTACGAGGAGGACTGTAGGGTTTTAAAAGGTCTGAGATATAAACAGGGACCTGACCACGCATGGCTTTAAAAGTAAAAACTAAAAGTTTAAAATGAATTCTAAAATGCACTGGTAACCAGTGCAGGGATCTTAAAACTGGAGTAATGTGCTGACTCTTTCGTGTGTTGGTTAAAAGCCTTGCAGCAGCGTTCTGAACTGACTGGAGGCGAGACAGATCTTTCTTGTTCAGACATGTAAAAAGGCTGTTACCGTAATCAAGGCGAGATGAAAAAAAAGCATGAATAATCATCTCTAGTTCTGCTTTTGACACTAGAGTTCTGATCTTAGAGATATTTCTCAATTGAAAAAGCAGTTACGGATTAATGTTCGTGAATGTCCCTCTAATGACATGGCAGAATCTAGAATGATACCAAGGTTCTACTAAATAGTTATCCATTCCCCAGCTACTGAGGGCTTTATTTTTATTTTTAAACATTTCTCCTCACAGAATGGCTTGCCAAGGATACGTGTTTATTTTGGTCAAGAATTCCATTCTGGACTGAGTGTCGCCTCATTTCCGGGTTATTCTATTTGCAGTTCTCCGTAGTGTGACCAGCGTGTTGAGCGACGTGTTTCAGGTTTCAGAGCGTCTACAGAGTGTCTACAGAGTGAGAACATGATTTGTGAGCTGTGAATGATTGAACCCTGCGATGCAGTGTACAGTTTGAGCAGGAGCTGAGAGCCATGATGAAGCACAGTTTATGCCTGGCTTAGAGTGATGCGCCATGTGCATGCACATACGCTACAGAAAGCGGGAAGTGTGGTGGTGGATGTTTTGGGAGGGGCCGTGGTTCATTGGATTAAAAAAATGCTCTCTTAAGGCAGGTTTATACTTCTCCGACAGCACGTTTGCGCTCACACGCACACGTATTGACGGAGACGTTTTTGATTTTTACTTCTCAGTCAGTGTTGTGAAGCAATTCTCCACCAGGACAGCAGAGGGCGCATAACTTTTCTGCAGTAATGCCTCCGGTCGACCAAAGTTTGTTTACTTCAGCTCAGTAATGGCCGACAGAGAGGGAATTTTGATTGAGTTTGAACAGATTGATCTGGAGGAACAAACAATGTTGTTAAAAAGAATTAAACAGGAGTGAAGGAGATGACAGCGTGTGTTGAATGTCCGTCTGGTGAGGACGAGGCAGACGACGAGCGAATATGCAGCTGTTGTTCAACCTTGTGAGGGACACTGATGGATGATATAAATGTTGTACTTTGTCTGCCAGACGTTTCTCGAGCTGATCCATATCTGCTTCCTCGAGATTCTACCATTACTACTCTGTTGATTCCGGCGTCAAGCCGGAAATGATCACGGGTTGTAGGGCCAACCAATCAGAGACGTGCGCTCTCCGTTGAGTTCTCGTAGGTGATAACACAAATAAAAAACATAAACAAACAGGATGTTGTATTTAAAAAGTATGTTGCAAGCTGTATCTGTATTGACAGACATTTTCTGTGTGTGCATGCGTGCGTGCGTGCGTGCGTGCGTGCGTGCGTGCGTGCGTGTGTGCGTGCGTGCGTGTGTGTGTGTGTGTGTGTGTCTGCTTACAAGTCAGTGATTCCTCGTTTTACCCGACAGCTCTCCTTGTGTCTCCATTGTCCTCAGTGAGCAATTTCCTCGCCCGGTCAGAAACTCTAATCCGGCTCTAAGCAGGTGAAACCAACATGGTTCTGTCCATTCAAACTAAGACTGGGAACAAGTGGAGAGGAAAACCTCCCACACTGGGCTCTGACTGGGAGGACTGAGTTTCTGATCAAATCAAACTCCTTCTGGAGACGGGGTGTGTAGAGGAACAGGAGAATGCTGTTCTCTAGGCGTGATGTTGCGTGTCAAGTGAACTTCTGTGACATCTTGTGGTTTTTGGTTTACAGGCTTAAAGTGTTGCTGCTGAATGGAAAATGCTGCTTTCTCTGATTCAGATGCTTCATATTCTCCCTCCCTAAACACTTTTATTATTAAGTCTTCACACTGCACAGACAGAGGAGCTAAACCAAACTTTACAGCATCCAAAAGCAGCACTGCTGTGTGGATGAGTGATGATATTTTGAGGTTGGGCTGTTTCCCTGGCAGGTTGACAGCCATGGCAGGGATCTGTGAGCAGCCCTGGCTGCTTGACGCCGGCTTTGCATCAAACCACCAGGACTTGTCTCTGAAACTGCAGCCTGCCCAACGGAATGAGGAGGAAGAGGAGGAGAAGAAGAAGCAACAGGCCTAAATTAACACCAGAAATTAGGAATCGGGCCAAAAAACGGGAGCCATGGAGATTATTTTGTCAACAGCAGGGTTTGAGGCGCCGGTATAAAGACTAGTGTTTGGTTAGGACTTGTTTTGGCTCTGTCTTGTGTTTAGTCTGGTTCCACGGGTTTGAAAATTGAGTTTTTCTCAGGAAATTGGAAAAGTACCTGGAAGTGTGATCAGTCAAGGAGCTTTAGTGGTTTGGCAAATTTCCCTCTTGTCCTCTCTGACAGTTTGTATTTTTAATGAGCTGCAAGTCCAAGTCTTCCCTCTTTATGACGATGGGACTAATGAGAACACCACCAGAGACACCTCTAACGGGAATTAATGGGCCATGAATGGACCGTGTGCTTTTGAAGGAGGGGATCTTTTAACTATCGATGTTACAATGACTTATATTGCCCTTTAAAAGGAATCTGCTTAAATTACACATCAAAATGTACACTTAAATCACAGTTTTGCTTTTAATTTCTGCTTCAAAACTACACAAATATAGCAACAACTCACAAGACGCTTGGCCTGGTTTAGCTGAAAGGAAATCACAAGAAGAATGTTGTGGGAATATTTTGATGTGTGTGAGCATGTGATTTATTTAAAAGTCCAAATAAATTATCAGATGGTTTGTAAATTTTCTTTCAGCTGTCATTGTGTTTTTGTATTCACAGCAGGGAACGGCTCCAAGCAGAAGAAACGAAACTGTAAAACTGACAAGATAACATAATAGGACTGGGAATATGTTTAAAAATAAAGGTTTTGCAGCAGGATGTGGAGTCAGTGTAACCTACTTTTAACTCTTCAAGAGCACAAAAGAGAATTCAGAGATTATATGCGCAAGATATTCGTGTGAAGTCGTCATTTCTTTACCCTCTCTGTTTCAGAAAGCAGCGTTCACGAGGGAAGCAACGACAACGATGGCAGCATCTGCGGCAGCGACTCCGTCTTTTACAAGCAGAGCGAAGGTGAGGCGAGCTGATGAGCTTCTGGAGCTGCAGATGGATGATTTCAGACACAATTACCATCAGCATTATCTTTGCCATTTTAGAGTTCTTCTGTTTATTGATTCAGCTCCTTTCCATTTGTCCTCTTCTAGGTTCTCCTAAAAGGTTGAGTTTTTAAGTGTTTTTGTCTGTTAATTGTTGCTTTAACTACAGGATATTTTTCTCCTAATGGATCGTGTGTGGTGGGAGCACATCAGTGTTACGCCTCACTAAAATTTACTGCACGTACACGGAGTGAGCGTCCTCTTTTAATCATTAAATTTCATGCGTATTAAAATTCACGTGCACACACATAAATCCTCTGGATGGACATCAAACCACTGACGTGCCCTCTCACTAATCACATAAAACGATACCCTCCTCCTCACCACAGACACATGTAACATAACGCCTTTTCGCTCACGGCCTCATACACAAATCAATGTCCAGCTCAACGTCCCCAGTCTGATACATTTGTTTTCCTCATGGAAACGTTTGGGTTTATTCATTGAGTTCAAACTCTCAGATAAAGGTACATTTTGAACATTTCATGATTCTCTGCCGTCATAAAGGACTCGTACCTGTCACACTGTGGACTCGTACTAACCGTGTCACAATGCACAACGGCAGATTTAATACATGCACACGCTACTTACTATGGGCTAATCCAGCGGTGCCCAAGTCCAGTCCTCGAGAGCTACTCTCCTGAAACTCTTAGATGTAACCCTTCTCCAACACACCTGAATTCCCTCATCAGTAAATTATTCAGCTCTGCAGAAGCCTGGTAACGAGCCTTTCATTTGATTCAGGTGTGTTGGAGAAGGGTTGCATCTAAAAGTTCCAGGAGAGTAGCTTTCGAGGACTGGACTTGGGCACCCCTGGGCTAATCCATCCTGTACAACTGTAGTCAGACCTGTTCCCAGTAAATATTGGACTCTGTCACTTTTGTCCTTTATCTGTGATTCTGTTGACTTCTCTGGACAGAATGTTCAGGGTGAAGCTAAGGAACAGAAGGTCTCCTTTTGGGGCCTTTAATTGCAACACTACGTTTTTGCAGAAGATGCTCTATTGACCTCATTGAGGTGGAAGCAGGCACTAGACTGGTTTACAGCCTGTAAAGCAGCTGAGATGAAGATTTCAGAAAAGATCAGAAAAGGGTGGATTCTCAACTCTGTATTGAAAATGAGTCACCTCTCTAGTTGGAGGAGTTCAAGTATCTTGGGATTCTGTTTAGTGAGGGTTGACTGTCAGATAGTCAGATTGGAGTAGCAGCGACGCTGACTCTGTAATGATCAGTCAGAGTGAAGAGAGAGCTGAGTTGAAAGGAGAAGCTGTCAATTTACTAGTCAATCTACGTTCCAACCCTCACCTGTGGTCACGAGCTGTGGCTGATAATCATTGCAAACACCTGCAGCTGAAATGGGCAGAGTGGATGAACTCACCCTTAGAAACAAGGTGAGAAGCTCATATTAACGTTGCTGCTTTTCTGCATCAAAAGGAGCCAGTTGAAGTGGTTTGTGCATCTGGTAAGTCAGGCCAGACCCAGAACTCACCAGAGAGAGTATTTCTCACAGCTGGCCTGGGAACTGCTGAAGAGCTGGAGGAGGTGTCTGAGGATTGGGGGGTCTGGGGATTCCTGATTTAGCTGTTCCACCTGGGATTTGGTTCAGGTGAAGCAACAGAAGATGTATGGATGGATTTTATTGAAATGAAATACAAAAACAAATAAAACACACAAGGAAATACAAGGAAAACCTATTACGTTGAATCCCAACTCACTCTCACCACTGTCCCACCTGTATGAGCGCTCTGTGATCAGGAAAGTCACCCTGATCACAGAGGAACCATCTCATCCCCTCAATCCTGCATTTAGCCTTCTCCCATCCGGCAGGAGATACAGAGTCCCACTGGCCAAAAAATCAGTACATAAGAAATCATTCATTCCAACAGCAATCACAGCCCTTAACAGTCGAGGAATTCCAACAACCCAGAAATGATTTGACCGTTTTATTTGTTTCTTTTTTTAGGTAGGTTTTACATGGTTTTTAACTGTTTTATTGTTTTTATGTGAGTGTGATGTATGATGATTGTCGAGCCTGTTGAAAGACAAATTTCTGTAACCGATTTTTGGTGTCAGACAAATAAAGTTATATTCTATTCTCAAGTCACAAACAGTGTTTGACTAATCTTGGCTCTTGAGCTGTTGCACAATTAACAGTGTTTCCACTTTGGCTTTGGGGTGAACACTGTGGCTGCTACCCATTTGACTTGCACATTGTCTATTATTCTTTGTGCGCCAAATATGCCTCCAAAACTCAGAGGCAACTAAATGCCAAAATCAAGTCCTAATCAGTCCAAAAAGCAATGTTGGCACATGCAGTGTGTCTGGGTTTCAATCTGCATTAAAATTTCCTGCAAACAACCAAGTGAGAGCTGTGTAGAAAGTTTTATCATTTGTATTGGATTTGTTTCAGCTGTGGAGGAAGGTGTATAAAAACAACATGACGTGTTAATACACACACAGAATATTTGTCTGTGTGTTTCAGTTCCTACAAACTGCATTGTTATTTTTAGAAAGGAGCAGAGTGTTGGTAAGTTTGGGAGTCTTGTGGGTGTGCAAATATCAGAGACATGTGTATGTGTGTGTGTGTGTGTTAACAGGACACAGCATGGCAGAAACCCTCACAGTCGCCCTGCGGGTTGCAGAGGAAGCTATAGAGGAGGCCATTGCAAAGGCAGAGGAGTTCCGAGACAGTTTGGTGAGATATTATTTTCTAAAGTTGTGTGATACTTTCTGTAAATTTCATGTAGAAGAGTTATCTGAAAGTGAGGTTATCGCTAGCACACTTTCTCTCTGTTTTTTTTTGGGTTGTCGCATATTTTCTTGCAGTTACGGTCGAAACATAACCTTTCGTAAGGTTGTTCTCCCAAACCATGATGTGTGAACTTTATTCAGCTTTAACTTTATTCTTAAAGATAAATGTGTTGGAGGCTGGAAGCCTGCAGCAAACCTCTTCTCCTCAACTCATTGTAACATGCCTCTCCTTTACTCCAAACGCAATTGTAAAGTGTGAAAAACATGCTGAAAAGAGAAAACCGGATTTGTCAGATCATGAGTGATCTAATTCTGTGACGTTCTTTGTTTAGGAATGATTTCTTTTGTCTCTCACCTCCACTAACCATGCTCCAGTTCTGTATCTGCGTCATGGTGCCTTGGTGACCACTGCAGACTGTCATTCAATGCTATGAAAAACTACAGCCTTAAATAATGTACCCAACAAAATCTAAGTTGAATATGAAACGATAGATGATTTAAATGTATCTGCAATTAGTCATGTCACATGGCCCTTTGGTCATGGCTGCAGTATTTCAGAGGATTTATCAACCAGAGGGTTGCTGGTTTGCACCCTGCTGTGGCTGGGTCACCTTGTCGTTGTGTTTTTGGGTAAGACACTTCACCTACACTGCCTGCTGGAGGTGGTCAGAGGGTCTGTGTATGGTTGCCTCGCTTGTGAGGCTACAATGTAGCTTACTGGGCTGGGTTAGATTGCCGTTGTGTCCTTGGGCAAGACACTTCACCCAACTTGCCTGTGTGAATGTGTGTGAATGTTGGTGGTGGTCAGAAGGGCCGATGGCGCAGAATGGCAGCCTTGCTTCTGTCAGACTGCCCCAGGGCAGCTGTGGCTACAGACGTCTGTCATAGTTTACCACCACCGGTGTAAATGTGTGTGTGAAAGAATAATGGAGCTTCTGTCAAAGTGCTTTGGGTGCCCTGAAAAGCGCTATATAAATCCAATCCAATCCATTATTATTATTATTATTACTGCCATCAGAGTGTGAATGACTGTAATGTAAAACTCTTTGTAGCCCATAACTTACAGAAGCGCTATGCAAATGCAGGATATACATTTTATTCTATTTTTTCAAATAAATGATTTTTTTCACCTAAATTGTGTTTTTATCTCCGTTTTCTCTGCTCTGGTGTCTTGCTACTCCTTCCCTTCCCTCTCTTGGTTTTTCAGTCACTCTGACAGTTCATGTGTGTGTTTGTGTGTTTTTGAAGGAGAAGCAGAATGAGGCTCGATATCTGCGAGACCACAAAGAGGAGCTCATAGAGGAACTCGCCACAACAATCGTACAAAAAGTAAGAATTTGAAATAGAAATCATTTTTATAACCGTCTCTGCCATGCTGTGTTGTGTGTAAATATAAATGGCGGTTTTAGGTTTTATTTACTTTTTCCAAATCTGTTTTATTACTTTTGAATGTTGAATATGCTCCATTGTGGTCAATTTCTCTCTCTTGATTTCATTCTGCCACATTTTTGTCTTCAGATCATCCAGAGGAGGAAGCGGTCAGAGATGCAAACAGAGTATGACTTTGTCTGGCCACAGCCTCAGTCTCTGATCCAACCTGGTGAACTTCCCTCTCCTTCTCAGCCTCACACTTCTTCACAAGACCCTCTGAAGACCCCCTACCCTCTCTGGGTGAGTCAGGTCAGGCAGATCAAGGCCTGCATGTCTTAATGCTCAGTTCTGATTTTTAGGCTGTGATTTGATTTTTTTTTTTTTTTTTTTTTTTTACATGATTATTTACATTATATTTTAAACGTGATATATTGAGTTTTTTGGGTCCGATTTGAAGACATCTGATTTGGACCAACCAGCCTGCCCTTTAAAGACATCTAATTTGTGTCACTTTTCCTGCAATGTGAACAGAGCCTGAGTTACATTTTAAAAAAAGACTAAACTGTTCTACATAACGTCATTGTTTGCACATAAATTCTGTCATATTAGGCAGAATTCATAATTGAATCTTTGATGCTGCCCAGGCTCTGAGGTGGTGAAATAACCACAAACCTTAACATTCCCACCACTCTGCGTCACTAAGGATGAGGCTCTTCTCACATAAAGACATTTCTCTTTCATGCAGCAGTAGCATAGATGCTTGAGTCTGTTCAGATTGTTTGTAAAAGACCTGGTTTTTGCCTGTATGATCTACAAACCTTATTTGGACAGTAAACGCTTCGTCCTGGCACAACTACCATGCAGGTCTAATCTGTGCAGCCTGTTTCTGATTTATGATGTGTGCACACTAGACTAAATCAGCTGCAGGAGCTAACTAAGGTTTGGCTTTGTTGATTACTCATTTTTTGTATCACGCTGCCTGCTCTGCAGTCCCAGATGTCAGATGTTTACATAAGGAACCTTCCAGCTTTCATTCTTAAGTTAATTGTAATTGTTTAGTTTGAAATCTCTTTATAAATGTTTTGATTTTACATGATTGTAACTATATTTTATGTGATTCTTCAAACATCAATATCACTGCTGTTTGTTTATGTATGTGTAGTTTTAACATGAGATTCAAATCATGGATGTGCAGCCAACAAATCTACAGCTATAGTTTGATGCCATCATTTATAGGCTGGGGATTTTTTTATTGTTTTTTTATGCTTTTTGTTTGTTTTTTAGCACGAAACGCTGCTGCATGCTTTAAATGCCTCATGAGCCAAGCTGGAACTGGTTTTAGCTGACGTATTAAAGATGATCCCAAGTAAATCTAAAACAAACAGTTTACTTTGCATTGTTTCAGTTAATGCTAGAATCTGGCAAAAAAACAAGAACTCGCGTAGAGGCTATAAGAGATGCACACAGACACAAACCAGTGCATCCACTTTCCACACTGTAGCCAGCAGGGACTTTTATAGATTTGTCATTGTGGTTTGTGTGAGCGGAGCATCAAAGCTGCACTCCCCAGGCCTCTCTGTTTCCTGCTGTTTCACTCATGGAAGATCAAAGTCCTGTGAAATATGCAAGGATCCTCTTAGACTTCTCAGCCTGCCTGCTTATCAACTTTCTGCAAACACATTCACTCACACACAATGCATACAAATGGACTTTGACAGCTCTGTGAAATGAAGCTATATCATTGAATCCCACACATTTTAGGATTTGTATCACTTGTTAATATTATTATTAGAAACATATGTTCTTTTTTGTACCAGCAGAAAACCATGTTGATCTTCTGAACAGGACTTGATAAGAATTAGAACATCAGAATTTAAAATCTGAAGTTGTGCATTGAAAATGGAGCAATTTGAATTAATAAGGCTTCTTCTCCTATAATTTGTTTGTTTTACATGTAAATGGCGCATACCCAGATTTTTTCTTGTTCTGTAGCTCCACCTAGTGTTCAGATCAGTTCATCGCAAAGTGATGAAGATTTTTTTATTATTATTACTATTATTATACAGGACATAACTGAAATAATCAGCGTACTGTTTTTCTTTAAGGTAAAAAGACACACAGTCGTCAAAAGAAGGGACAAAATTGAGCTTCCAACATTTTGACTGCAGTTTCCTGAACAAAAACACTTTTCACTTCCACTGCTGCCTTACTGTCCACAGGACTGTGTCCCGTTTGGCTCATTTTGTTGTGTTTGATGTGTGTTCTCTCAGAGGTCACGCTCAGCGTTCTCCCTCACCAGCGACGACTCCCCAGATAAAGGTCCAGAGGAGGAGGTAGCTGCAGCCGGAGGAGGTGATTTACAGGAGTACGCGTCACTAAAAAGAGAAGCCAAAGCTGCATCTTTACCTGGCTGGAAAAGCATGGATCGCCTGGACAACTCAAGTAAAAACAAACTCTATGAATACCATTCATTTGTGACACTGATTGGAATTCTTATGTTTAGATATAAAATGAAGCACCTACATTTTTTGCTTTTTGAACTTAGAGTGCATGCATTCCCAAATCTACTCCTTATATTTGCATTTCCATGTTGATATTTACAAGTTTATTTCATTCACCTAAACAGAAAAAAGAGTTCTGTATTTTTTAGCATCCTGTGTTTTTCCTCCAGGTGCATCCTCGGTGCTCCAGAGCCCAGATGGGAACTGGATCGCCTTGCACAGTTCTCAGCTTTCTCGGCCCAGCCTCCTCACCAAGAGGAAAAGCTTAGTGTTCAGCGTGCTGGAGCAAGAGTCCAACGTCGTGTCTGCTTACGATGAGATGGGATCCGAGGAGGAAGACGAGGAGGAAGACGAAGGCGGCTGGGGCGCGGCGCTGCAGCAGTTCAGGCGCAAACTGTCAGATGAAACATATTACACAGACTCGCAGCACGACCCAGAGTGGACTTACACTCAGCACCTTCCTGTCACGTCACCGTCCTCTGGACAGTACACCAACACAGAGACCCTCAACTCCGACTCTGAGGCCTCGTTGGTGCTGTCAGCGTATCCCCGCAAACCAACTCACAACCTGCTCAAGAAGAAAGGACCAGCGGATTCTCATCTGCACCCTCATCAGCAGCCACTGTACCAACAATACCTTCAGCAGAACTTCTCTCCTTACACAGCTCACTCAGAGGCACTGGATGTGAACTTTAACCCCAAGGTGACATGATTTAAGCTGTAGCTTAGAACACAAAAAAGTTTAAATGTTTTTTAAAGCTGAACTGAACACAGAAGGCTGTTAAACTCGTACTTTGGGCCAAACAGTTAATACTTCTGTCGCTCCATTATGATCAAATGCATGCTTTTCCATCGTTTTATATGTATTTGTATATCTATATATTATATATTATCTAACTTTTTCTTTGACTTTTCATCATACATGTAAATTAAACTGACATTACAACACAGTTTTTTATCAGATGATGCTGTGTAAAAAAAATCAAGTATTTAATTAGAGCATCAACCTCAAAATTATGTAAAATGTATTGCAATTAATGAGGCTTTAATGAGCTGTTATTCAGTCATAATTGTAGTGAATAGGTTTTTCCCTAAATGATGAAAAAGAAATGTTTTATTAGGAAATCAGCTGTTCTGGAATTCAGAATAAATGCTAAAAAAAAAAATCAAAGCAAACAGAGCAAAATGCAACATCTATTTGCAAAATATCTAATAATCTTTACTTTCCTTTGAATATTTTTATTAAATGTTAATGTATATTTACTTAGCAGCAGTGGCGGCCGTCCATAGGGGACGCTCGGGCGCCGCCCCACCAGTCCCAAGAGGAAGAAGAAGAGAAATAGGGATCACAAAATATAAAAAACTAACATAAAAATAAAACTAAACGAGCCATCCATTATATATACAATAAGTGCTGTGTATAATCTGCATTTAGGTGTAGCTTAGAAAGGTTTTCTTACTATTTTTTACTGGACCGATAGGTCGTGTTTCTTTGGGTTCTACTGCGCATGTCTGGACGGGACGCCGTCCCAACATAGCGCATTGTTTTTTGCCTCTGAGGCATGCGCACTGGCAAATTTTTCCTGACGCATGCTCACTGAGTGCAAAAAATAGGAGATCGCTTGGGACGCAGGTCTTCAGCGTCCCTGTGTGACATGCGCACAACAGCAGGAGTCTGGAGTGTTGCTCAGACCGAAACCGGAAGTTCTTGCTCTCTTTTTAATGGAGGGTGGAAAATGGATATTTATTCAAAGAATCCTTCTTTCCCGCTTGTGAAAACAAGCCGAATGATTCCATTTGTCCTGATTTCATCAACTCAGTGGTGAGTGACTTCGTTTGTTTGTTTCTTTTTCTTAATGACTATGTGTCTGTTACGGATTTTCCCATTCAAAAACCCCATAGGCGGAGCTAGCCGCGGCTAGCAGTGCTAAGTCCTGATGAGTGAATTTATACCTTAAATAGCGATATGTGTTTGTTGAGGTGTATGCCGAATATTAGAGAAATACAGGTACTGCTGATTGAATCGTTGGTTTATGTAGTTTAGCCCGTTTTTCATGCGTTTTCTCTACTTTTCATTAAATTATTATGGCGTTTTAAGGAAGTTTGGTCTGACTGGGTTTGATGGGACTTATCAGTGGATGTGACTTTATTTTGTTGTTAATTCACTTCATTAGTTGAGCTGATTGTCATGACTTGCTTGGTTAGTGGTTGTTGGCTGAATTGTAACATTAATTATCTGACTGTATTAGTTAGAGATGGGTTTATTTGTTTGTGGTGTCAGTAGAAAGATAATTGTGAATATTAAGTAATGTTTTTGACTTTGCCAGGTTGTTTTTTCCTTGAAACTTTTACAACTTCTGTTGTGACCACATTATGGTTGTTTTTTATTTGTATCTGATTATATTGATATTATTCTAAGGTCTCCTCATGAAGACTTTATGATTTATTTACTGTTTGATGTGTAGAATTAGACCTAACAGCTCCACATTTCTAGAGAACTGGTGGTACTAGGGATTTTTACCAGCAAAATATTCAGTCAGATGAAAATATTATCATTCCCTGCCCTAGTGGTGATATGTGATTTTTTTTTTTGCGCATCTGAAAACTGACTAGCAAAAATGCGCCCCACCCAAAAAAAATTTCACCAGCCGCCACTGCTTAGCAGGCACTTTTATCCAAAGTAACGTACACAATTACCAATTACCCTATCAGAAAGGTTGTGATCTGTGGGGGAAACCGGAGTACCTGATGGAAACCCACACATGCATGGGGAGAACATGTTAACTCCACGCAGAAAGGCCACAGGTTTCAAATCTGTGACCTTGCTGCTGCGAGGCAACAGTGCTAACAACTGTTCCATGCAGCCCAAATTAAATGAACATGCCTCTGTTTGTTCTGTTTCTATGGATTTATCTCAGAACCTTCAATTGATGAATTATAAACTCAAACTGATTCAGTTTGAATCTGTGTGAACTCAACTTTAAACTAGTTCTTTTAATGTGAGAACTTTGTGTGAGTAAAGAACCTGAAGGAAAAGCAACGGGAACGTTTCAGAAGCTTCCGTTAGACGAGTACAGAAGAGACTTGATGTATTCAGAAAGAACTTGTGTCTGCATAATTTAACCGCTTTTTCAGTTTTATCTGTAAACAAAAACTACATTTATATCTGAAGAGTTTAACAACTATGATTTTGGAATTCAGGTGTGCCAGTTAAATCTAAAAGACACCATAGAGTATAAATCCTAATCATTTAAAAGTTACTCATTACCCTTTAACTAATCATTTGTTTATTGGGGTTTTTCAGTTCATGTTTTATATGAATGTTGATTATAAATGAATGAATAAATGAATCATTCTGATTGCTTATGAAGTACAATTACCATAAAAAAATAAACAGAAACCAGAATAAACAAAATATCACATTTACCGTACTCAGGCAACAGTAATCAAAACAGAAATATCTAGAAACCAGAGCTTAAAACTATTTACAAAGTCTTACAAATTGTTGTATAAGATAGTTTATAAGTACTCAGTCAGTCTTTTAACTTTTAAAGTTTTTAACCGTTTTTGAAGCTAATCACTGGTTTTACAACATACTAACTGGTCACAAGGACCATCAATGATTTAACTCTCTCAAATGAAACATTTATATTTCATATTAGTTCTTACAGGACAGCTATCTTATATCAATAACCCACTAGGTTGTAAGTCTCCTCTATGATTAAACAAACTCTGGATAGAGCTCAGCTGGCTTCTGTTAGCAGCTCCAGACATCATTTCCATTTTTTTGGATTTTAACTATTGGATCTAAATTAGTGTTTAATGTATTTCCCCAAGTTTTACTATAACATATATGGCATTACCAGAGAGCAGTGTACGAAGACATTTCTCCTTTAATAGTTTACTAACTCTATACAAAACGCCACTTTTTACCCTTCAGCAAATGACTTCCTTCTGTTTATATTATATAAATATCTCTTCCTATATACAGTATCTGTAGCACGTTGCTGTGAAACATTTCTCAGAACACGTAGAAGAATGACTGTTCTGTCGTTGTTCCAGGTGATGGGGGACAGCAGTGAGGCCGAGGAGAAGCAGTGCTTCAGGAAATCACGGCGACGCAGGAAAAGCAAAAGAGAGTCGTCGACGGAGCAGAGCAGACCTGGAGGCCCGAGCCATGTACAGTCCATCTACCCCTTAGCACAGGTTCTGTTGTTTCTTTTTCTGCTCTGGAACAATATTTTTATGACTTTTAAGCTTATTGTTTTTATCTCTGTTCCTGTTTCTTCACAATAAAGGAGAACAGTGGTTTTCTACTCAACGCCCTGCTGAAGAGGGGTTTAAGTGATGATCAGCCATTACCAGATGGCAAACTAGCAGCCTCAGCTGCTCCATTAGATCCCATGATGCCTGAAACAGAGGTCTTTGACGCTGTGGCTCCAAATTCACCCACCACCAATCCCCCTCAGCCCCAATCCATGTCCCCAAGGCCGCAGCTCTTCTCCAGGAGCTCAGGGCTTGGCTCTGGCCCCGGAGACCTTATGGAAGAAGAAATACGATCCAGACTCAATCAGATGGTCAGTCGCAGCAACAGCAAAGACATCAGCTCGTCTGACGAAGAGTGCACACGGAGGCCTGGGAACAAACAGACGGATAAAGAAAGTGAGAGGCAAAAGGAAAAGATAAGGCCAAAAGAGTCAGAGAGGCAAAGGCAGCGTGCAAGTGAGAAGAGAGAGAAAGAAAGTGAAGCTTTAGAACGAGTGAATGGACAAGAGATGAAAAGAGGTGCAAGAGTGGTGAAGAGCGCTTCAGTTGCAGAGGAAGTTCAGGAGAAGGTAGGAGAGAGTTTGGAGGAGAAAGTAGCTGAGCCGGAGCAGAAGAGAGGAGACAGGAGAGAGATGCACAGAGTAAGTAAGAGACAACATAAAAGAGAGGTGGAGAAGGAAGCTGGAGTCAGGAGTGGATCCAGTGCAAGTTCACCTGTGGTTTCACCTTCTGCCCAGGAGGGGGGGCTGTCAAACAACCAGGTGAGACAGATGAGAAAGTCACTGGGTGTTTTCTCCATCATCTGTCTTCAGCATATATGTCTGTTTGTCTGCTTGATGCTAAATTCCTACTGTTTGTTCTCATTCTACCCATAAAAACTTATTTTTTGTCACCTGTGCTGCTGTTTTTATCTGTTTTTCATCTTGTGCTTTCCCTGATTTGCTGTGTTTGGTTGTTTTCCTGCTTTGTGTGCTTCTTTGTGTCGTATGTGTTTGTATCAGGTGGGACAGAATGACTTGGAACAGCAGCAAAGACTTCAGCTGCTCTCTTCTGTCCTGCAGCAGGTGAGACGATACTGCAGCTAGAAGGCAAAAGCATCCTGCAGTAGGTTGTAGGAAACGGTGCAAAAAAACTGCAGCACTTCATTGCATAAATACAATCAATAAACATTTAAACAGCTGCAATTATGCAGTTGCATTTGAACACTTTTATTTATAGAAATGCTCAGATTTTCTGGCACAGTGAAAAATGATTATGTGCTTTTGATGTCTTCTGATTCTGCATTTATCACAGGGGATTTGTAAGAAAAACACACTTTTTAAAAAATATTAAAAGTCTCAAAACTTCAACACACTCACAGGTGCAGTAAAGTTTCATTCAGTGTTTAAAGCCACTATTATTACTTTTATTAAAATAAGTTAGACATGAGGAAATCCAGCCAAAGACATTATTATTTTGTAAAGTAAGTTAAAAATCCCAGAAATGCAAAGACAATTCAAACATGAGATGTGATGAAAATGTCATGAACATAATCTGATCATTTAAAACGGTGTTGAGAAACAGTAAACCTGTAAATACATACACATACTGTAGGTCTGAGTGAATCTTGGACATCCTTCTCCCCAGTGACACTCTCCATCTCTTCCTGGGGTAAAGCATTCCCAGGCCAGAGAGGATATCAGAATCCCTTTATTCGTCATTTTACAATTACATTTCTTTTCAGTACAACCTTACCAAGGGCAGACATACATAACACATAACAGGTCAGGTTGACTGCAGGCAAAGCAGCCACTTTGGAGGGCACCCCCTTTATGCAGATAAGAAATACATAATCCCTCCAGTGAGTTCTGAGTTTGCCCCAGTGTCTCCTCCCAGTGGGACGTGCCTGAAGAAGGTGCACCTAATCAGACGCCTGACCCACCTCAGCTGATGTTTATTGATGAGGAGGAGCAACAACTCCACTTTGAATGGGCTCTGTGCACGCAGCTACGTGACGTAATTTCCCGGTAGAAGGTCAGGATGGACATAAACTTCCGGTAGCCGTTGGAAGCACATACTGTGCTTGCTAGTTTCCTTTCGGGAGCTTGTAAATCTTTCTTTTTTTGTAAATCTTTCTTCTTTTTTTGTGCGTGGCCTTCTATGTCAAGTTTTTATGTGTTCGTGTCCTGCATTTCAACAACATACTGACAGCAGGTCTAACCACCACTGCTGTGTGCCATTCTGTACAGTATCAACAAGATGAAATTCCCACCTCCCATCTTTAGCACGGAGACCGGACGTCTCGTACCATCCTCACACCAAACACGGAACTGATGCGTGCACAGAGGCTATTACCCCTGGATGAAGGATCCCAGCCACCCAATGGGCTGCCTGTATGGGATCTCGTTCCTTTAGTTTTGACCCAAACGCCCTGACCATAAAGAGCTTTACCTTTTGGCTTATCTCCTTATTTATCACACCAGACTGCTACTTAAACTTCTCCAAACTTCTTCAAGTGCAAACTCACTTGTGCAGTAAATTTTTTTAAATACAATAAAACTGCATTTAAAATACGCTGCTGTTTGGACGTTATAGAAATTACAGAACATTTAAAGTCAAATTGTTTAAAATGACACATGCTAACTGCATTTGTTGAGATTAAAAGCTGAGTTTCAGTCTGATATTTTCAACCTTAGAAGTTCATTCTGACAAAACAACACAAAGTCTAACATATACCCACAGCATTGCACACACACACACACACACACACACACCTGAGGAGTGAGAGTCAATATTTGTTATTAGGCAGATGCATTATGAAGGCTCTTATGAGTCATACTTGTTTCTTCCAATGTGAATAACACATGTACTAGTGTCATCTATTTATGTAGGTTTTTCATAGCTCTCTTTACAATTTTGATAAAAGAGGAATAAAAAAATCATTCTCCTTCATATTTTATATTTATATCAAACGTACACCCTTTTAAAGGACAGCAGCATGTGGAGTTTGGGCTTTATCAAATTAATTAATCTGAAGTAGTGAGTCTTCCATACTGTCTGGCTCGCTGCTGATATAATTATCCACAACGTTTTCAGTTTGCGTCAGCAGGTATACGAATAAACAAGATGCCGGTGGGATTTGTTTTTTGGGGAGAGAAAAATAAGAATAAATTTGGCTGAATAAAAAAAGCAAAAGGACATTAGATTAACAAATGAGTTCCGTTTTTAGTTTTAAAAAAAGAAAAACAAAAGCTATAAAAATGAACAGGTATTTCTATGTTTTACTTCTCGTTAATGAGCGTGTTGAGTGTTTCGCTGAGCTGAAATGTCCTCAAGCTTTGGACACATATGGTTGAAGATTTGTGTGCAGATGTTTTAGATTTTAAAACGGGCGCATCAAGGTTGTCAGCGAGTCAAACAAGATGAGCTACGAATGAGTCACAGAAATAAAAAATGAACATAGATGTGTCAGACTGTTTGATCCTGGTGTTCTGGTTCTTTAGACGGAATGAGGACGTGTTCAGTCCAACGTTGACCACCACAGATCAATACCTCTCACTCTCAGGGTTTTAGGATCACGGATCATAATTAAAACAAAATAAGATGCGACACCCCTCTCTCATTTCCCTCCTCATCCATACCTGCTTCTTTTAACGTCACCTTAAAACACCTTTCAGTCACACACAGCTTTAAAAAGGGATCAATACGCCTCTCTGATAAAAGCTTCATCTGATCATTTATTCATTAATGAACAAGACTCGTATCCCTTTACTTCCTTTTCATTTTTTCTTGTTTTCATCTATTCAAAAGAGGTAAAACAGCAGCTTTCTTTAATAAACATCTTTCTTTGCTGGGGTTTTTTTTTTTTTTTTTTTTGTGCTAATATCCAGATTTTAAAATGAGCTCTGAAAGCTGCTCTAGTTGTTTTTTGTGGTTTGGAAGTATCTGATTTCTAAAATGTCTTGTTTTAGGTTCAATCTTATATAATAAATCAGGTTTTAATTAGTAACTGATTGGCTTTGTAAATGTGCTTGCAGCTTTCTAGGACACGTTGTGACGTCTTTCAGCTTTTCAAAGTGTAAAAATCAAGTCATCTCTTACAGCTCTCTTTGTCTTGAGACCATCTTTATTTGTGTTCCTGCTTATTTCTACAGCATTTCTCACATCTTTGTTCTGCAGGCTTTGATTACTTTGGCAGGCTGAGCACTTGTGGGTAAAAGATAATATGGGTTTATGTGACACCTTAGAGGTGTGTTGTTAAGGTTGGAGGGCTGATAAAAACACCTTCATTTTGCTCAAATTTACTTTAGATTGAAAGTGGGGGGTTTTTTCCAGCAAAATAAAGATGTGATGATCCAAAAGTTGGTTGCATTTTTGAACATTCTTTTCTTTTAATGAAAACTGTATTTTTCTTATTTTATGATCCTATATAAATGTACTTTGCATTTAGTGTCAAACAACTGAGATTTTCCATCTAATTTCAGGCCTGAACATTTGTAAAAATTTGACTTTAAAACAAAATCATTTCTCCTTTAAGAACTTGTATGTTTTTGTTCTTGAACTGCAGCAGAAGTATTCAGCAGCCTCACTCTGCAGCATCACCACAGAGGTGCTGAAGGTTCTGAATGCCACAGAGGAGCTGATTGGAGAGGCAGGCGGTGAGAGCTATACCCCGTCTGAGTCCATGAGCGCCTCTCCGATTTCCAGCAGCTCCGAGACCCGCAGGCTGGACCAGAGGCTTACCAAGATGGAGGAGAACGTGAGCTCATTTCAGTCAGTTTCACCTAAATGTTCAGTGCCAATGGGACCTACAAGTTCTGCTCCTCTTCTCTGTGCAGGTGTACCTGGCTGCTGGAGCTGTGTACGGCCTTGAGGGGGCGCTGGGGGAACTGGAGCAGTGTGCCCGCAGCATCAGCAGCGGGACCACAGACACAGACCTGGCCTTCCTGGAGGACCAGGTAGCCACAGCAGCAGCTCAGGTCCAACAGTCTGAACTCCAGGTACATGAACAAAACAACAAGCACAGCATAAAACGTTTGATCAAAGATGTTCTCAACATGAATCCTCTTTGTGTTGGAAGATATCAAACATCGAGGCCAGGATATCAGCTCTGAAAACAGCTGGGTTAAATGTTACTGTCTGCAATCGCTTCAAGTTGAAGCCTAAATCCAAGGTACCTCACGGCTTTATTCATCTCAGTCAACCTAGTGTGAGTTTGTATCTTTGAACTTATCCATTGGGAGTACTAGGATGTGTCCAATTCTGGCCCTCAAGGGCCACTGTCCTGCATAGTTTATTAAATCCCTGCATCAACACTCTTGATTTTTTGGCTGAACTACTGTGTTCAGACACTGATCCAAACTAGGTGCAACACATGTGTTGGAGCAGAAAGACATCTAAAGCATGCAGGACTAGATAGAATTGATGCTGCAGTTGCTAAAAGTGTCTTTATTGGTATTTTGAAGTGAAAGTGCATGACACTGTGATGCATGATGGGACACAAAACCCTTTTTGTAAGGTAGAATCTCCTTCTTCCTGTTCCACTTTAGTTTATGGGCTGACTTTGTTGTCTATGGCAAACATTTGTAAAAACTCACTTCTGCTTAAATTAACGTCACTAAAAATGAAAATTGGACTGCTTTGTGTAAGATGTATTTCATAAACTGTATAAAATTCAGCACTTTCAGATACAATGAGTTTTGGAATAATTTTAGAATAGTAATAATCTTAAAGTTTGTTAAACCCTTGCATTATTTAGCATGGAGAAAACTGATCAGATATTTGATGATAGATTCTAAAGTGTGCATTTATACATCCTCAAAGCTAACAAGAATACAAATAAACACCCAAATAAACTTGTGCATGACATCTATTTGTATAATCTATTAATGTATTATGTTGTATTAGGTGTGTAATAGTTACTCTCATTGCAGCCGGAAACACTCGATTCTTCTCGCCATCAAAGGAGGAAACTTCCAGCACCTCCGATGAAAGGTATTAGCTTGTTTTTTGATTTAAAAAATAGAAACTAGAGGCACACAAAGAAAATATTGCACCCAGAAATATAGATAAATATGCAATACTTAAAAAATAAGAACATTACACAGTAAAAACACGAGTTGATTTTACTCTGGTGTTTTTACTGTGTAGAGAACACACTGAAAACACCTCAGAGCTCAATATGGGAAATGGGTAGTGAGTTGAGAATGAAAGGATACCACATTGAAGGATATGAAAATGATCAGCCTACAAAGGGCTGGAATTTAAAACATCCCAAAAAAATGTAAGAAAACAATGCAGCAGGTTAGTCCACTTTGCAGATTTTTTTATGAATGTTACTCAGTAGTTTGTATGGCCTTCACATTCCTGATGAGGTATGCTCCTAACGAAACCAGAGGTGATGTCCAGGGGTATTATCACCCAGATCTGAACAAGGGCTTAAAGAAGGGCTTCACTGAGCTCCTGGACTGTCTGAGACCATCAGAACAACTAACAATACAATACTCAAATAAATAAATAAAAAAACAAAAATCTAGAGAATTAAAATATGACCTAAACAGGTCACCTTAGGGAGGCTCCTGAATGCATTGTGGTAAGGAGTTCCTCAGTCGAGGTGCAGCAGCTGCTAAAGCCTGCATGGTGGTGCAGTTGTTAGTGTCACACAGTGAGAATTTGGTTTTTAAAAGTTTGTATTTGCATGATTTTTCTGGGGCTTTTTATACTAATTTATGCATGTTTTTATTCTGTTTTGAATATTGGTTGTGTTTTTAAGTCTTGAATCACTGTGGACATTCTTTTGACATTGGTTGTGATGACTATCACCTGTTGGAGGGCGGGTGTGGCCGGGAGGCAGGCTATTTAAGGGTCATTTAGGTTGATGGAGGGGAGGGAAAAAAGACAGGACAGAGGAACAGGACTGAGGAGGGAGGCCAGGAGGCATCCCTGGCCTGGAGATGAGAGGCCCCCATGGCTGGAGAGGAGACTGAGGACCTCTAGGACTTGTTCCTTCTTATGCAATGTTTTTTTATATCAGATTTTATTTAGTTTTAACATTTTATTGTAACTGGCTAGGAATGGAAATTATCATTTGTTTCTATTTTGGCGTTTGTGTCTCTGTGCTCTGGGTGCCTGGGTTGTTGCCTCCCCTTGTCTGTGAGCCGTGGGGGTCTTTTGGCGAGACCTCCCTCGGTTACATTAGCACTATTGCCTTGCAGCAAGAAGGTTGCAGGTTTGAAGCTCGGCTGCAGCCTTTCTGTGTGGAGTTTGCATGTTCTCCCCATGCATGCGTGGATTTCCTCCAGGTGCTCCAGTTTCCTCCACAGATCATAACATGCCTAATAGGGTGATTATTAATTGTATGTAAGTCGCTTTGGATAAAAGCGACTAATAATTGAATAAACATAAAGCCCTGTTATTGCTGGTAACAGTCATAGTAAACTGACCAGAAGATCAGAGGTCTCTGGACACAAATCAAGCATACTGTATACTCAGTGTATAACCATGTAAAATTTCAAAATGAATGCGAAAATTTTTAAAATCAATTCTAAAACTGACATGCAGCCAATAGAGAGAAACTAAAATAGGAGAGACACAGTCATATTTTCTTGCTCCAGCTAAAAATTGAGGCGCATTAAGGATTTATTGATTCCAGAATACAAAGAGTTACAGAAATCAAAATGGGGAAAAATGAAAGCATGAGTTGCTTTCTCAAAATCTATACGAGATCAAAAAGGTTTAACCTGGATTAAAGCCAAAGTTGAAAAAATCAGCTTTTGACTACTGTGTTTATTTGCTTCTCAAACGAGAGGTTGCTACTATCAAGATGACCCCTTGTGAACATGAGGTTTGCTGAAATCAGAAAGTGAACCAGTTCACAGCCCCAGTCTTCTGTAATCCCCTCCTTGTTCTTGAGACTGTGCTGAAAGACACAGCAACACCTCTGCTATGGTTCACATTGATGTGCTATGTCTGTGGGGTCCATCACCTTCTACCAATAGTAGCGCTGATCCTAGCCAAATGCAAACCTAACCTAAAAACAACTGAAAAAGATTAAGGGAGGAAATGTCAGTGACCTACAGCTGTTCTTCATTTTGAATTTTTCACAGAGGCTGGCAAACCTAATGCATTTGGTGCATTATTGCCTCCAACTAGTATGTTGTGGACCACAATGATGGCCTCTAACTGGGAAGCCATTACTGTTTGCCTTTCTAATGTGCCTCTTGTTTGTTAACAGCCCCATGTGCTACTTAACCACTCAGATCAATATCCAAGGAATTTACTTAACTTAATGCTCTCATTAAAACGTGTTCCAATATGTTTTAAGCTTTGAAAACTAATTTATAAAATTTGCAATTATTTGCCTTAGTTCACTAATAAAATAGCTATCTAAGATTTGTAATAAGTGCACTAAATGAACTGTGATGTTCTACCCATGCTGACTAAATTATTCAGCTTTGTAAACAGAAGTGTGTAAGTAAGGAATACGCTAAAGAAAGAGAAGTGAAGAAACAAGAGAGCATTTCATTTTCCCCTTAATAAGCATCACACTTCTTAACACTTTGTCTAAGAAGAGGTGAGGCCACTGAATAGATGGTAAAGAGAATACATTTGCTAAAAAAAAAAAAAAAAAGGACTAAGGAACTGAAAAGGTCCATTAGATGTAAAGCATCCAAATGGAAACACACACAGTGCAGGGGAAGGCTGTTTTAGAAAAATCACAAGGAGTCGGCTGCTTTTCATGTTTGTAAATGGCTTTTTCCCCCCAGTTGGAGCTTTCTTCATAATCTTTTTTTATCTCTTTTTTTTTTTTTTTTTACTTCACCTGTATATTTAGAAAACCAGTGAATCAGTTTGGCTTCAAATAGAAGGATCAGATCATATCATTCTAGGTTAGAGCATCCTTTCTATCAGTCCGTCATACCGTAGCCAGGAGTCCTGACACATTAAGAGTCATCCATAATGTGATTATTTCTGGATAAAATGAGCTATTGTTATTGCTCTTTTGATTAATTTGGGCTTTTTTTTTTGCATTTCAGAAAAGCTGGAGCCAGAGCAGCAGGTGAAAGTACTTCGGCCATAGTGAAAGAGAGCAGCACAACACGTCCCTCAGGGCCACTGTAGAGCCCCCTGGGACAGGGGCCCTTCACATCTAGTGCCTTGATGCAGCATCTGCCTCCAGCTGTAGGCCAAACAGGGGCCAAACACCTGCCCTGCACCCAGCACTCATCCCTGAGTCCCAAATCACAGGAATCATGACTGGCTCTTTCTAATATTCTTCATCAGTTTTTCTTTCACTTTTCAAGAATATGTAATGCAAGAGTGACTCAGCAGTTTCTGCCTTAAAATCTGCAAAACACTCGTGTTACATACAACTAAAAAAGAACTGTACAGATGAAGAAAAACGCATTTTCTTTTTTGAATCTCTTCAAAAAGAGTGTTGTTACTTAAATGAAGCTGTGGAAAAATCATGTCAAACTTTGTGAATCATTGTCCCAAAAAAAGACCATTTTTATACTTTTTTTTTTCCTTTTCACCAAATGAAATAAGAGAAAATACAAGCATTTCTTCACACACAAGTGTATTTCCTTTCACACAAAAAAGCAGCTGTCAGATGGTAATCCTTATGCAGGGCTGATTGTAATGTTTTTGATATTTTACTTAAAAATTTAATGCAGTCATGGTATCTCGGATATGCAAAAGTGTCAGGGCCACATTGTTTTAATCGTTGGTGGGAAAATACCACAAAGCACACCAGTTATTTGAAGAACTGCACATATGTTAGTGTGCTAAAAACAGAAGCTAACAGCAAGAAGCTACTAAAGCTAATGAAAAGCCTGACTGAAGGAGTTAGCCAAATTTAGTTAACAAAATAGAGAAATTAAATAACATATTCTGTTATATTCAAATCTAATAGCTTTTATTTTAGCTCAGTGTTGGTCTCTACAGAGTACCACGTGTTAGCTAGCTTGAATGTGTGTTATTTGGTTCACTAGCTGCAGGATTTCCACTAACATGTATTTTTTAATTTTAGCGTAATTTTGGGATGTTGGAGGGCTAATAGCGTAACGTTTCTTTGATTCTTGTTCCACCTTCAACACAAAACCATAAACCTTTTTCTTGGGTTTGATTGTGTCTTTTGGGGTTAGAAATTACATCCTTGTGATGCTAATGCTAATTGCCAGAAAACAGCAAGATGAAGCTCAACACAAAGACTCAGTATGAAAATGTATTTAGGAAGTTTCAGTCATGTTTCTTTTCCATGTTTGTTTAATGATTTTTTAACTTTGTGGCCTTTTGTTTAAATAGACTATGATTTATACTTTTGCTGGACCATATCGGAACTTTTGTGTTACATTAAGATGTAAAATTTTTTTACATAATGACATCTGATGGGCTTTATAACAAATGCCATAAAACATGATTTTGTTACGAGCAATTTATTTTTATACGTACTGGACATTTTTTATGCAATACCACTGAAATATTGCAATTTAAAGGCTTTATTTTCTCCTCAATGGAAACCTTCTCAGTTCAGACTCATATGTGATGACTCAGAGTGCTTTCAGTGTGAGCCTGCATTTACCTTTTGACAATTTGCCATTAATGATGATGCAAAATGCTACAAAAACACAAATGATAAGAGATTTTTTTTGTAGCAATCAGTAGGATTCAGTGTTCTCTTACACTCCTTACACATTAGAGTGGAGGAGGCTGCCTTTCGTTCGTTTGGGCGTTTTTTTTTTTTTTTGCTTCTCTCTGTGACCACTTGCATTAATCAGGATCTGATTTATCCATGCATCTTGTTTGTTTTGCTTTAGTGATGCTCAAGAACAGGGTTGGGTGTTCTGTTGGACTGCATAAAAGATGTGACGATCTACACTACAGTATGAATGCTCTAACCCCCTCTATTAGTGACCTTTTCATCACAGCCTCTTAGCTTTGAGTTTGCACACTGATCCTGTACTTTTTGTCAGTCTTGTTCTCCAAAGATGTTGTATAAAAGCATGTTTCTGGTTTAATCGAATTGATGTAAAGTTTCCCACGAGAAGCACATCTACGAGGGTCCAATTATCAGTGTCCTGTATTTTTCTAATGTACAAAAAGAAGAAAAACAACTATAATATCTCATCACAGAGTTTGTTAATATGTGTATATGTGTGAAAAGATGGAAATGGTATAGTATAACTTGTTTAATGCCCAATCATAGTTGACAAATCTTTCAGTGTTGTGTGCAAGAGACTGTAAAAATTGTTCTAAACTTTAAGACTGGATTCACACAGGAAGTCATTATTACCATCGGTAAAACCCTATAATAAAGAAATTGCGATGATGGGTACTATACTTTTGTTCCTGTTTAAATCCAGTTTGGACGATGAAGAGGTTCACTGTGCTGCTCCACAGGCGGGCCGCTCACTTCTTATGTGTAATCGTTTGTTGCGATCCATACGACATGTTGGGGAAAATATCGAAATGCAAAAAATACAGATTCTCTATGTGCCACAATATTCTCAGAAATAAAATGTATTATGAAATAAATAAAAAATATTTGCAAACTTATAACAAAATGTATTGTTTTGAAGTTTGATTCTCTTTTTTTTGTCCACCTACAAATGACCATTATTAAATATACTCACAACATCCTTATTTATTACCTAATATAGAACACATTTTATGTACAGATACTTTATGAGATGATTTTACAGTGATGGGACCGACTTTACAGAGACATAAGTGGAAAAAGAATTTGCCATTATAAAAAAAAGAAGACACACTTTTGCAAACTGATGGCATGAAGAACACATCTTCATGGTAACCAATCTCCATCCTCTCCATCCAGTGCTTTTCCAAGGTTCTCCTTATTTCTGAGGCTGTTGAGCAGCAGCTCCAAAGTCCTGACGACAGGTTGCATCTCGCTGGTGTTCAGCATGTCCACACTGCTGTGCCTCTTCCCAAAGCGCCCTATGGGTCTCACTCCACGCCCCACGTACCAGAACGGGTCTATCTCTGGACCTGGACACCACACAGAACCATGCATTAAAATAAGCAAAGTGTGCTTGGTACCAAATTACTCAGAAAAGCCAGGCAGGAATCATTTTCTTTTATTTTTAATGTGCAGCTTTAAGTTCTACTCAAGTTCCACAATTTTACTCTCTCGTCACACTCGTTTTATAAATTATCTCCCAAACAGTATGAGTTGATGAAAACAATAATGTGGCTGATTCTGATTGCACATGACATTCATTGTGATTCATTTGAATTTAAACTGGAAAAAAGTCAAATTAGTGGCAGTAAAGGCTATTTTAAGAGATAATTTATGAGATGTCCTTTGAACTTTTTCACATTTAAGATCAAATGTGTCCTCTAATATTTTTTATAATCTTACAATTTTTGTCATTGTGTAAAATATTACCTAAAATCCAAGTTTTATTATATTTATGGTTTTAAAATGAAGGAGTGATGATTATTATAAAGACAAAACAAACTAATTAAGTTTGTAATAGTAATTTACTGCTTGAGCCTTTCAGTCACTACAAGAAACAGCTGTTCAAAAGCTGTTTTATACAAATACGTAGATTGTAGGCTACTTATAAGTCACATTGTTAGTGAGTCACTCCATACACTGCCACAATATTCTTATAAAAATTGTCATTTTAAGAATTTCTTCATATTAGTCAGAATGAATGCTGCCTGATGTTTTTAAAAGTCCTTGAACAGTACGTGTTTTTAAGAAATAAATTTCAAAATTTTATATTTTTATGCTTTAGGATGAAGAAAAGCTCTTGCAGCTGTTTTAACACCTCAATCTAATTTAGTCTCTACTTTTTATCTAATATTTTCTTTAAATAAATAAAAGAAAACTTTAAACTAACTTGCAATCATAAACTATTTCTTTAAAAAAATATTATTTAAAACAATTTTAAGAAGAAAGAAAAAAGAGGAATAGATCACACTTTAAGATTAAGATTTAGTCCTTGGTTTTTAGTCTGTTCGTCCCTTTTACTGGCTTAATGAAGCTCTCTGAGTAATAATAGCAGAGTGAATAAGAGCAGAGAGTTTCCTACTTCTGTTGTCCACGTTGTGAACGATGTGGAAGTCATGCTCCACCGTGGTGCTGTGCGCACGGCTGAAGCTGCAGGAGAGGAGGAGAAGCAGCGCCAGAGCTGCAGGCAGCCAGCGGCTCGTCAGGACGCAGTGCCGCCGGACATCAGCCTCCCTCCCAGGCAGCATGCTGTGGAGGCACTAAGAGGACCAGACAGGATACCAATATCACAAGTTAGTCCTTTAAAATATAAGAAATAGCAATAATCATTAATAAAACATTTTAAATATCACTTTTAATTTGTTTAACATCATAAAAGTTGAAATGTTCTTATATTAAAACACATAAATGATGCATTGCTTAAATATATAACTGATGATTCAATGTGGCAGGCTGCTAGAAATACATAATACTCACCCTGAACTTTAGTAGGGGTTTGGACTCAGCTGACAGAGGTTTGGAGTCTTTAGAAGTGCAGGTGTGTCTGCAGCTTATATATCCATGCTGCTCATGAGGTTGTTGGATGATGAATGAAGAACGTCAGTCACTCACAGTGATCCCAGATCACAGCATGCATCACCCCTCCTCCCTTGCTCCCTTCCTCCTCCTCATCACTCCCACTCTTTGAAGCCCCTCGTCTCTTTAAGAAAAGCCATTCAGGTTCAGATCCTTCCTGTGATATCAGTCACGCAGCAAAACAGTCCGTCAACCAGTCAGTGGCAGGTGGACAACTTTAAATTAGTGGACAAGGGGTGACCCACCAGCACCAGTGGTTTTGTGAGATGGTTACTGAGGTGGGCAGACGTCATCAATCAATTTGATCGCAAGGCAGCACATGAGACCCAGACACAGAAATCTGCAAGATGTCAGAAACACTAGTGCTGAAAATCTAAAGCTAAAATAGCCTTTTGCTGCATGAAAAAAGATTCAATTCTCCTGTTGTCCACAAAACTTTTAAAGAATAGTGTTCTCTCTGTTTGTGAACTGCATCTGAGTGATGAAGAATAACCAGTGGGCCACCAAGGTGAGAAGAAATTCACCAAAAGGTGCAGGATTCAAGTGTGAAGTTGGAGCTTTAAACTCAGTGGTTGACAGTAAAGGTCAAAGAATTGTGCATTTATCCATAACTTCATCCCAATGTGCACAGAACAAAGGGCAAGAAAGCACAACACCATGTTTGATTGAACATCTTCATCTAAAAATGTATTTATCTGTCAGATGATAACTCAGTGTAACGGTAGCATCAAACAGATAAACTCAAATTAGTTATTTGGCTCATTGAAAGGTTTTTTTTTTTTTTTTTCATACTGACTCCAGATTCTCAAATTTAGGACCAAATTTAAAATTTTTAATCAATTCCTTTTCTTTAGGATTGAACCATTAGTTGACTCATGTAGATAGACCATATCCAGAAACAATGTTATTCTCCCACTCCCTTACTGACTGGCTACAGTATGTTTATAGTCCTCCTGACACCTAGCAAATTTGGCATTGTTCTGTACAACTCTTCTTGATTTATTTTGTTCTTAAGCCAGTATCCTGCTAGGCTGGGACTGTTGCTGATAGTTGGAGACAAAATTGTGATGGAAAAATCCATATTTTTAGGAGAAATTACACTGAATTGGTACATACATATGGCACATTTGCATCAGGATTTTTTTGGTTGAGGCTCATGAGCATCCGTGGCTTCAATGTAGCTTACTACCATCAGCGTGTGAATGACTAATGTAAAGCACTTTGTAGTCCATGACTGAGCGCTATACAACAAACAAACAACAAAGTGTCTTTATTTGTCTCCCTTGGGAGAGATTTGCATTAAACAGAAGGGATTCCACCGCAGAAGCCCACACCATTCATACATGCATCACAAACCCCACATGAATATTTTTTTAAAAGTGATATTTTTCTTTTTTGTTTTATTACAAAATGTCTTAATTATATCTGAATTTGTCAGGTTCACACTCATTTTATTTGCAGTTTGGTTGCAAACCTGTCCTAGAGTTGTCTCACATTTCTAGCACTTTCTGACTTGTGGAAAGAGTTCTTGACATGATGAAATATACTTTGAACATGCCCGAAATTTCAATGACATGAAAGTGAAGCCTCATACAACTCATGCAAGACAATTGAGAGCCTCTTAAAATGTTTAGATATTTTTCTGTTTGCAGGAGTTGCAGTCCATACTGGCTTTACTGCTGTATGTTCTAATAATTGTTTTTCTTATAAATGTAGCTATTAATAATTTGATGCTTAAATAGCACCTTGATTTTCAGCCCCACATCCTGAGGGCCCATGACTCTGGTTCCAAAAATACAACATAGCACAAACTGTAAATAGGATATGGATGCATGAATAAGACAGAGATGTTTGGTCTTTTATTATATGTTTAAAATTCAGACAGATTTAAAAACACACGGGAAACTAAAAGTTAAATTTTAGTTTCCTGAAAATATAAAAGCTAAACAGGTGATAAGTGATCTAAATCTAAGTCAAAGTTAAATTTGGGAGAACACAAACAAAATTCTGTTTCTGGGTATATTAAACATGTTAACACAAAAGTAACGTGAACAATATTTTATAGTCTATACTGAGAGAATTCAACCTGACGGATGTAGAATTATAAGGTGCAGCACAAACTTTACCTTGATCTGCCTTCACAAACTGTGGCTGCCCACCATTTGTCTCATGTGACGTAAATGGATGCGTCAGCGTGTTGACACACATGCAGCTCCTCCTTTCTGCATTGTTTATCTTCTCCTTCGAGGCCGTCATTTTTTTATAAAATCTTATTTTCTGATGCAGAGCCATGCAACTGTAATAATGAGGAGAAATTTGCCTGAGGTTGTGCAATCACACCACAGCACAGAAGATGTGAGCTGATCTGACCTATAGGGAATTATTATTTAATAAACAAAGGTCCTGACTTTGTCATTCAGGCATTCAGATGATAAAGTGCTGCTGGTGTTACATGGGAATGCATTTCATAGACAAATAAATTTAAAAGAATCAAAACAGCAGTAGCAAAAAAATATATAGTGTTTTAATAGTAAAACTGCAAAAGCATTTCATTCATAAAATGTGGTCAATGTGGTGTTTTGTCTTCCTGTGAGAGATCCCAGAGGAATGTGGTATCGATTGAGAAAACCCTGCTCAGGATGATTAACAGCTTAACCCCACGTAGCTGTGTTTTAAATTATTCCACTCTCCTTCTACGCTATATTTTGTTAATTACCTCACATTTCATGTCTTACAGAGCGTGTGGGATGGGATGTTCACCAACCCTGTTTTTAAATCAAATCAAATCAAATCAAACTTTATTTATATAGCACCTTTCATGCCCCAGCGAGCAACACAAAGTGCTTGACAGATTAAAATGACCCATACAACCCACATTCCATCCCTTTCCCACACATAGAACAATTATGACACTCTCCCCTCCCAGTCCACAACCCATTCCCAGGCACACATACACCCACACATACACATAAAAACCACATTAAACACTATGTTGAGCTCAGATGGCTCCAGTAATGAGCAACACGCCATCAAGTGGGCCCTTTAGACTCCTTCTTTAAAGGTTTCTGCTAAAAAAAAAATCTCAGATGATAAATTTCCTGCCAAGCATTGAGTCAGCTGAAAGTTTACAAGAGTATGTTTGATTTTATGAGGCTTAAAAAGGTAACAGATCATTTGCAGGGGTGTTCAGGGTTATTCAGAAATTACATTTCTAAACTATGTGTTGTTACCAAAAAAAAAAAGTATAATGCCTTTATTGTCACTATACACACGTACAATGAGATTGAAAGCAACACCATCTGCAATACAAAACATACACATAAAAACTACATAAATTGTAAAAAAGAACAAAAAACAAAATATGAATTTAACCATATGGCTGGGGGGTGGGTGCGCAGTTCTCAGGTCTGAGGCACAAAAATATGCAAAAAGAGGTAAATGAGATTTTATATACCAGTTCAGATGTAGATTATTCCACATTATCAGAAATTTCACAGTAGTGGTGAACATATTATTTATTGAATATTGACCATCAAGGCTAGTTATATTTCACAGTGTACAGATGTTTATCTGTGTTGAGACAGGGACATATTGAACAGCAGATGTGTGGAAGAGGGCTGGTATTAGGGAGTTGTAATGTAATTTTAGGATGGTCTGTTAGTTTTTCTTAAGATGTGTTGTGGTGATTATTAAATAACAGATAAGGAATGCTCTGTTTGTGTGAAAGCAGTTACTTCCAGGTTCTCAACCTCCTCCTCTTTTTATGAGCGGACAGATTGTGATCAACCTTCCTCATTGCAATGAGTGATAAAGCTTTTTTTTAATTACCTAAGACTGAACTCTCATAGTTTTTATGATGAATTCACAGCAGATTTTTTAAAACTCTAAGTCAGTATGTGAGTTTAGAATATTGATGGCTTTTGGAAAGGAACTCTTCTTGAATCTGTTTGTTTTTGTACTGATACACCCGCAGCCTCCCTGAGGGCAACATGTCAAACAGGTCATAACCAGGGTAGGAACTGTCCTTGATGACGTTTTTTGATTTGTTGAGACAGCGGGAGGTGTAAATGTCCATCAGAGAGGGGAAAGGACAGCCAATGATCTTCTGAGTTGCATTACCACTCTCTGAAGCCTCTCCCTATCTGCCATGGTGCAGTTGTCATACCATACTGTGGTACAGTGTCAACAGGCTCATGATGGATAAGCAGTAGAAGGTCATCAGAATATGGTCCAGGACCCTCAGGAAATTTAGCCACTGTTGAGTCTTCGTAATAACCACTGTGTTGTTGTCAGATCAGGAAATGTCAATGGAGACAACGACAACAAGGAACCAGAAGGTGTGGATTCTCTCCACACATTTGCCATTGATGCCGGGTGGCTAAGTCGAAGCTGAGCCTCCTGAAGTCCACAATGATCTCCTTGGTTTCCTTAGTGTTCAGAGCAAGGTTGTTCTCTGAGTCCCAAGCTGCCAACCTCAGGACCTCCTCTCTGTAGGCTGCTTCGTCTCCATTTGAGATGAGTCCGATCACCATGGTGTCATTGGCAAACTTGACAAGGAGGTTGCTGTTGTACGCTGGACTAAAGTCATGGGTGTAGAGACCGGAGGGGTCTCAGCACACAGCCCTGCTGGGAACCAGTGCTCAGCTCCTGAATGGAGGATAGGTGATGATAGGAGTCTCACAGTCCTTTATTCATGCACATGTAGGATGGGGGAGCCAGAGAGTGACCAGTTTGTTGAATAGAATTCCAGGGATGATTGTGTTGAAAGCTGATCTGTAATCCACGAAGAGCAACCGGGCATACCGCTGCTCAAGGTGGTTGAGCAAGATATAATTTAGATGTAAGAACATCCCAGATTTTCTGGGTTTTTTTTACATTTATTTAAAAGGTACCAGTCATTTGAATTTCTCAGCATTTTTTACTGATTATATATAATGAAACGGTTTTACCACAGGTCCACAAAACAGTTTTTAATTGAACTTAATTGAATTGATTTGAATTGAATTGAATTGAATTGAATTGAACTGAATTGAATTGATTTTAATTGAATTGAATTGAATTGAATTGAATTGAATTGAATTGAATTGAATTGAATTGAATTGAATTGAATTGAATTGAATTGAATTGAATTGAATTGAATTGAAATATGTGGGACTATTAACTATTGATGGGGGAAATCACTTAAGATAGATAAATATAAATTAAAGCAGGTACTGATAAAAGCCCTATAGACACACATCTGACATCCCATATAGCTCATATTCATTAATACCTGTGATCATGCTGTGAAAGTTCTAAGGAATAGGATGAAGGAGCATCAGTGACATGACTCATGTACAATGTTTTGATCATTTTCATCACAAAATAATTGCTTGCATGTGTTCAGTATTATCATTATGTGGGTCTTTAAAAAATTAACAAACACAGGAGGTCTGAAATAGAAGGTTTAGGAGAAAAAGACCTGTCAAGTGAGGGTGCAAAGCAAATCAGGGTGAAAGGGAAGATATTCTTAATTAAAACCATACTGTATGTCATGCTGACACAGTGGAAGCAGACAGCTCTGGAAGTTCCTGGTGCTGCCAAGGACAGGACAGCACAGTTGTCTCCAGTAAAGATAAGTTTCCAGGTGCAGAAGTCATTCTGTGTGTAAGATTTGTAGCAGGCAGAGATCAGGACGGAGTCAGAGATTAGGACAGAGTCTGTCTCCAGGGAAATGCAGGGAGGTGGGGGCCAGATGGAGAGTTTTTAAGCAAAACACAGTATGGGCCTTCAGTACAAGTCACATGAACACATACTGTAGTCTCCTGTAGTTTTTTGCAGGATGTAGTTCTGTAGATATGATAGTAGGAAACCAAGAATAATTTTGTAAATAAGAACATGTCAATGGTTTAATCTGCAAAAAGACAAAGCAGACCGTCAAGTACAATGTACAATGATGATTTATTTAACCTTTATTTAACCAGATGAGTCGATTCAGTGTTCTAAGGTTTGTAATGAACTTCAGAGCTCCATGGTAGACTGTATCTATCTATAGACATTGTGAGGAGGTATGCATGTAAATGACGTCACCATGGTCTAACAAAGGTATATAAAGGTAGTTTTTTAGCCTCAAATGAAAGACATGACTTGATTCTGAAGAAGAAACCAAGTTTTAACCCAAGCTTTTTTACCAGTTGAGATTTGAAGGAGGAAAAATCAGCAATCAGAATTCCTAAGTATTTGTATTTAGACACAGTTTCAATGTCTGAACCCTGCAGAGTGGTGACTGGTGGAAGATTTGAGGATTTGAATTTTGAAGTGGAGAACATAATATATTTTGTTTTTGTAGCATTTAGAACTAATTTAGAACTGCACACAGTGACTGAACAGTGGTGCTGAGAAAGGGTGTAGATGCAACAGAGTACATCACAGTGTCATCGGCATAGAAATGGAAATTAGTGTTCGACACTCCTCGATCCAGGTTGTTGATGTATAGAATAAATAGGAGTGCCCTAGAGCCAATCCCTGAGGAACAGCTTTAGCTACATGAAGGAAACTGGAAGTGATGCATTCTGCTTTCTCACTGAAGCATGTTTGATAGAAAGTTTTCAAACCATCCATCAGCATGTTTTGAGAGTCCAATACTGAGAAGTCTTTGCTTTGGTATATAGTGTGGTCTGCTGTATCAAAAGCCTTGGAGAGATCAGAGCTGCACAATGCTGCTTGTTATCTAGTGCTCAATAAAATTGTTTATCACTTTTAAAGCTGCTGCTGTAAATGTGTACTCAGGAACTATTAAGACACAAGCTGGTGGTTACTTTTAGTGCTTTCTGTGGCCCAGTGGCCTAATGGATAAGGCATCAGCCTCCGGAGCTGGAGATTGTGGGTTCAAGTCCCACCTGGGTCACATTTCTTCAAAAGGAAAGGCTGGACAATGGAGACTTGTTAGTTAGGTAATTTCAAAATTGGTGTGGTAAAGACATGAATTAGTTGAATTTTCCAGAACTTGATGACAAGCTGTGTGGGTATATAAAATACTGAATTAAGAGTGTAAGCAGGAAAATGGCTGAAACGTTCAAAATAGTGACATTAGATTTAGTAGAAAAAGCTCATTTACAAAAACATCTAATAACTACCAGTACTTACGTTCCAGTAACTTAATCTCTATGGTCATACACAAAGCCTGCACCTCTTTTGTCTGTTGCTCATTTCAGTTTGCTGCTCCCAATGACTGGAATGAGCCGCAAAAATCACTAAAGCTCCCCACCATCCCTTATACCTTCAACAACTCATTACAAACAATCATTTCTGATCATTGTGCCTCTGACTGCTTTAAGACTGTCTTGATTACTTTGCACATACTGCATACGAGAAGTCTTAACATCTTTAATGTCTATTATTCCACTATTGCTGCTGCCTCCTTGGCCAGGTCATCTGAAACATCTGAAGGATGATCAGTGGAAACACTACAGGATGCTACATTTTGAGCTTCAGAGGATGTGAATGTGTTTTTTATACATTTGCAAAAATCCCAATAAAATCCTTTTTCACATTGTCATTGTGTTGTGTGTAGAATTTTTTGGGGAACAAGTGATTTTAATCAGTTTTGGAATAAGGCTGCATAAAATATTTTAAAAAACATAAAATGTGGAACCAGTGATGCAATGTGAATACTTTCTAGAGGCACTATACAAGGTCTCATTCTCCTGTGGACCCTAACACCTGCAGGATGAAAATGAAAGGTCTGCTGCAAGGTGGATTGGGTTGCAGATCAAGATGAGCGCTTTAGAAGTCTGATCCCGATACTGTATGAAAACTGGCAATTGTGACATGCAATGTCCTCTACAGTACAGCGGGGAAGAACCTGGAGCTTGTGGCTGCACTGCACCATCTAAATACAGTCAGACTCTCTTTAACACATCGAGTTGGCTCTGGAACCAAAGTGCCTAGAGAGGTTGACTCTCTTCTTCACTGGAGTTGCTTCAGGTGAGAGTGGGGGTGCCAAGGTGTGTGTTTTGTTAACCCCAAGACTCTCTGCCAGTATGGGCAGGTTAAAATTCTGGCTGTGGCTTTTCTGCATGGAATGTTCTCCCCACCAATGTGTGGGTTTCCTCCCACAGACCACAACATTTCTGGTATATAGTGTGGATAAAAGTGTCAGCTAAATGAATAAACAAACACATTGGTGTTAATTCCAGAGGACAAAAGGGTGGCTTCCGTGTGCCCAACTTGAGGAACAGGCTTATGTGTCCCCAGGGGCTGCCTGCCATCAAAACTACATTTTTATCAGGAACCCACATTTTTTAACAATGGATCTTTTTCTTTATTGTAATGTTTAATTGATTTGTGAATTAATAAATGTTTGATTTACATTTGAGCAATGTTCCACTTTTTTTTTTAAAGAAATGGATGATCATGATGTCCTCAATAATGGGCACTGCCACTTCCTATTTTCTGAATAATACATGACAAATGATGTTGTAAGGGTTAGGCTATTGATAATTTATATATAATTCTTCTTCGCTTCAAATTGAAGACAAATAAAGTGAAATAAAGATTGCATACACTTTTCACAAAATGTTTCAAGATAAAATATTACGGTTTTTATTTTATTTTAATTTTTATAACAAATTTACTAGGGATTCTGATGTAAGAGCATAATCTATTGAGAAGGGATACTCTGCTGCCCCCGTGTGGTCAAAAACATGCAAATATTTTGCATTTAATAACTATAACACATTTAGCTGTCACAACAAAATCACGTGCTAACTTTTAAAAATAAATTAAATATCAAGAAAGGTTCCCTGGTGTAGGGA
>SSNR01000121.1:125905-142048 GCA_006937965.1 Callopanchax toddi | reverse complement strand
AAAGAACAACTTTAGTGGGTCGCACTTGCTCTAGTTTTAAGTGCATTTATAAATTTTTCAGCGGCATTACGTTTGCTCTTTTACTGGGCATGCGCAGTAGTAAGTGAAAGCAAAACGCAGTTACAAACAGTTTGAGGAGTCTCAAAACTGCCATTAAACCGAGTGTGTTCGGATAGCATTTTGGGTCATACCTAGCTTCACTGTCTGGAACATATTCGCTACATTTTGTTGAAATGGATCTCGGCGAAGAAAGAAGGTAACTAAAAGTAATGCATTCGACTTGTTTGTCTACTTTTTGGAAGTGGCGCTAACACAGTTGTCAATCAAACGAGTACTTCCTGTTGACGCTATTAAATGCCTAGCTAAAAAAAATCCCTGTGCGAAATGTGACAGGAAGGACGAGGCAAGGGGGACTTTTTAACACTGCGGAGGAGGAGGTAAATACGTCGCCGAAGTCCCGTGTGCTTGTGTTTGTTTACTATATGAGTCTGTCGGCGGGATGTCGCTGAGTTCGGATGGTTGGACTCACACCCCCGGCCTCACACCGGACCAGTCCACCGTCCTTCCCAGCAGCAGCAGCAACTATGAGGCCTCGCAGTTCAGCTGCCAAACTGTCCTCATGTCGGTTCGGGTGTCGGTGTGCCATTCTGCGATTCGACCGCTGTGTGTTCCGGGAGCAGGGGATATGTCACTCCGCCTGCAGCTCAGCATGGACGCGGGGAAATCCGGGGAATTCCGCCTGTCGTTTCAGAGCACCAGCGGGGCCGGCCGGAGTATGGTGAGTTTGTTATGGGCTTGTTTTGGTTGTGGAAACCACCGTGTTATAAATAAATGTTTACAAAAAAGTATTATATTTTATAACGTAACATTTTGTTGAAGCAGTATTTAATAAAATTGTTTAGATTAATATAAAGGTTTATTTAATTAGATTTTTATATTTATAATACAGCATAAATATAACCAGTATAATAAATGTATTTGCTCCCAAGTCCTGATAACTGTTAAATAAATCAAAACTATCATGATATAATAATAATGATAATAATAATAATGCATCAGTTTTATATAGTGCTTTTCTAGGTCACTCAAAGACGCTTTACAGAGTTGCATTATTCATTCACAGTCATTCTCACCAGTGGTGGTAAACTACGACTAGCGTCTGTAGCCACAGCTGCCCTGGGGCAGACTGGCAGAGGCTGCCATTCTGCGCCATCGGCCCTTCTGACCACCACCAACATTCACACACAGTCACACTCACATTCACACAGGCAAGTTGGGTGAAGTGTCTTGCCCAAGGACACAACGACAATCTAACCCAGCCAGAGCTGGGGATTGAACTGGTGGCCCTCTGGTTACCAGACCGGCCACTCTCCCAACTGAGCTAATGCCGCCCCATTATATGGGATTATTCTGTTGTATCTGGGTCATTGTAACTGTTGAAACTGGTGTTATTGATGGATAAAAAAATGTGAAATAGAAAGCAAAAATCTTTTTAAAAAAATGGGACATCTGTTAATGAATGAATAAACCAACACCATCCAATATAATGTTTATTTGCATAAGACAAAATCAAATTCTTGACCTAAATTTTAAAGAGCCTGTAGGAAAGCTCACCAGATAAATGGGCAAAAACAACTGTAAATGGAGGTGCAGGAAAGATTATGAGTTATTAAAATGAGTTATTGTAGTTATTGCTTCACACAGAAAATGTAATATTGGAAACAGTAACTCATTAAATTAACCATACTCTGAATTTCCCTAAGGGATCTGTCCAAAGGGATCAATAAAGTTAACCTCATCTGTCTCATCTCACTTTCTCTCTCATATTTAGGAGAAGTATTTGTTCTTTTCAATCTGGAATTCAGTGTATTAATGAAGATTCATTCACCTTTAATAGTTCTAATCTGGTTTCATCCATACAGTGGAGGAAATAATTATTTGACCCCTTGCTGATTTTGTAAGTTTGTCCAATGACAAAGAAATGAAAAGTCTCAGAACAGTATCATTTTAATGGTAGGTTTATTTTAACAGTGGCAGATAGCACATCAAAAGGGAAAGTTTCTATCTTTTATTTAAAGTTATTTTTTTCGATTTTCCTTTTGATGTGCTATCTGCCACTGTTTTTTTTTTTTTTTTTTTTTTTTTTAACCCCGTGTCCTGTCCGGCTGTGGAGCAAACAAAATAATGTCTGAGTGCCAAAAACAAGCCCAACAGTGTTGCTGTTTCAGGTGAGAGGTTACAGCCACTGCTATAAAACTCCTCCTGATTTTTGTTTAAATATAACCCCCAAAATCTTTATTAGAATATTTTTATGGTTGATTGGACACGGAGCCTGAAAGTGAAGGGAAGGGTACAGAAAGAGGGATGGGGGAGAAAGTAAACAGAAAAAGAAGAGAACAAGAGACGTGAAGAATCCACTTCTAGACCTGCAAATAAAGCACAAACAAGCAAGCAAAACAGGGAGAAAAGATACAACAACAACAAACAGCATATGAATATACAACAGTTGTGATATTCTTCAAATGTATACGTATACACCAGTTCAAGAGAGTTCAGTGTCAACCACAGCCCCAGTCAATGTGTCTGAAAAAATGAAAGAAAGATAGCACATCAAAAGGAAAAGTTTCTATCTTTTATTTAAAGTTATTTTTTGATTTTCCTTTTGATGTGCTATCTGCCACTGTTAAAATAAACCTACCATTAAAATGGTACTGTTCTGAGACTTTTCATTTCTTTGTCATTGGACAAACTTACAAAATCAGCAAGGGGTCAAATAATTATTTCCTCCACTGTACATGAAAACATTTTTCCAACAGTCTTCCATGTAATTCTTAGCAAAGAGCAGATTCAAAATAATGTTGTTGTTTTTTATACACAATGTCAAAATTTGTTTTCAACTTTTGTTTGACTCATGAACATTAACCTCATAAGAGAATATTTTAGTTGTTTAAAATGTGTGATGCTTGTTGGTTATCACACAAACTATTGAGATTTAAAGTTCTTTAATCTTTCTAGACAAAAGACCTATTAAATGGTCAAGTCTAAACCTTTCATAGATAATGTTGTTACTTCCTTCATGATAAGAAAACACAGTTCTCCTTTTTGAATCTCACTATTTGGTCTGTACTTGTCAGGGATTTTTTGTATAAAGTATCATTGCATCAGTTTCCCACTTAAATGACATCTTTACTGATGCACATTGTGTGATTCATTTACTTTCCTCATTTTGATTTAATGACACATCATCACTTCTTCTTCATTCTCCCAGACCATCGCAGAGTTTGATCTGAGAGCCATAAACTACGAGGTGAAGTCACCAAAGTGTCACGAGCTAATTTTAATTGCACCTCCGCATGACCGCATCACCTTCAACTTCCACTCCGAGCAGGAGGCTCAGGAGTGGGCCACTGTGGTCACATCAGCACTAAAAGAAGCACATGGAGGTCAGACACTGTTTATTTAATATAGAAACATAACAGAACAAATCATATTGGATCTCTTGGTGTACATTTTGTTATGAGTTATCAACAAATTTAATCTTGTGGTGAACTTGGAATGTTTTTAGAAACTTAAAATCTATTTAGTTGTGTGAACAGAAGGTTTACTTCCCTGTTCAGGAAAGGAAAGAGGAATTTGTGGCCACAAAAGTATATACCTCAGTCCTAGGGGTGGGAATTGATACGTTTTTTATCCATATCAATGCCATTGTCGATTCTGCATATAAATCCAATTCCTTAACAATTCCCTTATCAATTCTTGAGTAGTTATTAATCAGCAAAAAAAGTTCTATAGTCTTCTGCGCCATGAGCAACTATGGTGCAGTGTGTGTGTGTTTGGGGGCCCCCATGCCCCTCCACCTCCCCTCCTGGTCACAACCCTTCACCCCCAGACGGGTTAGACTTCTGTGCACCTCTCACTGGTCCAACAGAACAATAACCCAGTTTCTGTCTGAATCCGCTCCAGACAGAGGTGCAACATGAGCAGCGGAGGGGCATGACGAGGTGAGGTCCAGACAGAACTGGGCAGAAGTCGAACTGACTCCGGACCCAAACCGCTGCAGCGCTTTCACCCCCCTGAGTCATCTGACAGAAGTCTGTGCTGAGCTGCTCACGCTGAAAGCTCCCTCCCTGGGTCTGGAAGTGGACCTGGCTGGACTGGTCATCGGGCATTTTAATCCCCAGTGGGCCTGTAACTTTGAGCTGGTCCGAACTGGGACCGGTCGCGATCTGAGCTGCTTCCTGTTGCTGACGCTTTGACCAAAAAGCCTGCTCCCTCTGCTGGTTTGGTCGTGTAATGACCCCAAAAAACTAGGCTGCGATTATAAGACGACCCCCCCCCCCCCACACATTATTTTCAATGGAAAAAACCTTGTCTTATATTCGGGTCAATACGGCATTTTTATTAATTATCTTCTGAGCAATTTTTCTATCTATTTATAACTTAAATACAGGCTATTGCGTTTTCCCTGTCTGTTTTGTTTGTTGTTCTGTTAGCAAAATATCTCCTAAACTTCAGGACAGATGTGAAGTGTGCTAACATTAAGTGCGAGACATTTACATTACATAGTCTGAGTGCTAACAGGTCACAAGAGATCTCATGAGGTTGCTCATAACATTGAGCAAGATTGTTTTCTACCCAGACCATTTTAGATGTGACACTCAAACTGTGTTCTTGAGAGAAAGATGAGCTAACAAGTTTTGTTCTGCCACCATGGTTTTACTATGAGTTGATGATTTTATGCCACATTGTGATGATGTGTTAGCATTACTAGCGCCTGTTAGCATAAGGCAGCTAATGCTTTGTCTGGAAAAGTGCCGTTGTCTCGTGTTAATATAAAAAGCACAGCATCTGCTATTGCTATGATTGCAGGAGGTTGTTGGTCATCTGAAGCCCGCTGGCTCCCCTGATGACCCTGTCCCTCCTCGGCTTTGTAAAGAGGTTTTCCCCACTGTCGGTCCTGTTGTTCTTCAACTTTTAAACAGTAGTCTGTCATCAGGAGTGGTTCCTGATAGTTTTAAACGTGCAGTAGTCCAGCCCCTGATTAAAAAACCAGCTCTTGATCCTACTGTTCTTGCTAATTTCAGGCCTATCTCCAAATTACCTTTCCTTTCAAAGGTCTTGGAAAAGATTGTTCATAATCAGCTGACGGCCTTTCTGGAGGAGCAAAATATTTTAGAGGTCGTCCAATCCGGTTTTAAAGCTTCACACAGCACTGAATCAGCCCTTCTAAAGGTTTTTAATGATGTGTTTTTAGCTACTGACTCTGGTGACTGTGTTGTCCTCGTGCTTTTAGACTTATCAGCAGCATTTGATACTGTGGATCACGATATCCTACTTTCTCGCTTGGAACAGTGGGTGGGAATTAGGGATGTGGCCCTGGAGTGGTTCAGATCCTACCTAGTGGGCCGAACTTTTTGTGTGCGGCTAGGTGACCATGTGCCCCCCTCCTCCTCCCTCTCATATGGTGTTCCACAGGGTTCGGTTCTGGGCCCACTCTTATTTTTACTGTATTTGCTCCCGCTTGGCTCCATCCTTAGGAAGCACGGCATTCCATTCCATTGTTATGCTGATGACTGTCAAATCTATGTTCCCCTTAAAAGGAAAGGGACGCATTCGGTTGCATCATTGCTTAAGTGTCTTGACGACATTAAGGCTTGGACAGCAAAGAATTTCCTAAAATTTAATGAAGATAAGACAGAAGTGATGATTTTTGGCAGCTCTACTGCGCCCCCCAGTGTTGATCTGGGTTACCTGGCCCAGTATAACAAGCAGCTCATCACAAACCTGGGTGTTAAGGTTGATGCTGGTCTTAAATTTGACTCCCAGATCACATCAGTGGTTAAATCCAGCTTTTTTCAGCTGAGGCAGCTAGCCAAAATAAAACCCATTCTTCCCAGACAGCTCTTCGAAACAGTAATTCATGCTTTTGTCACCACTCGTCTGGATTACTGTAATGCACTGTATACAGGGGTCAGTGCTGTGTCCATTACTCGGCTCCAGAGGGTACAAAACGCTGCAGCTCGTCTTTTAACAGGAACACATAAATATGAGCACATTACCCCTGTTTTAGCATCACTTCACTGGTTGCCTGTTCATTTTAGGATTCATTTTAAGGTTCTTTTATTTGCTTTTAAGGCCCTCCATGACCTCGCCCCGTCCTACCTCTCTGAGCTGCTACAGCCTTATGCGCCCTCTCGCTCCCTCAGGTCAGCTGATCAGCTGCTCCTGAGGGTTCCTAGGACCCAGCGGAAGCTTAGAGGTGATCGTGCTTTTGCTGTAGCAGCTCCTAGCATGTGGAATGACCTGCCCGTGGTCATCAGACAGGCCTCTTCTCTGAGTCACTTTAAATCACTCTTGAAGACTCATCTCTTCTCCTTGGCATATAGCTAGGTGATGATTTTAGTGTCTTGGTTTTAGTTTTTGATTTTATCCTTTGTATTTTATCATACGGCTGTTTTTATGTATTATGTGTGTTTTAGTGTTTTAGTTTAGGTGGTTAAAAAATGTAACACATATAGTCAGAAAATTCACAATTTGTGATAAAATTGTGATAATCTAGTTCAACATTTGTGATATGATCATTTTGCCATGTGGCCCACCTCTAACTCCAACATATGTTCCTAGTTTAAAACTCTGGTGTTATCTATTCTGTCAAGAGAGATCGTGTTGGCAGTAGGTTGGTCCGGATATCTTAAAGAACGTGTTTTTTCAGTGGATTATGCCTTGATGACGTAGTTCTTATTCATTATGAAACTCAGTTTGAAGAACGAGTTCTTCTTGACAAAAACAAAGATTTTACATAAACGCTGTAGGAGTAATGGTAGGCCATGGTGGAAGAAAGGTAAAAAAAACTATTTAAATATGAATTAATTTAACCTGTAAAATAGTTGGCTGTGGGTTGTTGTTGTTTTTTTTTGTTTTTTTTTGTTTGTTTATTTCATGCTTAAATCTGACTTTCATCATCTTTACATTTTCTTCCTGTCAGTTTTACCTCAGAAAAATGGTCCAGAGCAGCTCTCCGATGGTCTCCAGTCTCAGAACACCTCAACTTTACAAAAAACAGGTGTGCCTTCTTGTCTGTATGTCAGATCATCTAATCATGTGCAGATCTGTTGGCAGCCATGTAACAGTTTGTCCCCTCTATCCTGCGTTCTTTTTTTTTTCTGTGTAGAGGATACTTGTATAGAGCTGAGCAGAGCCATCGAGGCAGGCGACATTCAGTCTGCTTCTGTCTTTGCTGCTGCACTCGCTCATCAGCACACAGCTCTGAAGATCCAGCCTTCTACCAAAGACTATGAAGACACTGAAATCAAGTAGGAGCCTGATAATTTAAGGTTTTAAAGCACAGTTAATGGCCATTATTTTAATGTTTGTTTGTGTTTAATTCCATCATCAGTTTGGCTGTTGTAGTGGAGGATTCCTCCTCATCCTGTTGTGTCAATGTGAAAGTTTTCCCACACATGACTACTGCATCGTTGAAACAGCAGGTTCATTTCAACAAAGCTTCACATTTGTCTTCATTTGTATTCACCTAATTGTTGACGCATAATGAGTTTTGTTTTCTTCTACAGATGTTTCTTGAGTATGGCTTTCATCCACTGGTTCAACGCTGGATTATCGGTCAGTGTTTGTGCTCTGACCAGCGGTCCCTCGTCTCATATGGTGTTCATCAGGATGGAGACACGGCCTTCTTGTACCTCCTGTCAGCTCGTCACGCTCGCCTAACTTTCCAGGTCCTGCAGCAGGATCAAGAGAGCGCCCTCCTCCTCAGTCCTCCTCTGTCTGTTCAGAACCCTCCAGTCGCTGCCAAATCCACAAACGGGCCCTCTTCCAAGGACCGTAGGCTGTACGCCACCCTACCTCCAAAACTCCACAGCAGCTTCAAGAATGGTGAGAATGATGTTAAATTGTTTTCATATGAATTACTAGTTTATGACTCAGTATTGTGCTCATATGATATGTTTGAGATACCAGAAGATATGTGAATTGAGAATTTTCCACTAAAAACACAACGTGGTTTACTGAAATGTTACATAAAGTCGGATTCTTTAAGAATATTTTATAAAAGACCAAATAGTTGGTATGAAACCTGCATTTCTTCTTCCCTTCAGGCCAGTCAGAGAGACAAAACATCAGAGATCTCATCAGCCTGGAAATGCCTGAACTGAATGAAGCTCTGAGTCTGAGCACATCTTCCTCTCAGGTACATTAGAAAACATATTCAGTTTTACACATATTGAGCTAAAATGTCATTAAGAAGTGGGTGAGAGTCATTCACAGCACATACTGAGAGTGCCAGCGGATCACATGAGATCTTGCTTTTTTGTGTGGAGTCGCACATAACTTTGTTTTCAAGATTTGCTCCAAACAGTTAAAAACCCATTCTCTCTCAGCATTAGATGATCTTAATTTAAAACTATGAATTGCATCCCTTCAAGGTATTAGGGTTGGGCGATCAGACTAATTTATCGACTATCAGTGATTGGCTGAGCCCATCGTCACCCATTTTTCAAGAACAATTTATTCGTCCCCCTATAAATTAATTTCTTTAAAGTGATAATATGCAACTTTTTCATATTTTTAAATCTTTTCCTTGAGCCAGTCTGTGCTAATATGACCCTTTACAGAGTTAATGAGAAGTCACTTAGCCCCATCTGGTGATTAGATCCGGAATACCACGATTGCAAGATCTCCACCACCGTCACGGTACCCAGGAAGTCACGTGTCTCACGAGGGTTAGGCTAACCCAATGTGGCTAGCTGTTATGCTAACGCTGGAGTGTTTTTATCTCATGGTTCCTGCTTTTTTGCAATCTCTCCCTGCTTGAACACAGCTGATTTCATTGAAGGAGTAAATAACCGCTCCTGTAGAAAGCTATGAAGGCTGAGGAGACATTTCATCAGGTAGATATTGGCGTTTAGAAGCTGAAACGATCTGATAACTTTTTAATGCAGTAATTTAAAACGGACACCAGAGGGCGCCCAAAACAAGCAAAACTGCATATTATCACTTTAATATTAACAATGTTTGGTTGAAGTCAAAGGACGCATCCCATGTAAAAATAACAAATGATGCTCTTTTAAATGTTACACACAAACTCCTCCCAGCTGCAAGCAAAGCTAAAGGTATTTTTCCTCTTTTTTCCTTCTCCTCCTCCGAGAGCAGCGGTGATTTATTTATTCACCCCATGATAGACAGAACAGCAGCAGCCCGTCTTCAGAAAATTAATGTATCTAAATAATAACCATGGTGGTGAGGAAGAAAACAGAGACTGGCTTTTTTCCAGTTTAACCGTGTTTACAGGTCGGTGTTGCTACCTGTGCAAGGAATATTTAGCAAGTAGTAACACTGGTCCAGTGTTCATCTGTCTTCTGCTAAGTATGAAACAAACAACAAATACAACATGAAACTAAAACAGAAATAAAGATAAAAAAGACCCTTCAGTGAATGTCTTTTTGAGTGATTTGGTGACGGAGCAGCAGCTGATAGCTCTGTGATATCAGCTGCTGCTAACTGCTAGCTGTGTTAGCTTAGTTAGCACACTCCGGTGGGTGAACACATAGATGTTGGAGTTCTTTGCTGCCACTATACGTCTGTTTAAAGCCAAAGTAGCCCCAAATAGGCGATGTTGTGTTTTTGGCAACAATTTTCTCAATTTGGGGACTTCTGAGTTCTAATTTGGCAAATCTATCAGTGCGTGTTTACATCCCGCGATCGGGACCGTGAAAGCACCTGTGATGCCTGAAGCCAGGGGTCACTATTGAACTACACTCAGTCGCTGGCTGAAACAGAATGACTCTTTATTTAAAACAATGTCAGAGAGCATAACAAAACCTATTATGTAAGCTAATTGGCAACGCACACTTAGGTGTCGCAACAAAAAGAGTCCCCAAACATAGTTCCGCGTGCAGTTCCGGTCTGCAAAGGCACATATGGGCAGAAGGATCAGGCCCGCAAATGATATCTGGGGTGCGTATGCGTACTGGCGGACTATCTATGTACACCCCTGGCAGCCCCTTGTATATACTCACATACTACAGCGATTCCTAAAGCTGCTGTCTTTAAGTTTCACTTTTGCGCTGCATTCGATTTGTCCTCGGAGGTCGGAACTGGGAATGACGTCACGCCCGAGTTACAGCGTTCCAGTTTGCAAAGTCGGAAAAGTCGGGATACCAAAGTTAAAAGTAATTTACAGTTGTATTTCTTCTCGTGTTTGGTTCACGCACAAACACACATTACCATTATTGCCTTTGCTAGCAGCACACATTCAAAATATTGTTTTAGACTTTAATTAATTTGCTCATGCAAACACTCTGAATTTGTTGAGTCTGAAGATACAAAGCATTATACGTAATTCTGAACGTAGACACATTCAAACAAGCATATCTTGAAAAATAAACATGTTTTCCGACTTTCCGAGTGGGAAGTCCGACTTCAGAGGGCATTCCACTTGATTTGTCCAACTCAGAACTCGGTTTTTCCAACTTCCAAGGACAAATCAAATGCAGCATCACACACACACAGACCACAGACTCTTTCACAGGTGTCGATGTGGCTCTTTAACATTTGTATTTGAGTACCTCTGATCTAGACCTTGAATATAAGACTTTTTTTTTTTCTTTCCCCGATGCGTTTACAAGAGAAAAAGTACCGTCTTCTTGCATTTGGACCAATACGGTAACAACATTTTATTTTTTTTTTCAGGGTTGGTCATGTCCGTCTTGTACTTACATAAACAAACCGACTCGTCCAGGCTGTGAGATCTGCAGCACAAATCGCCCAGAGAGCTACGTGATCCCAGGAGGATACCAGCCAGATGCACTGGAGCTCCGACGGATCCAGCAAGAGAAGGATGCTATCAGACAGTACCAACAGGTAGGAAACCTACACACCTGCCTGTAATCCACTGATCGTACCACCCACCAACAAATTCGTCAACGTTTTCATCCACCTGTAATCATCCAGGAACATACAGTATTGTTACATCTGAAAATTACTCTGGCGATTTTGTGGCTGATGCAGCCTATCACAAACAAAAAGCATCTTCAAATTATTCAAATTAATTAATAGGAGAAACAATAAAACTGCTTCCAAACTGCCATTCAGACTCTCTCAGGTTGACTCTCTTCTCTTTTGTCTCTGTTTTTCTGAAGGAGAAAGGGAGAAGAGAGACGCTGAGGAGTGCTGGGCCTCAAACCAACGCACTGCTGTTTAACCTGGACCAGAACTACTGAATACACACTGATCCACACACAGATATCAGACCATAACTAGAACACATCAGAAATAGTCTTGCACAAGCCCCGTTTTTAAAATCTACGTGTCAATTTAAAAGTTGTTTCTTTCTGTTTTGGAGTTGAATGTATTTTTTCCTTTTCATTGGACTGTTTTGTTGTATTTTCAGACAAAACAACAGATGAAAATTTAGCATGTTTATGACTTTATCAGCTGACTTTACATTTTGTAAAAATGTGCAAACTTTGGTCTGAAAGTTGAGCTCAATCACTAACGGTGAAGTTAACGAACTGTTTTCTGTGTCTTATTTTATGTCTCAGAATTATGTTTTTGATTCAGCTTCATTATTCAATGGTGACTTTTCCAGACATTTACAATCAACAGAACAATTTGTAGCATTTTTTTAGATGAAGTGTCAGTTTAATGAGCTTCTTCTCAGCAGAAGTTGCCACTAAATTGAATGTGTCATTTATTGACTTTGCACTGTAATTTCCTAACAGCTGAAAATAAAAGTTCTCCACTGCGTTGAGGTGTGTGTTTAGCTGAATGTGTCTGCTGAAGGATTGGTTTATTTGTTAAAACGGCAGGAAATGTGTGAAGTGTAAATTAAATCCCACCTTGCTCCCAACAACATGCCTCCTTCCTGTAGGCGAGAGAGGAGGAGCGAAGGGAGAATTTTGCCCGTCTTGTGAAAATGGACGGTCAGGACCTGGTGCCCAACCCTGAGCCTGTGGATTGTAAGATCTGTTACGTGGATCTGCCTTCAGGAGAGGGCGTCCTGCTGAGGGAGTGTCTGCATTGTTTCTGCAAGTAAGATGTGGGACTGGAGAGGTTTTATTCCAGCATACCTTCAGTCTAAGTGATGCTTTCTAAGGATTCAAACTTTGTGTTCTTAGCGAGTGCTTACGCTCCGTCATCATGCTGAGCGAGGAGCCCGAGGTGTCCTGCCCCTACAGAGACGATACATATTCCTGTGCTGGTGCCCTGCAGGAAAGGGAGATTCGAGCTGTGAGTTGCATCTTCACTGATCTCTGTTTGGAGACATCTTGTCACAATTTACATGTTAAACTAGCCCTCCGTGTTTACAGCTGGTGTCAGAAGAGGAGTACAAGCGCTGGCTGCAGAGAAGCCTTTCAGTGGCAGAGTCTCGGTGTGAGGGCAGCTATCACTGTGCGACCGCTGATTGTGTGGGATGGTGTGTGTACGAGGATACAGTCAATGTCTTCCACTGCCCTGTCTGTAGGAAACGCAACTGCCTCATTTGCAAGGTCAGAAATTTATATTGAAATGTCACACTTGTCTTCAAACAGAGGTTGTTCAGGAAGCTCCTTAAATAGAAATTATTTATCACTTTTACAAAGAAATGCATTTTTTTAATGGCTGAAAAAGTCTTTAAGCATGAAAATTTCACAAAAATCTTTGCATCTTTTCTCCTTAGGCTATCCATGAAGGAATGAACTGCAAACAGTACCAGGACGATCTCGCAGTGCGTGCTAAAAATGACTCTGCAGCCAGGAGGACGACACATCTACTAAAGGTTAACTGCAGGATTAACACATGGGGGGGGGGGGGGCGGGATTGTTTTAAACTATGAACTGTTTCTGGGATGGCTCTTAAATTTAGATGAATAAGAAGTCCAGGAGTGAGCTGATCCACGTGTAGCTGCTTAGGTTCCGTCTGCTCACAAAGCAAACTGGTATCTACCAGCACCAACCACATCCTCTCATTTGATTCTCTCCGTCCTGCTCTCTGTCTCACAGACTCTTGTGCAGTCAGGAGAGGCCATGCACTGCCCTCAGTGTGGTATTATTGTTCAGAAGAGGGATGGATGTGATTGGCTGCGCTGCACTGTCTGTCACACTGAAATCTGCTGGGTAACCAGAGGGCTTCGCTGGGGGCCAAAGGTAAGAAATGCTTCCTCTGCATCTTGAGTGCATACATCCCTGAATTTGATCTTCTTTTCCTTTAAATCCATTTTAAAGGGTCCTGGAGACACCAGTGGAGGATGTCGATGCAATGTCAACAATCAGAAATGTCATCCTAAATGCCAAAACTGTCACTGAGCACAACGTCAGAAGGAACTTGGTTTTGAACTGGAAATAAACTGTTCTCATTAAGGAAGGATTACCTGAAGCTTGTAACTGAGATGCTTAAAACACAAGCTGTGTGAAAATGATCTCAGTTTTCTCTCAGCAGGTTTCTATCCCTCATGTTTCCCTTGGCTTTCCTGACTGAGATTGTGAGTGTGATTAGAAGCAAGAGTATTAATTTTGAAATGATGTGGTGCCTTTTCAAAATGTTTGCACTGCAGATGTAGCCTAACAGGTGTATTGATTTCCTTAGTTTGTTTTAGATGTTACAAACATTGCATAAAGCTGAAGTGACCTTAATCTTCTGCACAAAACACTGTAGCAGGATGCTACTGATGGAAAAATGTGACTGAATTCTTGGTTGGTTTTTGACTCGCAGTTTTTTTGCATAAAGATCAACTTAGTGTGTGTAAAGTTGCGTACACTGTGTATGTATATGTGTGTGTGATGATCTGACTGCTTGTGTGGCCCTGTTACCGAAGATGTTTCACATGTGTGTTTTTGTTCATTTATTCCTCATTAGTAGTTATAAAATGTGAGGAACCAGCTGTTTGTATCTTGTTTACCACCAATCAGCTTCTGCATTGGTCAACGTTTTCACAGGTGGTTAAGGAGGTGTTTATTCTGCTCTACTTACCAACTGACTTTTTATTTCAAATTTCTATTAATCTGTCAAGTCTTGGTTGTAATAAGTGAATATTTAGAGTTAGAGAAGGTAAACACATTTTGTTAATAAGCTGATGTTTTGGGTAAAAACAGTAATTATATGAAGGTACATGCAGTGATGTTATCCACAAGCTTCACAGCTCTTTAAATATTTAATGTGACAGCTTTCTATCTACTGAAGAATTTCAACTTGTTCTAATTATTCACAAATATAAATTCACTCATAATGACATAAGCCTTTGACTACACTACTGCCTAGAACTGACAAGCCATAATAAGTCCTCACTGTTTCTGCTGTTTGAGTCAGCACTGTGCTGTTGATGTACTGTTGTGCCTTAGTTATTAATAATAATTTTAAAAAAACACCAATTCAGAGTCTGTGTTTTTATTTAGGACTTTGTGAAAAGAAGCCAGCTATTGCTGTTGTTTGGGTTCATCCTGTAGGAATGAATGAATTTGTATCCTTTTAAACTGTTTCTTTAGAATTTAGTTTCCTTTTTTTTTTTTAGAAGTAACCTTTTATTGATGTGATCTTTTGCAGTATTAAAACCCTCTTATCTATATTTCAGAAAATCATTGAATGTTTTTTTTCTTAATGTGTTGCAGACCAGTGAATGTAATTGGATGCTAAATGTTTTAAGACTTATTACACACATTGTGCTTCTAAATCCCTGCTACAACTTTTAATGTGTCTCATAATTATCTACTAGGCATGCTTTTTTTTAATTAAGTCTAAATACCTTAATAGTCAGTGCATTCTGTTTGCATTCACATTTTATGATGTAGAAGCTTGGTACAGAAGTTAAAGTAATGAAGATCCACAGAGCCCCCTAGTGGCTGTTTGCAGCATATGGTTTTAAAAGTCAAAATAAATACACCTCAAACCGCTTTTATAACGTGATGCTTCTGTTGATGATCCTAGTAGTTCTCACTTTTCTGCAGTATTAATATTCTTCACTGGATCAAACAAAGTCACACAATGTTACCATCAAAGGGACTCATTAGAAAGGGGAGGCGAGGCACATTTATATATTTAGTTTTAAGTCTGAATATTTAGATTTTATTCCAATAATCTGTAACAGTTTTGATTGAGTACTAAATGTGTATGTAGCCTGTAAAATGAGTTGCCTCACACATCACAGTTATACTGGGGGGTTAATGTTAGGAGGACCACTCTACCTCCACTGGTCATAATAACATCGTATTTTTCTACATGTACTCGTGTTACTGTAATCTTGTAGTATTTTAGTATACGTGAACTTTTCAAGTCGTTATTAAAATCTGAACTTTGACTTTTCCTTGAGTGTGTTTTCCTCTCAGCCATGCATGGAGCTGCTCACTTTTTTTGCTTCATGCATTCGGGGCGGAGTTTAAAGCAAGCTGCACCCACAACAGCTCCTCCGACCTCTTCAGTCTTTTCTGCTGAAGCAGAACCAGGGTGGAGGATCAGGTCGCCCTCGGATTATCAAAGATTAACGCACACAGAGACGGGCGAATTCAGGCGAGTAAAACATGATCTAGCTTCGTTTCTCCGAGCCGTAGTGAATGGATCTCAGCTGCTGCAGCCCCTCAGAGCCTCTCGGTATTCAGTTTGAGTCGATCCGGGTGCGATGGTGTGTCACAGAAACACTCCAGCCCTGCAGGATCCTGAGCTGTGTGCACTGTGCAGGAGGGTGTGTGACAAACAAACCTGTACAGGTCATCTTGCTGCCATGTGATCCTACAGAAAACCAACTGCTTTCATAAAAACAATCGCTTAGTTTAGGTCTCGTGACTATTTATGCAATCTGTGATAAATAGAGCTAAAAACCAATACCTGGCATTGTCTGAATGAGTTTAGTGGTATTGGGATAGATCAGCTGTGAGTCAGAAGGTGCTGGAATGAGATGGAGTCTGCAGCCAAAGGTCAAAGGAGAGCACCACATCCGGATGGATGGGGGGGGGGGTCTCAGCTTGTTGAAAACATTTGTTATTTTTAACCCTCCTATTTACCTGATGCATGTTTAATCTTTTAAGACTTTGGCTGGGTTGATTCGAATGACATAAGTTTAACATTTCAGTAAATAAATAGTAACACCATTATTGTCCTTGGTTAGGCTCCTTAAAAATGTCCTGGCATTGCAGTGGGATTTTTTTTTTTTTTTTTTTTTTT
>SSNR01000121.1:17680-125895 GCA_006937965.1 Callopanchax toddi | reverse complement strand
TTTTTTTTTTTTTTTTTTTTTGTACATGTGTTTTCATGGATTCATGATAAGGAACTCAAACTTTCTTTCTTTTTGTTGTTTTTCATGAGGTGGAGCTAGTTTTACAACATCTGGTGGAGGGAGTTACTTATTTCCCATTTGCAAATGTGAATGTGCTGATAGAGGCCAGTTCAACATGTCCATAACTAAAATCCTTCGTGTGTATTCTATAAACATCATAGAGATACGTTTTAGTTTGTTCTAACGTTACAGAAAATTTAAAAAATTTAACAGAATCTATATATATATTCTATATATATTATATAGAATATATATTATCTTTTGCATAAATAAGATTGAACATTTTTCAGTTTAGCTATTTTTTGTCACATTTTGTAATAAAGATCTAATGTAATGGTGTTTGAGGTGTTAAATGAAAAATAAAAACACTTTGTAAAATCAAGGTCTAATCACAAAAACTGGTATTTAAGACGTTCAAAAACCCAGTGGAAATTTGCTTTGTATTGTAAGAACTGAAGCTAATGATACCCATTTTAAAAGTTGGTAGTATTTAATAGTATATAATATTTTTATGACAGTCTTTACTGGAGCATTTTTGTGCTGCTAAGGTAAAAGGTGTGAGTCAAATCCCAGGGCCGTAGGAGGGTTAAAGTATGATTTCTCACTCACTCAGGAGCAGCACTCCTCTCTCCTCATCATGGCTGAGACTAAGGGAAAATTTGACTTTGCCATCGACCGTGGGGGAACCTTTACAGATGTGTTTGCCCGGCTGCCCGATGGGCGTGAGAGAGTCCTGAAGCTGCTCTCCAGTGACCCCCAGAACTACAAGGACGCCCCAACCGAGGGGATCCGCAGAGTCTTAGAGGAGGTAAAGTGAATCATTGATCAATATTTGTTAGATTAGAAGGCATGCACTGATTTTTACCAATATTGTGTCTAAGAATTGTGTTTGTGTTTTGGACAGGAAACAGGACACCTGTTTCCTCGTGATCAGCCTGTAGACACCTCTCTGATTGGCTGGATCAGAATGGGCACCACAGTGGCCACTAACGCGCTGCTGGAGAGAAAAGGAGAGCGGACGGTGCTGCTGGTCACAAAGGGCTTCAAGGATTTGCTGCACATCGGCACACAAGCCAGACCAAAGCTGTTTGATTTGGTTTGTCATTGTTTCTTTCTTCCCCTAATCTGCACATATTTATCGCTGTTTCTTATCTAGCGAGCTTTTCTACCCTCTCACACATACATTCAGGTTTATTTTTTAGCTTATGCCTCAGAAACTAGTCCTGGACTTTGCTCCCAGACTTGTTGTACCATTCAAAGTTTAAAAGGTCACTTATCTACTCCCAGAAACAGTGAAGAAATATGTTAAATAACTTAAAATTAGAAGCTTATTTTAAATCCCATGCAGATGATGTTGCTAAAATTCACAAAGTTGGGCATAAACCCTTAATATTCATCATGTGTTTAGTCACAGACATGCGCTGCTTGTCAGGTGTCACTTGTTTAAACACTTCCTCTGAACTTACAGGAAGTAGCGATGCCTGACGTGTTGTATGAAGAAGTAATAGAAGTGGATGAGCGAGTCGTCCTCCAGCAAGATGGCTGCCAGCTGCCCAGAAACAACCCAAAACGAACTGTAACAGGTGTGAAAACACATTGCTTAATCACAAGCCTTCATGAGTATAAAGCAAAGCTGACCTTCTAGCTAGGATGGATGCAAAGGTGTGCATGATTTGGTTCAAAACTGGGGACTAAGCAGTCAATAGTGGGTACAGATGGGTCAAACGTCAGCACAGTGGGGAGAAGGCCCCTTTTCATGTCCAATAACTGAGGAGGGAAACTCCAATTTGTCCTAACTGACCTGTAACCTGGTTGGCCTAATTTAACTGCAGGGCTTTTTTTCTGGCATGCTAGCAGCTAAAATAGCTGTGGCCAATGGTCATATCTGTATTTGAGACTGTAATAAATTGACCATTTTGTCTCACTCTGATAAACAGCACAGTAAAGATTTTATTTTAATTTGGTGAACTTTTCATGCACCACCCAAATGAGTCTTTGTTTTTTCAGGCAGTACGGGAGATTCCTTAGAGGTGTGGAAGGATCTGGACCTGGAGCAGGTGGAAAAAGACCTGAGAGGAGTTCTGTCCCGCGGTATCACCAGTGTTGCGGTCCTGCTGCTGCACTCATACACGTCAGTATTTCATACTTTCTTATTTAAGATTCAGTTTTGTGTTTGTTTGTTCACTTTATTTTCTCCACAATCTCACCTCCTTTTTTGCTTTTTAGCTCAATATTCACATGTATTAAGTTAATCTATAAACCTTGTTAGATTTTGTGTTCTGATACTTGGCTGTGTTTTACTGTCCCTGTGGGGGAGTGTGGTGTCCAATAAAGTGATTCTGGGTAGAAGTTCATGTTTTTCTTGGTTGTTTTGTTCTCAGTGACCTTCCTCACACTTTAAAGCGTCTGGAGATCCAACATGAAAACAAAACTATCAGAAACACTTAAAAATGAGCGGCTTAATCAGTTTCTCTACTTTTGCTTCTTATTTTTGGTTAATCATTTGTTTTAGCCAGATTAGACAAACAAGAGCAGTGATGGGATTACATAACAGCTTAATGTTTCACTCACTCCGTGTTCCTGTTTGTCTCAGGTGGTCCGATCATGAGAAAGCCGTGGGCTCCCTCGCTCGTCGCCTGGGCTTTACCCAGGTGTCTCTCTCCAGTCAGGTGATGCCGATGGTGCGGGCCGTCCCTCGAGGCTACACGGTCTGCGCTGACGCCTACCTCACCCCCAAGATCCATCAGTATTTAAAAGGCTTCACCTCTGGCTTCAAGGGAGGTTTGAAGGTGTGTGTGTTTTTCTCACAAACAAGTCAACGTTTTCTCAGAACTTCATTCTTTACCCTCACTCACTGATATAGACACTTCACTATACGTAGTCTGACGTCAATCAGACTGGTAAATCTAACCATCAGAGACATAAATAGACTGTCTCAGCCCAGTGCAGTGATATGGCAACATGTTGGCCATACTGGGAGGGAAGACGCCAGCCAGTAAAAGTAATCAAGTATAGTGGGAGCTGTGGTTTTAACTGCATTAAAATCAGATTTCTGTTTACCTCAATTTAAAATCTATTTATTTATTAAAATTTAGAGGGTTTTTTCTTCATATCCCATGATTTAGAAGCTTGAGAGTTAAACAACAAACAGACATTCTTAGAAAAAATTTTGTTTTTTTGGGGGGGAGGAAAAAACAAAAAACAACTACTAAATATTTGAAATATTAAACAAGGAAATTAAAAACAACTAAAAATGGGTTTGGATTTTATTTACAATATTATTTACATATTAATGTAAAACATTACAGTGCAGCTAAAATTTTTATTTTTTTTTTGTGGTTGATTATTTTTCTCCTCAGCCTACATTTATATATCTATTGGTATACTTTCGTGTGTGTGCGTGCGCATGTGTGTAAATGTTTTACACAAACAACTGAATGTGAGTTTTTAATTAATCTGTTGGGGGGAAAGTGACCCCTCCCCAGTGTAATCTCATTACACCCTTAGAAAAATTGCCTAGATCCACAGCTCTAAACATATAAAGGCTGAATCCCTGAATGTCTTCTCTCCAGGATGTGGATGTGTTGTTCATGCAGTCAGATGGAGGTCTGACCCCCATGGACCAGTTCTGTGGATCCCGTGCCATCCTGTCCGGCCCGGCGGGGGGTGTGGTGGGATACGCCATCACCTCCTACAGCCAGATGGAGAAAAGGCCTGTGATTGGCTTTGACATGGGCGGTGTGTTGTTGAGGGGGGTGGGGTGACATTATTATCCAGTTCTGACTCTTTTGAGAAAATTGAGGAGTTTTTGTCCAGCTTGTTGTGTTTTACATCATCCTGATTCCGTTTTGTATTTTCCGCTGCAGGAACCTCCACTGATGTGAGCCGGTACGCGGGTCAGTATGAGCACGTGTTTGAGGCCACGACAGCCGGAGTCACCCTGCAGGCGCCTCAGCTGGACATCAACACGGTGGCTGCAGGCGGAGGTTCCCGACTCTTCTTCAGGTTGATTTACACAAGCGATGTAGCGCAATGTTGGATGATTAGCATATTTTTGAAAAAAATACTTTATTTTCTTGTGCAAGTTGTGCATTCGTTTTAAGAAAACAAAATGCTGATTCAGCATTCAAACTTTTGTTTTCCTGTGCCTTTTTTTTATCCTTTTGGTTCCTTCTTTACACTTTTACAGCTTTTTCTGCACATTTTACATCAAAATGTTCAGCTCATTCATCCGGCTATGACTTTTGGTGTTAATATCTTTTATATGAATTTGATTTTGGCAACATTGTAAGAACCCAGAAGATTTAGGCATCCAAATACCTGGATTTCTTGGTCTTGAAAATAATTTCCTCTTTTGTCACTAATTCTTGCTGTTTTTAGTTAACATTTATAAATGGTGCTCACACATTTAGTATAAGTCAGTGTGGGTTTGTGGTCCTATTTAAGTTAAATGAAACTAGTAAATATTGGTTGACTGCTGAGTGCTGAAACAACATGCTGAAAACTGGTGATCCGAACTAAAGCTGAATCAGATCTAAACTCAGAAATCTCTGAAGTATTTTGAAAAATTCAAGTAGAAAAAAACCCTTAAACTAAAATGGCTGACTTGCTGTGTGGGAGTCATAAAAGTTTGTTTGCAAATGGTTTTTGAAAATTCCCTCAGAGTTAGAGTGGAGTGATGACATCATTAAAGAGAAGAAAATCTAGATTTTTTTCTGACATTTATGTAAAACTTAAACTGCAGTTTTACAAAAAAACACTAAACGATATCAAAAGATAACTTCAATATGTGATGGATGAATAATATGAATAACATTATTAATATTTTAAATTGTTTAAAATATATTAATAGCTGAAGTCAGCTGGAAGTCCTAAAAAAGCTGAACATTTTAATTAGCTAAAATTCAGAAAAGTTGTAGAACAGATTCAAAAATGCATAGAAAAAAATGACCGGAATCACAATATTAAAGTGATAATATGCAGTTTTGTTTGTTTTGGGTGCCCTCTGGTGTCCGTTTTAAATTACTGCATTAAATAAAGTAGCCCATAGTTCTTGCTTCTAAACCCCTAAATCTACCTGTTGAAATGTCTCCTCAGCCTTCATTGCTTTCTACAGGAGCGGTTATTTACTCCTTCAAAGAAATCAGCTGTGTTCAAGCAGGGAGAGATTGAAAAAAATCAGGAATCATGAGCTAAAAACTCTCCAGCGCTAGCATAACAGCTAGCCACATTGGGTTAGCCTAACCCTCGTGAGACACGTGACTTCCTGGGTACCGGGACGGCGACAGAGATCTTGCAGTCGTGGTATTCCGGATCTAATCACCAGATGTGGGGCTAAGTGACTTCTCATTAACTCTGTAAAGGGTCGTATTAGCACATACTGGCTCTAGGAAAAGATTTAAAAAGATGAAAAAGTTGCATATTATTACTTTAAAGAAAAGAAAAAAGTTTATAAAATACAAAGTTTGGTTTTTTACCTAACATTTTCTATGTTAGGCCTCACATTAATAAAGATTTTAACATAAACACATTAAAAATATATAAAAGTGCTTCAACCATTTGTGTCAAACTTCTACCTTTGTTGAATTGTAGTTAAGGGCCGTACACAGTTGGCCCGTAGGCCTTACTTTGGGTACCCCTGTGCTTGGATTTTAATTATTTTCTAAACAGTTTGAACATTGTTCTATTGGTTTTATAATTAAAGAGGGCAGAGATTAATAAGAGGTTTTCTCTTCTTTCTGTTCCTTTTCATTCTTGGTTGTGATTATCTGCATGTTTATATTTTCTTGTTGTTGTTGTTTTTTGTATATTTGAATGAAATAAAGGTTTTTTTTTGTAAACACACATTTTATTTAGAAAAGTTTTTAGTTTTCTTCCTTTCCTTTCCTGTCAGATCAGGGATGTTTGTCGTTGGACCAGAGTCTGCAGGTGCACATCCAGGACCGGCCTGCTACAGAAAAGGTGACGTATACTATGAGTCCATAACCAGATAAATAACTTTACAGCTCCATGGCAGGCTTTACATCCACAGTGGCTCGGGCTGCTTGTTTAATCATTTTTAACCTGTAGTTTGATCCTCCATGCTGTTAAAAACAAAAATTCAAAGACAAGCTGGATTTGTCAGTTCTTCATCATCCTCTGGTAATAATCTACTTAATGTGCATAATGGATAGAAATTGCCACAAGTTTTGTGATGTCTTCTGTGTCTGAAAGTTGCTATATAAATAAATTTTACTTACTTACAAGTTTAGATTATATAACTCAATATCTTTAAAGTTCTCAGTAAAACATGGAATTTCACGATAAAATATTTTGGGGTTTGTTTGTTTTTTGTCTTGGCTGAATTTACAGAGAGTAAATATAAAAATCAGTTTTATCTTATAAGACACCATCTTTAATTACCTTTTAGTTTAAAATTTGCCAACAAATAACTAAAATATTGAGAAAGTGATTAATTGAATTATTTTTGCAGGTGGTCCTCTGACTGTTACCGATGCTAACTTAGCTCTGGGTCGCCTCCTTCCTACGTTCTTCCCAAAAATCTTTGGGCCAGCAGAGGATGAGCCTTTGTCTTTGGAGGAGACCATGAAGCATTTCCATCGACTCAGTGATGAGATCAACCACTTCCTGGTGTCAAACAAATCACAGGCATGAACACTTTCTGGATTTGTTTCCTTATAATGCTTCAAACATCAATGTAGTGTGACTTTCTGTGTTGTAGGTGGGAGAAAACGGGGCCAGTACATCACAGAACAATGCAGTGTCAAACAGCCAATCAGAGATGAGTGTGGAGGAGGTTGCTATGGGATTCATTCGTGTTGCTAATGAGGCCATGTGTCGACCAATCAGAGCCCTGACACAGGTAGTACAGGTGTTTAAATCTTACCTTTAAACTTTTGATTTATTGTATTTGTTGGGTTTTTAGTTTTAAATATTAAGAAGCAGTTTTTAATCTTTCCCCCACATCCTTCCCCCCCTAAAGGCCAAAGGTCATGATACATCTCAGCATGTGTTGGCATGTTTCGGGGGTGCAGGTGGTCAACATGCCTGTGCTATTGCTCGAGCCCTGGGGATGAAAACCGTCTTCATACATAAGTAAGACTAATGGTGTGTGAGCATTGATGAAAATTGCTGTAACTCAAAACAGCTCATCAAAATGTGTGTGTGTGTGTGTGTGTGTGTGTGTGTGTGTGTGTGTGTGTGTGTGTGTGTGTGTGTGTGTGTGTGTGTGTGTGTGTGTTTTAGGTACAGTGGCGTACTGTCAGCGTACGGTCTGGCTCTAGCAGATGTTGTGGAAGAAGTGCAGGAGCCGTGCTCCCTGAAATACGAGCAGCAGTCTTTCGGCGAGCTCGACCGCAGGATGCAGCAGCTCTCCAAACGCTGCCACGACACGCTCTGCGCACGTGGCTTCAAGAGGTCAGACGCAACAAAAACATCTCATGGCTTTGGGTTGAGCCTTTCCTGATGGGTTATGTGTGTCTGTGTTGTTAAAAAAAGTAATTGCCCCCTGTGATAAATCATGAATTAACCACAATTAACTTCATTATCTAGAAATCTGAGTTCAGTTCCACTAGGTTCACCCAGGCCTGATTCTTGCCATACCTGTAGAATTAAATAACTTCAATAGAGTCTGTCTGACAAAAAGAAGTAGGCTAAAAGACCTGAAAAAGCAACACATCATGCCTCGTTCTAAAAAAATTCAATAACAAAAGAACCCAGAACAACATCTAAAGCACTGCAGGCCTCACTTGGTTAAGGATGAGGTCAGAGGTCATGATTCAACAATAAAAAAGGACAAAAATGGCATTCATGGTGACCAAAATAAACACATAAATCTGTCTCACGTTTATCAAAAAAAAAAAACTTTTAGATGATCACCAAGGCTTTTGGGAAAATATTCTGTGGACTGGGGTGTCATTTAAGGTGTGTGTCTCGTTATATTTGGTGTAAAACTAACCAACAATCAGACTGGTGGTGGTCCTGTTCCTTTAAATGGTTTCTTAGTCTGGGTCAATAGCTACACAATAGGCTTGTTCGAGATGAACTGCGCCTCGCCTGGAAAACAGACGAGAGCAGGCGGACGCAGCAGGGGGCGCGACCAAAAGTCTGCTTTTAAGTCGGACAGATTTTCCTAAATGTAGCTCGTAGGTGATGATAAGGCTGAAGATATCGCGTTAATGTCCGTAATAGCAGATGACTTTCCTTTTTTTTCCAAAATCTTTATTTGAAGTTCAAAGTATTTCAAAACAAATTCAAGAGTGAACAAGTATCAACAACACTAAAGTAACAAAATAATAGACATATATCAGAGAGATTAGATCAGTCAAAGAAAATAAACAAGATGATGCTCTGTACTAAATGATCTGATTATAAAAATCAGACAGTAGTTTTATTAGAACTTTATAGAAAATGGAAACAGTCCCTACTGAAAACTCTTTGAAACAAATCACATTTGTCATTGTGGCCTTTATAGTTGACATCATCAACGTGACATGTATTTACAATATATATAAAATAACATTTCGCATTCTGCCACTGGATGTTTGGATCAAATGTTAACCAATCAGATCTGAGATCAGGTGAGAGCCAGGCATTTCCCATCATGCCCTCGGTTTTGCAGCCGGTGGAGAGCAACTGCAGCGCCTTGCTCCAAAATCTGCGGCCGCCTTGATCTCACGAGGTTATCGTTGCCTACGTAGGCATGACATCAGAGCAAGTCGGCGTCAAGTCGGACAGAAATCTAACCGGCATGCAATGGGCGCCGATCACCGGTGATCGAATCTGCGCAGAACTGGCTCATCTCGAACGCACCTAATCACGAGGAAGACTGCCGACTTGACAGATGTCAAGAAGATGTGATTATTATTAACCTTTATTTAACCAGGAAAGTCCCACTGAGATTCAGAATCTCTTTTACAAGGGAGTCCTGGACCCTGTACCTATAGGGCATGTTGTGATCTGTGGGGGAAACCGGAGTACCCGGAGAAAACCCACACATGCATGGGGAGAACATGCTACTCCACACAGAAAGGCCACAGCCGGGATTCGAACCTGCAACCTTCTTGCTGCGAGACAACAGTGCTAACCAACTGCGCCACCATGCAGCCCAAATTGATTGATACCTCCACACAAGGGGGAAGTAGCTGGTTGCTCAGAGTGCTGGATGGATCCAGGTGTATTCATAGAAAGCTGAGTGGAAGGAAGAAGATTTCTACAGAAGATCAAAAACAGAAGAAGTCTGTAAAGGGGCCAATACTTTTTCACAGTACTTAACATTCAATAAATGTTTCAAACATTTTCATAGTAACTTTACAACTTTCTGAACAACTTTACTTGATGTGACATGAACCTACTGACTAAAGCAGTCTTGTTCTCACCAGCGTTCAGGTGACCACTGAGGTTTTCCTCCACCTACGTTACGAAGGAACCGACTGTGCTCTCATGGTTACTGCTGACGGTTACCCTGGCAACGCCCAGTCCTGTCGAGCTGGAGACTTCCGCTCTGCCTTCACCAAACGGTTCATTTAGGATCCTCATTATTTTACTCTAATCTTTCTCATTCGCTCCCTTATAACTCACATTTTAATGTCTTTAGTTACATGAAGGAGTTTGGATTCACCATCCCAGACCGACCCATCATGGTGGATGACATCAGAGTGAGGGGTTGTGGGAAATCAGGGATCAAATCAGTGTTTAAACCAAAACTGGAGCACAGAGAAGCCGAACCCGTCATGGTAAACGGTCGTATCCAGAACACACACATAATCCTCTTCACACTATGACTCTTCTTACATCAGTGAATTTATATCTCTCATGAAAACACTGATGATTTTATTTAGCAGAAATGCAATCATAATAGTTGTTGGTGCTCCTCTATGCAGATGACGAAGTGTTATTTTGAGGAGGGTTACCTGGACACGTGTGTGTATCTGTGGGAGGAGCTTCCATGTGGTCCCAGCATCCAAGGACCTGCCATCATCATTGACAAAAACAGGCAAGGATTCAATAAGTGTTCTCTCATTCTGGCAGAGTATGTTAGGTTACACTCTCAGTTCTTCAGGTCTCAGATTCAGGATTTTTGTCTCTGATTTGCAGATTTGAACAATTTAGCTGTACTTTTTAACATTTCTAGATCAAGTTTAAAAGATTTCCTTTCCCCCATGTATTTGTGTGTTTTCCTCCATCAGCACCATCCTGGTGGAGCCGTCCTGTGAGGCCCGTCTTACAGAAGAAGGTGACGTTTGTTTGACAGTCCGTTCAGACCATCACTGCATCCTTGGCACAGAGCTCAACACCGTGCAGCTCTCAATCTTCTCCCATCGCTTCATGAGCATAGCTGGTATGTGGACACAGGAAAAATGGAGGAAGAGATGTGATTGGCTGTTAGGAAGGTAACAGCTTGCTCTGTCTACAGAACAGATGGGCAGAGTCCTCCAAAGAACCTCCATCTCCACAAACATCAAGGAGCGTCTGGACTTCTCCTGCGCTGTGTTTGGACCTGATGGAGGTCTGGTGTCCAACGCGCCCCACATCCCGGTCCACCTGGGAGCCATGCAAGAGACTGTCCAGTACCAGGTGAGTGTTGAGCTGAAGATGCTCCAACTGGCAGTGATAAACAGACTCAAAATGATGTTGTATTTCCTGTTTTATGTGAAGATCAGATCAGTGGGGAACAAGTTGAAGGAAGGAGATGTGATTCTGAGTAACCACCCATGTGCTGGAGGCAGCCATCTCCCAGACCTCACCGTCATCACACCGGTCAGCCTGCCCAGCTGTCTCCTTCAGCATCACTTTTTACTCTATTTCTTACATCCTGATCTCTGGTTCTTTTCCCTTCTCTCAAATCAGGTGTTTAGAAAAGGAGTGGATGATCCGGTGTTCTTTGTGGCCAGCAGGGGGCACCACGCTGACATTGGAGGCATCACTCCAGGCTCCATGCCCCCCCACTCCACATCCCTCCAGCAGGAGGGAGCGGTCTTTATTTCGTTTAAGCTGGTCTGTGAGGGAGTCTTCCAGGAGGAAGGTAAGAGAGAAGGAGGCAGGTTGCTGGGTTGGATCAGCACCAGTTAAAGGACTGGTCAGTCAAAAAAAAAAAGTCTGAATCTGAATGGTTTGATAAATCCCTTCAAAACTATGTATTTTCACGTTATTGCAGCAGGGCTTTGCTGTAAAACTACAACAGGTCTTACAGTCTTTTCAGGTCTGGATGAATTGTATTTATTTTTTTAAATATAGTGTGGAAACATTAGAGTTTCCACATGCTAAACAATTTTTAGTTTTTTCATTAAATTGCTATTTCTTTTAAAAGATCTTTGTCTATATGCTTTATTATACACTGGTGTGTACAGTGTTTTATTTATTTTATAACAAGACAGTAACAGAAATAAAATACAAAATATCTCAATTTAAATATAGTTTTTCAAGTTATGTGATCATCCTTCTAGGCATTTAACTCCTTTAGGAACATGTGACTCATTTTTCTAGTTGATGATGTAACAAAGTCAAGAACAAGCTTTGTTGACTTTTGAACTTTTTAACAATGATGTCCTCCACTCATGTTTTTCTTGTGTCTCTCTGACTTCCACTGACTTCCTCTCTTCTTGTTCTCTTCCTATCAGCTGTTACTGAAGCTTTGATGGCTCCGGCTCAGTACCCTGGCAGCTCTGGGACTCGTAACCTCCATGACAACTTGTCAGACCTGCGGGCTCAGGTGGCAGCCAATCAGAGAGGCAGCCAGTTAGTGGGCGAGCTGATTGACACATACGGACTCGCTGTGGTTCAGGCCTACATGGGATACATCCAGGTGCCTACAGATTAAAATGAGTTCTTTAACAGAATCTGTGAAAATAAAAGATGCTTTTATTGTGAAACTGCAGCTTTGATGAGACCTGTGTTTCAGAGCAACGCTGAGCTGACAGTGAGGGACATGCTCAGGGAGTTTGCGCAGCGGCGACGGCAGCAGACCGGGTCATTAGAGGTTGAATCAAAAGATTTCATGGACGACGGGTCACCGATCAGACTGCGGGTTCAGATTAATGAGGAAGAGGTGAGGAGGATCTCGGGAACATGGGATTACAGTCTCTTTAATCCAAGAGTTGGGTGTTTTTCGAGAGCGTGAGTTGAGCATATTTGATTGTTCCAGGGCAGTGCTGTGTTTGACTTCACCGGGACGGGAACAGAAGTGTGGGGGAACTGCAACGCTCCGCGGGCAATCACCCTGTCTGCTCTCATCTACTGTCTGCGCTGCATGGTGGGACAGGACATCCCCCTCAACCAGGTGCAAACCCTTCATTCTTCAACCTCACATGGCTCACATATGTTTAAAATCCTGTAGTTTCTTTTTATGTATTTGTTTTGTTTTGTTTGTTTCTTAAGGGTTGTCTCACACCAATCAAGGTCATCATTCCACCTGGCTCCATCCTCCAGCCATCCCAGAATGCAGCTGTGGTCGGAGGAAATGTGCTCACATCCCAGAGAGTGGTCGATGTCATATTTAAGGCGTTTGAGGCGTGCGCAGCCTCACAGGTGAGACATTTCAAATAAAGATGCAGCAAATCTGGTTTTGAGGGCCGATACAGATTTCTGATTCTTGCACATTTCTGACCTGTCGTTTCTGATTTATCCCAGTGTTTATAATTTACAGAATACTTTTTTAAAAATCTGATCCACATAGATCTGTTATTGCTAGTGTGCATTAATATTTAGAGACTGAAATATGTCGGGTGCATTTGTAAAACTGACTCCAGACCTCTAATAAGACGGTGAATAAGCATCTTTTTTCCCTCAGGGCTGCATGAACAACATTTCGTTTGGCAGTGAAAAGGTTGGTTATTATGAGACTGTAGCTGGAGGAGCTGGAGCTGGACCCTGCTGGAACGGGCGGAGCGGAGTGCATAGTCACATGACCAACACCCGCATCACTGATCCAGAGATTCTGGAAAAGAGGTGTGTGTGTGTACAGCAGCTTTCACTTTAGTGATTTATTTATTCTTTCTCGTTACTGAGTTGTATGTTGCTGCTGTTCAGGTATCCAGTGATTTTAGAGCATTTCTCACTGCGGCCCGACTCAGGAGGCGCAGGGAAGCACCGCGGTGGAGACGGAGTGATTCGTAGACTTTTGTTCAGGAACAAGGTTGTTCTGTCTGTCCTGACAGAGAGGCGAGCCACCCGCCCCTACGGCCTCATGGGTAGCATCTAATTCCTTCTTTAGATGCTCTGCCAGTTCTTTGGTTTTGGCTCAACATAATGACGAGTTATTGTTCTTTTTCCTGCTGCCTTCTGTTTCTAACGGTCAGGTGGTGAGGATGGAGCAGCAGGACTGAACCTGCTCCACAGAGCTGATGGCCGAGTCCTCAACCTGGGAGCCAAAACCAGCGTCAGCCTTCAGCCAGGGGTAAAACTGTGTGATGTCCTAATATGAGACAGTGTCATTATGTGGTAATCGTGTAGTGGTGTCAACTATAGAAAATACAGTAAATGGTTTGCACCAACAGTGCTGTGCAAAAACTCATCTTTCAAGAAAGTCTCAAGTCTGGCTTCTTGGAAGATAGGTATAAAGAGGAGAGGGGTGCAGCAAGTTTTCATCACAGCAGATCTCAAGTGTTGAATCAAAGCCCGATCAAGACATTGCTCATTAATCGGTATCAGACTGATGTGACACTCAGCTCCTGTTCTTTATTGTTGACCTACCATTAATGAGCCTGAGAAACTCCTTCCATCAGGAGCAGGAGGCAGGTTCAGAGACCAGCCAAATCTCTGAGTTAGTTTCACTTTTACTCTCTTTAAGACTAAATACTAAACTTTAACCTGAATGAAAAGTTAAATTAGCAGGAAAAATATGAACTCATCTCTCATCTTGCTGCAGTTTGAGTGTTTTTAATCACCAGGTCAGAGCACTGCATAGAGCTGCCTTCACAAAGACTTTCAATTGGATTCATGAACGCTGTTTGAAATGCTGTTTATAAAACATTGTCGACTCTTTTATATTTATGGTTCTGGTTGTTTGCAACTCCTGTTTAGAGCGATCTTTATAAATCCCAATCAGAGACTAATAACAAGCATTCACAAACAATAACTGTTGTTTAAGACGGCTTGTATAAAATAGACCAGTCATATTAATTTGTCCATTTACAGGTATAACCTGTGATCCATGTAGATAAACTGTCTCCCTACACTGTGATCCTCTACAGAAACTAAGTATTGATTTTAAGACCGTTAATGTCGTTTTTGTCTGTAGTTTAAGTCTGTACTGAGGAACAAAGAAAATAAATAATGCAAGTATCAGATAGAGAATTGGTATGCATGGATACTTACGGTAATAATTAATCAATCAAACTAATCTTTATTTATAAAGAGCTTTTCATACAAAAAATTTGCAACCTAAATTGCTTTACAGATTAAAATGACCCCACATAAACCACATTCCCATCCCTCCCCCACAAAAAGCACACGCACACACACACGCACACACACACACACACACACACACACACACACACACACACACACACACACACACACACACACACACAGTATTGGGGTGAGTAATAGCCTGGATTGATTTTGGGGATAAAAAATATTCTGATCACAGAATCCCTAATGTAGATATTATTTACATGTAAATACAAAACTCAATATTCTGTCACACAAAAAAGCACAGCCTCTGCAGTTACTAAAGTCACATGAATGGATACATATGGGAAAAAATGCAGTTAATGTCAATTTTTTGGATATATTGTAATATTTTTTACATAAACTAACTGAATCTGAAAAAAATATGTACCTTGTGTATTTAAAAGAATGAAACTGACCATTTTTGTTTGTCTCCCCCTACAGGACATGTTCTGCCTCTACACCCCTGGAGGTGGCGGGTATGGGAGAGAAGAGGATGTAAACGTTAGACCAGAGAACAAAAGAAGGCGCTTCAATGAGACATTCCTAGAGAGAGGGAGCATTTTTGAGTACAGAATGGCTCAAGAAGGAGTGTGAAAGAGAATTAATAGTGAACTGGTAGAACAGAGGATAGTTTAGAAAAACTCAAGCAGAAAAAAGTTGATCAGATTAAATGAATCAGCAGTGGAAAAGAAACTGACTCATTTGTAGTTCAATTAAACATAAATGTTAGTACATTTTTTTTATTACCTCAATGTTTTGTATTACAGTTCAAGTCTAATTGGATGTATTAGATAACACACTGTTTTTAGATTCAGTCATTTTTTTCAGATAAACCCAATATCTACTAATAGAACTGTCCCCTTGTCATCTTTTAGGGTAACGTGTGACTTTAAAGGACATTTTATGAGTTTGGGACAATGTGTTTTGGCATGGTTCACTGAATATAGTGTGTAACTACTGTAAGGTATTCTATCAGGAGTTACTAAATTCACAGGAAAGCGTTTTTTTGTAATAGAAAATGTATATTTTTTATAAATCAGTGCATTTAGGTAGAAATTGAGACGAAAAATGTCTTTAAATGAGTTGAAAAACACGAGGGTGGTTGACCTGAGTTGATTTGCATGACTGCAAAGATCATGCATGACAGGTAGTCAGTCACACCCAGGATTCTTCTCTGTTTGAGGGTGGGGTGGGGGTGAATCCCCCCCCTTCTCTCTCTCTCTCTTTAGTGAAACCATCCCCTTCTCTTGTCTCAGGGTTGATCCTGAGCAGAGGAGGAAGGACGGTGAGGGAGATTAGGCGTAGTCAGCTGATACAGAGATAGTGACCACAGCAGGAGGCTGACGGCTGCAGGCCTGTTGATGTTGGTGCTCTGAACTCAAGAGGCTGAGCATTTTATACTCAGCCCTAATTGTCCATCATTACGATCCACAGACTAGTGATCATAGGAGGATGAACTTTATTTTTTATATATTTCCAGTGAATTCAGATGAGTTATAGCTACACTCAGCCAGCTCAGAACAAAATACAACAAATAAATGAATGCCTCCAGAACTAGCAGCGCCCAACTGTGATAAAACATTCAGGGTTTTTTTTTTTTTGTGTGTGAAATTGACATTTTTTGCCAAAATTATTAAAAGTTTGAAGACATGCTTCAATCCTCCAACTAAAGAGGGTTCCTGGTCTTTTTTGCTTCTAACAAGCAAAACAAAACAAGACTTTTGAACCAAACTATTTTTATTTTATGCTCAATTTTATGCGCCAAAAAAAATAAAAATTAAAGTAAATTTCACTTGAAACGATTTGCTTATTTCAAAATCCACTGCATGTTTTAACACAATCTGTCACTACTGGTTTCAAAGGCATGTATCCATATTTACCATGTTTAAATGTTTTTATGTTAAATTTTGGCAAAAAAAACTAGTGAGTTTATTATTTAAATATGGGATCAAATGGCACTCAGAGAATAAAATACACACCTTGTGTCCAAGAGTAAAATAATTTGTTAAATGTTATTGCATATTACATTACACTAAACAAAATCAAACTTATATATTTAAATGTAAACTCATTTTTTGACTTAAATACAGACATTCGCCTGACTTTACATGAATCCTGACTAAAGCTTTTAAATCTACCAATCTTCAGCATTGTGAAGAGTTTGGACTGAATTATTAAAGTTGCTGCACTGGTTTGTCTTTTTGAACTTTGAGATAACTTTACAGTCATTTAAATTATAAACTCCTTGATAAACACAAGTTCTTGAAACTAAACTAAATCATGGCAATAGTTTTAACTTGAACTTAGAAAACACGGAGGGCCAAACAAGCTGATAAGGACCAGAACATTTGTTTAAATCGTCACATACAACACTGAGCAGAAGTGTTAAAATAAACAGATTTATTATAAAACCCTGTTTGACTCAATGTTTCATGAAAACCTGAAAGACAAGTTCACTGTAGTAAAATACAAAACTTTATCAAGATCACAGAAACATGACAAAACATTCACCCGTCACGTAAGAAAGCATTTAAAAAATTTTTTTTTCATAATGTCCCTTAAAATTGTGCAAATAGGTCAAAAATGTGCAGCTTAAGGTACTTTTACAGTGATTCCAGTGTCAAAGAAAGCTGTTAATATTTATTTGGTCACACACTGATGTTATGCAAGTAAAAGCACCCTATAAAAAACATCTGCACAGGAAACAACAGTAAAACCAAAAGTTGACATTTTAGAGTTTGAATGGCAGATTCTCTGCTAAAGTGTCTGAGCTGCCCAAAATATCAATCACCTGTTTTCATCCTGTAGACCTGGATCAGAGGATCAGCTTGGAAAAATGATTCCATTTGAACCTATATGGCTCAGATCAGCTGTAAACACAGCTGTACATTCAGCAGTCAGGAGGAGTAAACAACATTTAAAGGGAATCTTTTTAAAGAACAGTTCAAAGAAGATGTGCAGAGCAGAGTTTGTGAAGTTTCACTGAATCACTGAGGTAGATTTTTCTTTAGTTATATAGTTGAGGTAGTTTTGATTCAATGAAACCACATGGCTTCACACTTATCTTAAAAAACTGTTCTAGAACACTTTGACTTGTCAGAAACACAAACCTGTGACTCAAGTTGCAGAAAACACCGACATGATGCTGATTTAAACCATCTCAGTACCGATGGTACCTGTTCAGAGGAGCCCCGTTCTGCAGGCTGTACTGACTCTGTGGCTGCTGATGGGGGTAAGAGTTCTGATTTGTTGACATCAGTGCATCAAAAACACTTTTATTTGGAGGCACTGACTGCAACATGCTGTCCAGGTCCATGAGCATGGGAGGGGCTTGAACCGAGACCCCCCTGCTGGGAAGGATGGGCCAGTAGGCGTGACCCAAGAAGTGACTAGAGGTCACAGGAGAGCTACTGTAGCTGTAAAAAGGTATTCCACCATGCAGAGGCATCAGGGGACTGCCATTGAACCGCATGCTAGGTGGGGCAACAGCATTAGGAGGAGCATACTTAGCATAGGAGGTTGGAAGCTCCCATGGAGGAGCGAGAGTCTCCCGTCTGGAGGATTTGTGCAGCGGTGGTCTGTGTTCCTCATAACCATTAGACCTGGACTCACCAGCATGAGGCATACGCTTCCCAGAGTGTGAAACTCCTCTGCATTCTTCATCAGAAGAGGTGGTGGAGGCCGGGCTCACAGAGCTGGCAGAGGAGGTGTAACGAGGCTGTGGAGGTGGAGAAGGCCGAGGGTGCTCCAGCTCACTCCAGCAGTCCCTATCATTCCCAGACGCAGCAGAAGGCCTCAGGCTGTGCAATAGGGAGTCGATGGCAAAAGAGGAGTCCAGTTTGGGTCTAAATTTGTCCTCTTGTGAGGGTGAAGGGTCTACTGAGCGTGAGGGAGGAAGGGAGGTCACAGAATCAGGGGGCGTATCAGATTCTGGCTTGTAGCCCTGCAGGATGTAGGGAGCCAGATCCTGAGCGAAGATGGTTTCATCCTGACGCGACACGGCTGTGTTCTGCCTCTTCAGGAGCTCTGGAGGAACACGGCTGAGTTCCACAGTCCAGAAGTTCCCTTTGCCCTGAGGCTTGTCTGGGTCCTTCAGCACCTGGAGGAGGAAGGAGAGCGGTGCTCGTCAGGCAGGACTGAACCGGTTTCACAAAAACCCATCACAATGACAGTGAAGGAACAGGTCAGGCCCCATGAAAAGCTGTGACAAATATTCAAATGACACCTAATTATTTTAGAATATAAAAATCCACAAACCTTAACAAAGCAGTCATAAGAGGAGAGGTTGTGTCGCACAGAATCACGCCAACCTTTGTAGCTTCCCTTGAAAAACGGAAAGAGGGTACTGATCTCCTTAAGGATCTAGAAACAAAGGGTTTTTTATTATTTGAGTGAAAATAAAACCAAAATTTACTTCAAAATATCAACAGCAATTGTTTATAGAGAGAATGGGAGGATGCTTCTTCTGCATGAACTGTATCTTATCAGGGTTCTGATACAGATCAGTGTCTGGTTTCACTGCAGTCCAGGCTTATCAATGCAAACCTACAGTGGAAGGAGTCACCCAAGTGTCACATTCAGGTGGCTGTTTAGTGTCAAGTCTTGAACTGTAAATACCGGTTCTCTGTGCAGCTCAAACAAACTAATAAAAACGGTCTTTTGGAACCGTGCGTAAAACTCCTCATGCGTAATTGTAGTTTAGTGAAATAGAAAGGTTATTTTTTACCTCAGATAACGTCAGCCTCTTTTCTGAAGACCTCTGGATGACCATGGCGATCATAGCAAGATATGAGTAGGGTGGTTTTGGGTACCGCTGGTAGTTCTTTTTCTTCCCGGTGCCGCTTTTCTCCGTTTTGCCGCTCCATGATGATGCGTCTCCGCTCAAGTGTTGCTCCTTCCTGTAGGCGCTGTCAGCGTTCTGGTACGATGAAGGTTTATCCATGAATCCCTCTGTGCGCAGTGACGGTTTCTCGAGACGCGGCGGCTCCGGGGGAACCATCTGGACCGGGGGGCGAGGAGAGCTCCGCGCTACGCCGCTGGAAGGACAACGCTGCTGCGCATTTCTGTAGAAGTCAAGTTGATGGTGATGTTTCCCGAGGTGGGACAGGCCGGGTGGTGCCAGGAGGCTCTGCTCCGGACGGTGCTTTGTCATGCTGATGTAAACCCAGGAGGGGGGAGAGAGAGAGGGGGGAGAGAGAGAGAGAGCACGTTCGGACAGGAGCACACAAAAAGAGGGGGAGGTCAGAAAGTCGGTCCTTAACTTCTGGCTCCAGGCTGACTATTTGGAGAGCAAACAATTAACAGTTTCATGTAAATCCCGCTGCGCAATCGAGGACGGGAATGGCGCGTTATCTGAGAGCGGGATGGCTGATCGCCCTGGGGGGTGCTGGGGTGGGTTAGTGTAAGGAGAGGGGGGAGAGGAGGACAGTAAAATACCTCAGTGATTTTATCAACAAGCCACATACAGCGGAGATATGACTAAATTACTCTGGAAACGAGGCTTAAAAGATTTACGCATGGAGGACTTTAAAATAAAGCGCGTTTGGAATAAACATCACGTTTAACGCCTTTATATAAAGTTATTTAAAAATAAAAAGGCGTAAAACTAAATTGAACCAATCAGTCAAGCATTTAGTGAGCATTATACGTCAATAAGGTGTAGGTTTGAATAAAAACATGAATTTGTTGTCAGGGAGCTGGAATGTTCAACGTTTGCATCAACGCGCATCTTCTCTACGTTTAACCCGAAAGAAATTCAAGCGTCTAAAAGTGTTTTTATTCCTTATAAAATGCATATAAAATGAAAACTGTCTAATAATGTGATTCTACATCTTCTGGAGTCGTGAATTTTTGGCTCTGGGGGCCCCAGGAGGTGGCGTCCTTCACAGCAGGGACTCCCCTCCTGAGACTCATCATTCAGTGAAGTTTCGGGAATGTGAGTCTTTTGTTCAAATTAACGTGAAGCTGATGTGCAAAGTCTTGCTTCCCAGCGAGACAGTGAAAACAAGCAGAGGGAGGATGGAGCCTGCCCCTTTCAGAGGGAGGAAACAAAAAAAGCCTCTTAGCATGTGAGGAAGCTGCCATTCAAAACCATTTGTGGGGATTCTGCTGCTGACAAGCTGCTAAGTGTTATATCTGGGCAGAGCTTTCACACCTTGGACATGTTTTCCTCCTCCTCAGGAAACTCCCTCACTCACAAAAAATACCAAGAATCAACAAATGTAGATGTTTATGTCAGGGGGATTTGGCGCAAACCTTCACACTCTGCTTTAAAGTGTTAATTTGATCTTTTTTATTGCACTAATTGGAATATCACAGCCTATAATATTAATTTAGCATTACCCTCTCCAAATAACACCCCAAGTAATCACTATCGCCACACATTCCTCAGGTGGTTGTTAAAATAAACACAATTTAGCAGGAATTAACTTTCATTATGACTAAAAACTCAACTCACCATAAATATCTGCAGCTTTTTTCCATCTTTTAAATCATGTGAGTTGTTTCAATGTGTGAACCAGGTGAGGTGCCTCCTCCATCGCCCACCTGTTTGCTATTTCTTCTCTGATTGTTACCTTATTGCTCAGAGACTTTGTCTCCACCTAGTGGTTTGAGCCAAGTGGAACAAGGAAAACTACAAATCACTGACCTGTTGAACCCTATAGTTTTTACTTTATTTTGGCTCTTTTCATGAACCTTATAGTTAAATCAAGTGTATTTACATTCCATCCTGAAGTTGTTGAGTGTTCAGAGATAAAAACATTTTTTAAAATAAAAACTGTATAGACTCCTCTGGTCTGTTGAAAAGTAAGGTAATAAGGTTATCCCGGATTAGTGGTGCAAATCACAAGAAGAATGAGAAACTGTGTGAAAAGGTCAGCATCAGGAATACGTTGGGTTTTTATACAATTGGGCTGATTGTGTTGGGATAAATCCCCTCTAAGCTGCCCTGAAACACATCCTGATTCTGAGATGAACAGAGAAAGTGAAATGTCTCTTAATAAACAGCTGGACTCCACTGAGCAACAGTAACAACAAAAAAGTTTTTTTTTAAGAATTTCTACATGAATTTGACAGATTTTTCCACCTTTTGTTAAGTTTTTGAATACATATCATGCAGATATTCTGAGCTCTGCAGGAGAACTTGCATTGTGTCTTCTGCAGGACAACAGCTGGTAACAATGGCTAAAGCTCTCAAGCTGTTTCCTTGTTGTGTCTCTGTTGAGCGTCACTGTTGCGTTGGTTGGTCGAGCCTCTGCAGGGGGTCAGCAGATCAGAGGGTCACTGGTTATTTTAAGGAATTGGCAGCTTTTCCTGATGTTGATGGGAGCAATTTATTTTAAGTTGGTGCAAAATCGTCCAACACTTTTCTTTGTCAGAATTGTTTATCTGCAGAGTGAGTCAAGACTAAAAGTACTAAAAGTTTATTTTGAAATAAATGTTGTGCATTTTATTCTGGCTCTGACATCATAGTACAAGCAATTACTCCAAAGCACTCAAACACACCCTTTAAATTTGACTTGGTAAACAAGGCTGAAGTGCTTTTACATTAAGGTATGCAAACCCGTCACACCCACTTGTTGTTCAGAGGTGGCTTGAATTTACCTTTAAAAATCAAATTATTGTAACACAACAACATTAGGAAACCCCTGCGTGACATTGTCTTATCTGAATCTCCATATCTTTATTTTATCTGCATCAACATATAACCAGAACTTTATTTATATTTTAAAAATACTGAATAGAAAATAAAGGCTGTAACATGAGTAGAACACAAAACATTTTTTTTATCTCTTATAGTGCTGGTTTGATCCCACTATTTAAAAAAGAGATGTTAGTTAACAATATTATTCATATACATTTACACACATATATATACATATACACTATAATTTGTGTGTGTGTGTGTGTGTGTGTGTGTGTGTGTGTGTGTGTGTGTGTGTGTGTGTGTGTGTGTGTGTGTGTGTGTGTGTGTGTGTGTGTAGAGAGAGAGAGCAGATTGGATTCATCTCTCGTTCAGAGCAGTCCAGTCAGAGTATGGCGACCGCCTGTAGGAAGGGCTGATTCCCCTTTAACAAGAAAAAACCTCCAGCAGAACCAGTCTATGAAAATTTCCTTGTCTCATAAAAGTACATTACAATGCTAAAATAATTTTCAATTAGTTTCAATCACTTTCAATTACTTTATTCAAAATTAAAGCACGTTTAAAACCTTAAAATACTATTTCAAGTTTAAATAATTTTTAAAAGTCCTTACTGCCCCAATTTAACAACAAAAAGACCTCCCCTCTCATTTTTTATAGTTTTTCTTTTCTTTCTTCCTTGGTGTGGTGTAGTTTCTTACACTGGTTTGTACTGGGGGTTTGTCGCCCCCTGGTGGCTCGCGTCCAGCAGGAGGAGAGGGTTGTGTCCCGTTGTTATGGTGAGGCATTTCCCCGACGGCTGGCAGCGGGAGCTGGAGCGGCGGACCGCTGCTGACTCACAGACCCGACCTGGAGCTACCATTCACGGGCACGTCAACAGGTGAGTTGTCTTTCTATCACTTTACGTCGAATTGGTACATCCCATTGGGTTTAACTCTCCACACTCCGGTAAATTAAAGTACATTATTCCAGTAAAGGTAAAGCGTTTGTGAGAACTCCACCGCAGTTCGTTTCTGGTCATCGTGTAGCCAGCTAAGGTAACATTAGCATCACGTGACAGGCTCCGCTCAACAGGTGCTCTTAACTTTTTTCTTACCTGAGAGTATGTAAAATATATTCATTCTATTAGGGTATTAAATAAGCCAGGTGTCTTAAGCGAACTGCTCACCTTTACCTGTGAGACGAAGTACCTGTTGAGCCTGAATCGCTAGAAGAGTTAGCTAATCTGCTCCGACGGTTCAGGACAATGTTAGGGCTTGTTGCTGCTATGAAAGCGTTTAATTACAGTTCAATATTCCAGTAATTGTACCAAAGAGTAAAGCAAAAAAATTAAAAGGTTTTTATTGCTAAACTTAACTTTTAATTATCTGAACACGCCACAGTTGGGTTCATAGTCTAATCACCTGTTTTGTATTGCACCCTGCAGGTCAGAGTTCAGGGCCAAGTGTGCCCAGTTTACATCATAATTGTTATTGATTGATACTGTGTGAACCAGGTTAACTAAAACAAGCAACTACTGCCCTGCTCAAATATCTTCAGAGTTTAATGAGTTCCTTACAGACTGATTCTATTCTTGTCTCAGATCACCATATCTCCATGTCTAAAAATAGTTATTGAATAATTTAAAACCGTTTAGTAGGCAGGTAATCCTCTGTTAACTAAATAGTTTAATTTGTCAAACACATTTAAGGTTTTTATTTCCCTTCATATGAGTAAACTGCACATATTTGGGTTAACGTGTGACACATAAATTATACCTTTTTCCAGTTTGACTATATTAATATAAACAGGAGAAAATCACCTTATGAAAATGTTCTGTATCCCCTCCGATGTGTGTTATATTACATTTTGTGCAGCTCGTCTTGTTTTTTGTTTCTCCTAAAGCTCTTAATTCACCATGCTCTTGGCTACTTGGCAGATTTACTGAGATTTTTGAGTAATTATGTGGCTCAACTCAAATCTTTACACATGACGGGGCTTACTGTCGATCCTCCTCCATTTCTCTTGTACTTCTCATTCCGTTCTTCCTTCAAGGCCAACAGTTAAATCATTCCTTGTTATCATTGAGGAATGTACAGATTATTTTTGCAGTAACCAAGGTGAAACTTTCATCAGATGTTTTGTCTCATTAGCTTTCTTTAAACTTGTAGAGTTGGTGTTTGGTTTTGTGTTTAATTAATTGACAAACACATTTCAAGCTCCACTAAGTGATTTTTAAGTTGAGCTGTAAATGACAAAAGCAGCCTTTATGTGTGTTTGGCTGGCAGCTCAGGGCACCTGGCTCTGTTTCAAATTGGATGTAGAATCATTCCCGAACCATCAAGCTACATTGACTCAGCATTGTTTGTTTCAGTGGACGGGTCGGGAAGGTCCAGAGTATTTCATCAAAGAGGACAGCAGGCCGTTGTGTGCACGTGACACTGTTTGGAGTTGTTTAATGGTGACAAACAATAGCTGCAGGACGTGGTGCCTTGTGTAGCCAGATTTAAGGCCGATCAGAGGTGACCACTTTATTTTCAGTTGTGTTCTTGAAAGTTTGGTTACAAGCTGTTAACCTGGGTGCCACCCATCTGATGAATGTGTGAGCTGTTTTGAAAATGTGTGCGTTCATAGTGCTCCATTCATTACAGCTGTAGACAGAGTGTTTGTGTTCCTCACAGCCTTTCCTTTTAGCTCATTAAACTGGAAAAAACTCAGGAGACTACAAATGTCAGATTGATGTTTGCACTTTTTTTTCCAAACATATAAAAAGTCACATTTTTGTGAGTGTGTTTGGGCAATATTTGTGACCTCAATTTTCCTCCTGTCTGATTTTTGCCTGACTCAGAGAATCACGAGATTCTTAGTCTTGTCACCAACAAATTCCATGTACTACTTTTGTGCAAGGATTTAAATAGTCTGTATGTATAAGTGAGGTAGTATTTTTTTACATTTACCATTAAATTGATCTAATTACTTCTGAATGGGTGAGGCAGTGAGTTTAACAAATAGTTTGCCAAATTGGACAACTTTCTAAACTCTATACTGAATACTTTTGAATTTTGTTTGAACTTATAAAATGTGTCTTTCTCTCTTCATTTTAATGTTTTTGTATACATTTATATACATTTATTAGGTCATTAATGCAGATAGTCTCTTATGGGAACGGTAGCATCAGGATGTAATTTCAACAAATGCTGATTCATCAGGAATTGATGTGATTCTCATTAAATTATCAGTAAAGTCAAATAAATTACTTTCTTTGATTTGATGTTGTTTTCCCAACTGTCCTGTATAAATACAGAGTCATTCATACACACAGCACTAAATTTAAGAACTTTATTTACTTAGGTATACTTCTGTGCCCTGCAAGGAAAACTTTAAATGAGACTTTTTTCAGCAGCAGATACTCTCAGGTTGGTATCTATTTACATCCTGAAAGATGTTTGTGTTTTCACATGCAGCCTCTCCTGAACATGTTAAAGTGCTTTAATGAGTTTAGTCAATGTATGAAAACAACGTAATCGCAATGTGTGAATGCTTATCGTGACTGTGTCTGCTAGTCAAGGTGAAAGAAAATACAGGAGGAGGATGGATTCTCATGTACTGAACCCAAACTGTCAAACAGCGTAGACTTGTTGTTGGACCATGTTTCCTTAGTGAGAGATGTTGTTTTTGTTCTTGACCCAACAGTAAACACCATAGTGTCTTGTGGCTTAGCCTAACCTTCATTCCTCTGATACCAAGCTCTGATTGGCTTTGGCTGAGATTAGTTTCGTCTGGCTCTCTCTGCCACAACTGCTAATCTGCAAACACTGTCCTCTTCAGCTCAGAGTGTGTGTTTATGAATGCGTTAATGTAGGATGATGTTGTATTTGTTTTCATTTTGTGTGTGTTGAAGTTGACAAATGAGTTAACATGCCTGTGCCAGTAGTTTTTCCACTTTATCAGATGAATCATAGTGACCACTAGTACCAAATATTTACACAGCTCTGTACTCTCTACTAGTGCTCTTAAAATACAGTCAGTAGGTTTTAAAGGTTACCAAAGAAGTTTAAGTTGTTAATGAGATTGTCACCCAAGTGGCTCTGTGCTCTTAAGGCTGCTTTCGAGATCATTTGTTCATCTGGGCCTTTTTGATAAAGATAAAGAGACATTTTTGCCTTCCACAACATGGTTTTGGTTTAGGTTGTCCTTATATTAAATTTTCTGTCCAAACATCTTTAAATGTGAACTTTAATTTATATGGAATCAAAATGAATTGTCACCATCCAACATTTCACACATTTTCCTGGTTTGGCAGAATATTATACTACAACATATTTAGCCCTGCAAAAGGCGAATCGTCGTTTTAAATTGGGCAGATCTTTGATTTTTAAAGTGACTTGAGGTGTGTGGTGGAGTAGATTATCTGAAATCATACCCTCAAACAGCATACTTGTAAGTTGTATATTCTACGTTCTAGATTATCCATGTTCTCAGTGTAAAAGCTAAAGATCCAGATTTTGTTTGGCGTATACTGTATAGCAAAGGTTTAAAATGTAAGTAGACTACAATTGGCAGTATATTGACCAAAGATTTTAAGAGTGAAAACTAAGTTTTAAACAAAGGAAGAGAGAGATGAATGTACTTTTTTGTAACGTTCAAATAGTGTTTTGTGTTATTTATGTTCTAGTCTGTTTAAATGTACTGCATTTAAATTAGAATTACAGTTTGATGTCAGTAAAGTATAATGATATTGGTAGTCAGATACAGTCTTTGTATTAGAAATTGTAGAATTGTGAATAGTAGCTTTTTTGACTAATTTCACAGTTTATGCCTTGAATTATCAGTAATACTGGTTTTAATTTCCTGTAGAGATTTTTTTTAAATAATTTCCTCTTAAAAGCCATCTTAAATGTGACAAAACCTTTTTTTTTCATTTGTTCACTGTGATTAGAACCATGCTGTTAAGACAGCCCTAGAGAAATCAACAAGAGGTTTACTTGGATTTTATGTGTCCACTTTAGTGCTGCATAAAATATTGAGAATTCACTGTCATTGCAATATCAAAGTGTGTAATATCAACATAGCAAGGAACAAACCGCATGCCGATACTGTATTTGTCCAATTAATTGAACCCTTGCTGTCATAAACGTCCACAGAAGTGTGACCACACCCACTGATGACATCACTCAAAGCAGGCAGAGTCTCTAGAAACAGGAAGTAGTCCTCAGACCGGGGAAATACTCATGGCTAGTCAGATTAGACAGGGCATTGCTGCCAAATGGTGATAAACTAGCAACTGATTTTCAGGTATTTAAATCAACTCATTCTCAAAAAAATTAATACATGTGCTTTTTCCTGCATGTAAGCCTCTACAATTTAGCATGAGACAGTTTGTTTAGTTTGTGGAGTTTATGCTGCTGCAGTGTCATGTACAGTAGCATAGCAATTCAGACATTTGGTTGAAACTAAACAAATGGTCTCATGCAACATTGTAGAGGTTTACAAACAGGTAATATAGCGTTCTAAAGCATCAGTATGATTATTTTGAGCAGAAGTTGTTTTAAATACCCTAAGATTGGCTGCTATTTTCTCACAGCAGCAGTGTCTGTCCTGATCTGACTAGGCTGTATTACCGTACTTTAATTGCTCCGTCCAGTCAGAGGACTACTTCCTGATCTAGAGGCTCCACTTGCATTGAGAGATGTCACCAGTAGGTGTGGTCCTTACTGTAGATAAATAAAAAATAGAGCACTATACTTAAAAATTACCAAAAAATCAATTATAACGTTTTTATTTTGAGCTGATATTTAAATTAAGTTGAATTTCTTAATTACCATCTGACCTGCGGACAGGATTTGCAGATCAGGTCATATTATAAAAACTACGGTATGCATTATTTTTCTGTCTTATTGAAGTGTTTTTCATAAATAAAACTGTTGCTGACCAAGCACATGACTTTGTTACACTGCTTATAGATCAGGCATGTACAGTGGAGGAAATAATTATTTGACCCCTTGCTGATTTTGTAAGTTTGTCCAATGACAAAGAAATGAAAAGTCTCAGAACAGTACCATTTTAATGGTAGGTTTATTTTAACAGTGGCAGATAGCACATCAAAAGGAAAATCGAAAAAATAACTTTAAATAAAAGATAGAAACTCATTTGCATTTCATTGAGTGAAATACGTATTTGAACCCCTACCAACCATGAACAGTTCTGGCTCCCACAGAGTGGTTAGACACTTCTACTCAATTAGTCACCCTCATTAAAGACACCTGTCTTAACTAGTCACCTGTATAAAGGACACCTGTCCACAGAATCAATCAATCAAGCAGACTCCAAACTCTCCAACATGGGAAAGACCAAAGAGCTGTCCAAGGATGTCAGAGACAAAATTGTAGACCTGCACAAGGCTGGAATGGGCTACAAAACCATTAGCAAGAAGCTGGGAGAGAAGGTGACGACTGTTGCTGCAATTGTTCGAAAATGGAAGGAGCACAAAATGACCATCAATCGACCTCGGTCTGGGGCTCCACGCAAGATCTCACCTCGTGGGGTGTCAATGATTCTGAGAAAGGTGAGAAATCATCCTAGAACTACACGGGAGGAGTTAGTTAATGACCTCAAATTAGCTGGGACCACAGTCACCAAGAAAACCATTGGAAACACATTACACCGCAATGGACTAAAATCCTGCAGAGCTCCAAGGTCCCCCTGCTTAAGAAGGCACATGTGCAGGCCCGTCTGAAGTTTGCCAATGAACACCTGAATGATTCAGAGAGTGACTGGGAGAAGGTGCTGTGGTCTGATGAGACCAAAATTGAGCTCTTTGGCATTAACTCAACTCGCTGTGTTTGGAGGAAGAAAAATGCTGCCTATGACCCCCAAAACACCGTCCCCACCGTCAAGCATGGAGGTGGAAACATTTTGCTTTGGGGGTGTTTTTCTGCTAAGGGCACAGGACAACTTCACCGCATTAACGGGAAAATGGACGGAGCCATGTATCGTCAAATCCTGAGCGACAACCTCCTTCCCTCTGCCAGGAAACTGAAAATGGGTCGTGGATGGGTGTTCCAGCACGACAATGACCCAAAACATACATCAAAGGCAGCAAAGGCGTGGCTCAAGAAGAAGCACATTAAGGTCATGGAGTGGCCTAGTCAGTCTCCGGACCTTAATCCTATAGAAAACCTATGGAGGGAGCTGAAGGTCAGAGTTGCACAGAGACAGCCTCAAAACCTTAAGGATTTGGAGATGATCTGCAAAGAGGAGTGGACCAAAATTCCTCCTAACAAGTGCGCAAACTTGGTCATCAATTACAAGAAACGTTTGACCTCTGTGCTTGCAAACAAGGGTTTTTCCACTAAGTATTAAGTATTTTTTGTTAGAGGGTTCATATACTTATTTCACTCAATGAAATGCAAATGAGTTTCTATCTTTTATTTAAAGTTATTTTTTTGATTTTCCTTTTGATGTGCTATCTGCCACTGTTAAAATAAACCTACCATTAAAATGATACTGTTCTGAGACTTTTCATTTCTTTGTCATTGGACAAACTTACAAAATCAGCAAGGGGTCAAATAATTATTTCCTCCACTGTATCTGTTTAGCTCATGTTGATCTTTTAACATGACCTTTAAATTTTATGATGTCAGTCTTATAGTGTTTCCATTATGTTTCACATGTAATCCAGTTTCAGCCCTGTGCCAAGTCGATAGTCACTTGAGCATTGTTTTAGCTACAGATGCATACAGTGCCCTTACCGACCTATTGGAGATTGTTGGGTTTTACCTCAGTCTAAGGAAATCCTTGCATAACTTGTGACAATGGGTGAGAGGTTAAATATCTTAAAATAGTCTGCTTTCATGGCAGTAGTTAAGATTTCAGTAGGTCAGAGGAAACCGTAAAGGAACCTGAAAAGTTAAGTTATAATATGTTTTAGAGTTTGTTTACTTTTCTTTATTTCTGTGTACATTCATCTAATATATGTACATTTTTGGTTTCACTAAAATTGCAGAAATATTGAACCCCAATGAATTAAAAGTCTTAGAGAAACTTTGTATCTGCCTCTTCCAGTCATCCTATGCACACCCATGCCGTCATCTAATCAGCTGATTTGAGTCTAAACATCACCCACCTTCAGTGGCTGCTAGCTGCAGTAGCTCTGTGGCTTGAGAATACAGTCTTATCAGTCACTCTCTCTATCTTAGCGAGTGCCTCTAGTTGACCTTCCTCTCAGTGCATGCAGGCCAAGGCCTAAATAATATATTAGTAGCCTGGAAAGAGACGAGTGTGTGTGCAAGTTGTGCAACTCTACTGGAACTGGAAGCTAACAAAGGTATCGTGATCAAGCTTGATGTCAGAGTATACAAACCTTAGTTCTTGCACTGAAACAGAATGTTGCACTCCAGATACTGAACCACCTTTTCTCTTGATCTTACCCCATGGGTACCCCAAACCTGTTGAAGTATGTGTAGGACTGCAGGAGTGTCAATCATTAATGAAAGTGTCCCACCATCTCGGGTTTCCTTCAGGAGAGAAGTGGGAGAGGAGGGAGTGAGAGGAAGGAGCTCAAGGGTTAAAGATAACAGGATTGGGAGTGCAGTGTGTGTACATTATACTGTAACGTAGCACTCACGTTTTCTTTCTCTGCCCGCAGATTATGTCACTGAGGATGAGGAGCAAGTCATTGAAACCTTCATACCTTCATCTCTTTCTCTGAGAAATTACACCAACAAAAATAAAAACAATTCATGGAATGTTCTCTGTTCATAACCACAGGGTATCTGAATTCATTTAGGGCTGGATGAGACTAAATCCTGCACATTTCTTCTTTTGTTGTTGGATGCCTTGGTTCTTTCTGCATAATGGATTTATTGTTCACTACCACATGGATTCTTAAATTCCCTCCCCCTGCTGGATCAAGGTCCTGGACACAAACATCAATATGATTTAGGTAGTTGCACTTTTTTCTTTCTTTTTCACTTTTTTGAATATATTTTTTCAAAAACACTTATAGTGAAATGGATGGAAGGACTGAAAACTGGCCAAAGCCTGCAGCTTGGATTGTTACGTTTCAGATATTTTTCTACCATTTTATTTTGACACGATAATTTCTTATAGGAAACACTGTAATCTCACTTTTGTAATCATGGATATATTTACAACAAAACTGCTTTAATCACAGTCTAAACGGTTTTGTTGTTTTCTACATTTGTTTTTTAAGCAGAGATTTTTGTTTAGAAAAGCTAGTCTTTTTTTGTGTTCCTAAAAGCCGTGATGTAGGCCTGTTGGCCTAACAGAAGGCCGAAGAGACGATTTTTGAACGTTGAAATCCCGAATAACTGAAAATATTTATTCTTTGGGCTAAGTGAAATAAAGCAAAATATAGTAGCAAAGCTGCTCGCTATGGCAGCAGATCACAGTGAGCTGCTGGCTGAGATGGCAACCGTCGGACGTCTGAGTGCCACAGAGCGCCTGAAACACGCCCAGAAGAGACGTGCTCAACAGTTAAAGTCTTGGGCACAGATGGACAAAGATTCAACACGAGGGTCAAGAGCCAAAGCAGACATGAAGAAGAAACGCACCACCAAAGTAAAATTTCCCAATGCCATCACACTGCTAGATGCAGCTTCACGCAATGATGTGGAGGAGGGTAAGTTCAAATCAAACCTTCACCATATGACCTAAATCAGCTGTTCAAATTAAGTGATTTCTTTTTAAAATATTCATATTCAACACAGATTACCTGTAATAGGCTCTCCATTGTTAGCGGCAGGATTAAGGCTAATTATAGTGGCAAATCTTTTCATTGTTAAAGTTCTTTGTTATTCTCATGAGACGATAAGGTTCCAGTAATCACAATGCTGTGTTTACTTTTTCTAGTGAGAGAGCTGCTGAACAGCGGTGTCAGCCCAGATCTGGTGAATGAAGATGGATTGACAGCCCTGCATCAGGTACAGTCAGTCCTTTAGTTAAAGGAGCTAATGCTTCTGTTTGTGTTAACTGAAATACACAAACATGTTTCGTGTTTTAAAACAAATTGTTAAGACTTGGAAGCAATTTGTGTCATCATGACCCCAGTTAAACTAGTAAACCACGTGGCTCACCCACACTAAAGCAAGGCTTACTCCTGATTGGTCAACAACACAAGTACAACCTTATAATAAAAAAAGAACCTCAATTTTCTGTTTACATTTAATCAATACAAGATATTTTTCTTGTGTAGTGTCTGTTTGATGCTATAGTCTCTTTTCCGTAAACATTAGTTTACATGAGGTCGGATTATTTTTCGTTTTGCTAGAAGGCCAGAACTTAGAACAACAAACACAACTTTTGTAAACTTTTATTGCTTTCTTGAGCAGCATTTCTAAAGGAAACGTTATTGTGTTTCCTGTAGTTTATTAGTTCCAAACCTATGCACAATTGTTTAATGATTCCAATAAGAATTTTACTCTTGATCATGTCATTTTATATGAGCGTTTTCCACTTCTCACCCGTGAGAAAAACATTTGCCAGTACAGAGAACCTTTTATAAAAGCAGTTGAAGCTGTTCTTCCTCTTGGAAAAGTTCATGTTTGCACAGCAGAGCTTAGAGCCATGTATGCAAATTTAGTTTTTTTAGCCGTTGTATTTGTACTGAAGTGTGTTCCTGTATATTTATCTATTTCTGCTCACTGTTGTTTAGCTACAGTATATATTTTCTGCATTTGATTACACCTCCTTGGAGTTTTGCAGGTAGTTTGCACTCACGTTTACATCTGGTTGCGTCCTCTCTTCTCAGTGCTGCATTGATGATTTTGTGGAGGTAGTGCAGTGCCTGCTGGATGCTGGGGCCTCTGTGAACGCCTGTGACAGTGAGTTGTGGACACCGCTGCACGCTGCCGCCACCTGTGGGCACACTGGCCTGGTGCAGCTTCTTATTCAAGCGTGAGTGCACTACTATAAGTTTTCATTTCAGCTTTTTTGTGCTCTAATATATATATTTAAAAAACTCTAGTTTATTCAGTTTAAATTGTTTTTTATACATTAAATAATACCATCTGTACACTCACACATCCTGGAAATACCCTTTTATTCACTTTAAAGACTTTTATAACAACAGAAAGCTTGCCGACATTTGTTCTCAGGGGAAAAAAAGCATTAAATTACAATATAAATATGGCTCTGAGAACATGTAGCTGTGTGTGTCAGGGTGTGTCTCTCTACTCCTGTTCTCATTTCTTGTTGATGCATGAATGAACAAACACGTGTTCCTGTTTAAATGTGTGTTTTTGTGTGCTCTTAGTGGTGCTGAGGTGCTGGCTGTTAATGCAGATGGCAACATGCCCTATGACCTCTGTGAGGATGAGGCCACCCTTGAGCTCCTGGAGATGGTTATGGCAGAACAGGGTCAGTAGGTGGAGTTGAAACAAAACTTCCCTTTACTCTTTATTTATTTTATGATATTTCTCTGACTGTTATGTTCTCTAACATTTTATTTGTTGATTAAAAATGTTTTGCATTTCTCATTTGTTACATATGAAAAAGAAAACACACAAGTAACTAGCAAATGTTTTAGGCCTCTACTTCAGCAGTGTTGGGCTAGTTACTTCAAAACTGTAATGCATTATTTAGTACTTGTTACTGTCATTTTAAAGTAATTTGTTAGATTATAATATTACTGCTTTTTCAATGTAAGGCATTACACTGCTATTGCATTACTTTTAAGTTACTCTCACCAAAATAACTGCAAATATGGATTTGACCATCTAAATGTAGCTCATGACACTCCGTTAGCTCATTCCACATCCAGTGGAAGGTGATGTGATGGATACAAGTATAGATATCCAACTATCTGGATAGAAATCCATCCATCTGTATATAAGTCCATCAGTTTGACTCCTACCTCCACCTGTCTGCTTTGATCTCCTCTGTGTGCTCCTTCTCCTCCTGCAGCAGCAGCTGTCTAGTGCGCGCACTCCTGTGCTTGGTGCGCGAGAGAACAAACTCCAAATTTTGATCTGAAGAATCCTGACAGCTGTAGTCTGTTAGTGACTCTTTATCACAAAACTTTTTCACAGCTTGCTTTAGTTTCCTGAGCGCTGCTCTCATATGTTTTAACAGGCCTTAGTTGCAGTGAGCACGTGCAACTTGGGTTGCATGCTCTTCCTCTGGACTGAGTTCCGAACCACGCATGAATTTCGGACCGGACAGAACCGGACTCGCTGCACTGCCTGCAGGTTCACTCATCTTCTGTGTCTGGCTACAGGAAGTGAAACATTTGGCGCTGAGTGACGTTTCTCCTCTGGAAAACCCACCACTTTATTCCGGGTTAAACATGCACTGTAATGCGCATTACTGATGTTTGTACAGAGTAAAATATTACCTTTTTTTCTGTAATGCCTTACATTACTGCATTACAGCAAAAAGCAATGCATTACAGTAATTAGTTACTCCCAACACTAACCCTGAGTAACTGGCATCTCTGCAATTATGTTTGTTTATTAATGTATTAGATGCTTTCGACCTACACAATTAACAATCACCCTGTCAGGCATGTTGTTATCTGTGGGGGAAACCGGAGCACCCAGAGTAAACGTGCAACTCCACGCAGAAAGATCACAGCCAGGATTCGAACCTGTGACCTTCTTGCTGTAAGGCAACAATGCTAACATCTGTGCCACCATGCAACCCGATTGAATAGTTTTTTGGAATCAACACAATTAAAGATTTGTTATTTGACTAGAAAACACAAAAATGGTTATAACTCAGTCAGTTTTACAGATATTGAGCTAAATTTTGAATTAATAGCTGAGTGTCTGTCACCAGATTGCATAAAAAGATTGTAATACTGAGAGATTTTTTTTTCCAAGATTTGACCAAAACAGCTATGGCTGTCCATCATTTCTCATCAAGAAAAGTGGTGGATGATATGCGTTCCTTCAAGAAATGCCAGGCCTTTAACTGTTTTTGTCCCTGTGTGTGTTTACCTGTGCAGGAATAACTCAGGATCGGATAGATGAGTGCAGAGGGGCTAAAGAGGTTACCATGCTTGCTGACATTCAGACTCTGGTTCTGAATGGAGCAGATTTAAATGCACAAGACAACAATGGAGCAACACTGGTGAGACATAAGAACACTTATGTGAATCAACACCGTTCATTCTAAGAGTTTGATTTATAACAGGCAAATTTGACTATTTGGTCTAATTTTATTACAATTTAATATCATTGACTACATTCATTCAATCAGTCTGAACCTGGACAGTAAATGAACTGGATTTGTCGCTTTCAGATGACTTGTGTTGTGAACTGAAGCTTTATAAATGAGCTGAATTGGAATTTAATTCATCTTGACTAGAAATTGAAGTTTAAATTAGAAATTAAATTTTATAGTGACACTGACAAACATTGGAAAAAGATGCAACTAACAGTAAAAAGTCTAAGAAAGATGTAAAGTTCTAATTATTTACAGAGTTGTGTCGCACGTTGTTTGGTTTATGAAACACCTCATTGTTGTTTGGTGTGTGTTGAATTTTTCTCAGCTCCATATTGCGTCTGCCAACGGCTACATGTCCGTGGCAGAGCTGCTAGTAGACAACAGGGTTCAGCTGGAGGTGAAGGACTCTGATGGGTGGACACCGCTTCATGCTGCGGCCTGCTGGGGACAGGTTGGTACTGCAGTCACACTAAAGAACACTTTTTAAAACCTGCATTAGGAGTACTGATTGTGTTTTGTTTTTGTTTCCCAGATCCAAGTAGTAGAGCTGCTTGTGGCCCATGGAGCTGATCTGAATGCAAAGTCTGTCCTAGACGAGACACCTCTAGGTGAGAAGAAACTAAACCATCTCTGGGTTTGCAGATTATTTAGCAAATAGGACACAATCTGTTCAGATGGCTGGAGAAAATTCCACTTTTTTTGGGTCACAAAAAGTGTACCTCAAAGCTCAGTCCTAGGACCCATTATGTTCACAGTCTACATAAATGATCTGTGCCCACCTTGCTCACAGACATTTGAATTTCTGAAATCTGCCATTGGTGATATGCAGACTCACCTATAGAAACTGAAATTGGTCTTAAATGTTGAAAAATCCAAAGTAATCATAATCATCCATTGCCATGGAGAGCATCCCCTGAATCAGAACTTCCAACAGTAAAACTCTGGAGCTAGTTACCTGGGAATATTTATTGATTAGGAGCTTTCTTTCAAAACTCATGGTAAAAAAGTATCTCTAAATTTAGGGTGAAGCTCAGCTGCCATTACAGAAACAAGTCATGTTTCTCCCTCATAGCTTGGAAGCTTCTGCATTTGCAGGAAATTTTTGTCTGTGGAGCAATTATGCTGCAACAGCCCCATCTAGTGGACAACTTTGTTATGGAGCATACAGGTAATTATCGTCCATTAATCGTTAATCGAGGAGAACTCAATAAATCGTGATATTGATTTGAGGTCATATTGCCCAGCCCAACCCTGAAATTATTAGTTACAGTAACTCCTGCAGTTTGTCTGTCAAATAGTCAGTGTTGTTTTTGTTAACAAAGACTATTACAAAAATATAGCGTTAACGCACCTTTTTTCACAATGATAATGAGATTCTGACGAGCTAAACACAGCTCTTTGATGGCTAATAAGAGTGAGTGTGAGTTTTTGTTGTTGCAACAAGACAAAAACATTAGTGTGTGGTGTTGTGTAACAGTATTTGGGTGATCTCTTTTTGCTGCGGCTTGTAAATCATGTAAGCTCAATCTCAACTTCCGAGCACAGCTTTTATTGTGGCGGGAATTAATTCATTAGTTCTGGGGTGATCACTCTGTTATTGGCTCAGTGGTGCCGTGCTATCTTATCAAATGGATATTTATTCAAAGAATACTTATTGACAGCTTGTGACAACCCTGACAATTGATTCCATATTGTGTTCTTAATTAATCAACTAGACCATATGTGTCAAACACAAGGCCCGCGGGCCAAATGTGGCCCGCCACGTCATTTAATGTGGCCCGCGAGAGCTTAAAAGGTCTGAGTATTCAAAAATAAATAGGTAAAAAGCGTACTTTGACCAAAAACTACATTTCCCACAATGCATGTCAATTGTGTTACCCGCGACTTGACGGCTTACCGCCACTACAGGGCAGGGTGCACACAATGCTGGTCCTCATGAGAACCGGATTTCGAATGCGCCTTTGCGGACCAGCGCTGCGCGGTCCCGATGGGAGACCCCTCGATCTGACGAACTTTACATCCTGTTGCAGCTCAGAGAATGAGTGATCACATGACCTCTGAAGCTAGTGCACACACAAGGTAGGACCTCCGACACACACGTACACGCGCGCGCACACACACACACACACTCACAGCATCTCCAGTGCGCCATTACGCACAGCTCGGCGCGCGCTTTAACACACACACAATCACAGTACGTCCGACCCACACACGCAGCTCACACATGCCCAGTAGGGGTACAACGGGTCACAATCGATCCGTGATCAGAACAGATCGCCCTCTTTGGTTCAGGACACGGTTTGTAATCCAGCTGGCTGCGCTCGCGCGTTTTACTAACTCCTCCCCGACCCGACAGCTCGCGCTCTCAATCTGCTGATAAATAATTCCCCTCTGAGAAAGACGTTCATTTTGTCATCACATATCCAGTTCTCTTTATCAGAATCAGTCATTTTAGTTGACCAGAACAAAAGATCACTGATTAATTTTTGATCTATGATGCGTGCGCGCGCGGGGAGCTGCTGATCCTCCACCCCTCCTTCAGCTGATCATCCTCTTCCCTGATGGCAAACCAGATTAACCAGTTTCTGCCCAAGATAACATGTTGTTTTGGACTTTTATACGAGCTAATGAACAGTAATATTAACGGTGCTCAGTCAGGAGGATCAGAACACCTTGATCGTCACGCCTCCTCACCTGCTGCAGCTGTCTGACTGCAGTGAGGAAGAAACCGGGTCATCGCTCTGTCAGACCGGAGAGGTGACCCGGAATTTATTGAGCATTAAGCAGAAAAATGTTGAGCCAACAGCAAATCATCATCTTCAACCCCCCCCATGTGCAGACCAAACACCAGAGCCAGGTTCTCCCTTGAGGACATGTGATGACACATTGTGTGCACCCCTAACTATAACAAATGTTTTGATCAAAGTTATTATAACTTTGATGTATTTTTAATCCACTTGAATAGTTTGATCCTTGATTGATGGAGTTCAGTGGGTTTCATAACCTGACAAATCAAAAGGGTTTATGTTCTAACAGAGCAACAAGCAAACCTATTTTTCATGCATTTGTAATGTTTTATCTTGTATAAGTAATAAATTCAGAGTTATTTAACGTTAAGGAGTCGTTACATTTATTTTACATTTAATTTGGTTACATTTTTAAGTTATCTGGCCCTTTGAGGACAGCCATTATGCTGATGTGGCCCTCAGTGAAAATGAGTTTGACACCCCTGGTCTAGACAATTAGTCATTTGCTTTGTTTGTTTGTTTTATACTTGCATTTGCACATTCAAACCACTGATGATCTAAAGCTAAGCTACTGACCTTAGGTCCTGAGTAGTGATTCTAGTTTTTAAACAGCGGCATGTCTTTGTTATTGTTATGGCCGAACCTTAGACCAATACATTTAGTGTTGATTGAATAATTTGATTATTGTAGTTTTGTCTATTTTGGATATTTTTTTGTTACTTTTCCTGTTTAATGCCAGGATGGCCTATGGTACTTTTGAATTGATTGATGTGAGTGATTCTAATTTCCAACTTATTGACCTAAATTACTTTGTTAAAGGATTAATACTTTTTTTGACTAAAAGTTTTTTGTGTCTTTGTCGACTAAAACTGGACTAAAACTTTCACTTAAAGACATGACGTGACTAAACTAATCAGCGTTTTTGTCCATAAGACTAAGATTAAACCAAAATGACTGCCGAAAACAACACTAATTCAAATGTTTGATTTATTACTATTTTTTCTTTGCCTTGTCTACTGTAACGTGTGTGTGTAACTTTGTTTTTTCCAGATGTGTGTATGGATGAAGAGGTTCGAGCCAAACTGACAGACCTGAAGCACAAACACGATGCCATCATGAAAAGTCAGGATAGGCAAAAGGGCACGCTGCAGAGACGAGCATCGAGCACTGGAAGCAGAGGGTAAGAGAGGAAACTCTAGGAGCCAGAGGGTTTTAACTTCTTACACATGGTAAAGATGGTCTATATACCTCTTCATGTCTCCTACAGGAAGGTGGTGCGTCGCGTCAGTGTAAATGAACGCTCCAGTCTGTACAGGAGGGAGCACCAAAAAGAGGCAATCGTGTGGCAGGAGCGCGGCCGACAGCCTGAACCACCAGACGACGATGAAGACCGACAAACTGATAATGAGCTGCACCAGCACGCTGTTATGGTAACTTTAAATGTCTCTCTGTTACTTTTATCACACCAAGAGTGGCTAAAATAACCTGGATGTTCTGTTTTAGGTTGCTGGCAGTGCAGCCATGACTCGTTTAGAGGAACTGGAGATTGCTGACAGGAAGATTGCGTCCAGCGTAGCAAATGGAGAGACTTCTGTTTCTCTGGCTTCTTCTGTACCTGGAGAACTGTGGAGTGGTGGAGGCTACATGGAGCGCAGCGCCTCCTACCAGCTTAGCCCTGCATCTGGATCTGGGAATTCAGAGGGGGAGTCTGCAGACAGTTTGAATAGGGAGAAATCACACCAGACGCTGGCTGACCTGAAACGTCAGCGGGCAGCTGCTAAGCTCAACAAGTATCCAGCACCACCTCCTCCTCTACCCTCTCCTGTGGAGGAGGAGGAACCTTCTGCTGTAGCAGCCCAGACAACGCCCCCTCAGACTCCATCAGAAATTCAAATTACCCCCTCAGCAGAGCAGGAAGCCTCCCCCAGCCAGGTGTACTTCACCCCAGCCAGCGGAGATCCTCCATTACTGAAACTTCGAGCCCCAGAGGAGGAACAGACCAACAATAAAGAGCCCTGCTGTGGCCTGATGTAAACTTTCCTTAACACTCAGACCCACTGCTCACAGATTACAGAAACAGAGTGAGTTATTACAGAAACAGAGCGAGTTATTACAGAAACAGAGCGAGTTATTACAGAAACAGAGCGAGTTATTACAGAAACAGAGCGAGTTATTACAGCAACAGAGTGAGTTATTACAGAAACAGAGCGAGTTATTACAGAAACAGAGCGAGTTATTACAGAAACAGAGCGAGTTATTACAGAAACAGAGTGAGTTATTACAGAAACAGAGCGAGTTATTACAGAAACAGAGCGAGTTATTACAGAAACAGAGCGAGTTATTACAGAAACAGAGCGAGTTATTACAGCAACAGAGCGAGTTATTACAGCAACAGAGCGAGTTATTACAGCAACAGAGCGAGTTATTACAGCAACAGAGCGAGTTATTACAGCAACAGAGCGAGTTATTACAGAAATAGTGAGTTACACTCCAAATCAGAGCTGTTTTAAACAAAATAACTCAAGACTACGTTAAGGTCACATGCAGTCCCATGACAAAAGAATGCAATTTCACTGAAAATTTGTTCAATGACATTTGTTGCATGATTATGTGCCTTTCAACATGTGACACATAATGATGTTGACACTCACTTTGTGACATCAGTGAGGGGGTTATACAGTTGACTCGGCCAAACCATCTGTGGACTATCAAAAACTGTACAATTTTATTTGATTTGATTTTTTTTTTCTTTACTGTCTGCCCATGACTTCTATTATTATCTTTAATTTCACTCACAAATGGCAGAAAACAGGAAATAAATGTATAAAGTTAGGTTTAGAATCAACATGTTTATGGTAAAAATACAAAACTTTACACTGGTAAAGCGTGCACGTTGTAGTTTTATCATGCCTGCTGTGCTTAGATTGTGACACCGCAGCTTTCCGGCTGTCTGTCGCATGTTATCTGTTGAGTCTGGGCTGCCATGTGCCCACAAAGATGGCTTGATCTACATACAGTTGAGTGCAACTTAACCATCCCTATTGCTGCTTCCTGGTTGGGTTTTTCCCTTCTTTTTTCTGAAGGGATGTTTACTCTCTCTCAGGAAAACTACAGGTTTTACTGTTGGAGTCAAAAACAAAAACCAGCTCCTATTTAAGATTCTTCAATAATGTAAAACGCTGAGTTTTCCATGTAAACCGTGACGTTAATCAGGAGGATCATTGCTGTGAACGTGCATTTCCATGTTTATATTAAAAAAGGTTTTAAAGCTTGAAAATAAGATTGGTGATAATGTGTACTCAGATATTCTAAACCAAATTCCCAGTTTTTAATCCTTTTTTCTCCAGTGACTGAAAATAAAGTGAATAGGTTTCAATTCTCGGTTTTTCTGTGAATCTAAAATTCACATATATATACATTTGTAACAGTTCACAACAGTGAATATATAAATCTATTTAAAACAAACCTGTCTCTTCAGGTTCCTAAGTTTTTGTCAGTATTTCTGCATTTCCTTCCAGATTTAAATCTCATTATTTATTGTTATTCTGAGAAATTTTGCTTGAACCATTAAAAAAAAAAAAGATGTACAGAAAATGTTTGAAGGTAAATATTTTGCGTGAGCAGGATGATCAAAGATATTTAGTTTGTCATTTTAAAAACACATTTCAGATGATTGTTGATCAGAGGTTGGTGCCTTTATATGGTGGTTTATTTGTTGCTTTGCTATGCTTGCACACAATCCCACATGTAAATTTGGTGAGCTGTGGGATTAAATAATCTGGCATGGACTTGATGTATTGTAAATGCACTGCAGTTATCTTACATTTCAGTTTTGTTAGTGATTTTTACTGATTCCTGTTTTTAAAAAAGGCACAAATACATTGTTTTCACAAATGTTTGTATTTTTATAAGTGCATCTTTTTAATTAATCTGAATATTACAGCTGGTATGTAGGGTTGGTTTCAAGAAATATAATCATTTATGGGCTTTGTTTCATTTTCAAGGTAACTGTTAAAACATTTGTGGTTTATTAAAAGTTGGGACTGTTTGCATGTGTGTGTGTGGGGGGGGGGGGGGCACACTGATAGTTGCTCATTTTTCACACGGACCCCTCACCCTCCTCTTTGGGTTCATCTTTCATCACACTCTCTCTCGTTTTCTGTCCATCTTGGATGTCACAGTCTGTTCTGACTTGTCTGCCAGGGCAGCAGTTCCAGACTAAATTCTTCAGTTATAAAAGTATTACATGCAGATAAAACTGTCCGTAGTCCAGCTTCAGGTTTTAAGTTGCACTTTTGCTTTGGCAAAAGTTGTGCAGTGGTTGGTGTTTGAATGGGAGCCGGTTATACTCTTACATGTTGTGGCTGCATGAAGACTCTTGAGGGATTGAAATCCTGTTGTAGGATTTAACATTATCTGTTACGTTGATTTGACATTTGATGCTGCCAAAATACGCACGGCGTGACACAAAAGTCACAGGACGTCACATGCTTGATGTGACCAGTTTTAGTTTGGGGAGATCAAATGTCTTTCCCATGTCCATTCCAAGATCTCTGACGGAGTCCTTCTCTCTCACACACACACACACACACACCTTTTGGCTTCCTCTGATGTGCTCCTTTTAGCATTTTGTTTATCTTCATTTACTGGCTTCTCCAAACCAAACTGTTTTGTTTCTAGCTCTAAACACAAAGCACACATGCTCTGAATGGAAGAAAAAAGACTGTCAAGTTGTTGTTTTTTTCAGGTTAAATGTTATTAAAAATGCAGGAAAATAATAAAACATATGCTCTACTTGTTTCAGCAGTGATACATTTAACATTTTACCTTATAGATTTGATACATTTGATCTTGTATAAAGAGCGAGACAAACTGCAAGACATATTTCAAAGTAGGAGGGATACAGCTATAAATCATGAAATGACTTGTCCAAATCCAGTTAAAGGTCACAACACTGTTCTCTCTAACTCACTACTGTCCTGTTCACTGTGAAGCCTGATGAGCACCTTTCACTTTAAGTGTTTCTTTATAGCCTGTAATTTGTTATAATTCCCAACATTCTTGCAAATCTTCTTTCTCATATCCATAATTTTCAAATTTCAAATGGAGATGTTTAAAGAAAAGCAGTCAAAAAGACACAACTTGTAAACAAAAACAAAGATATTGATTCATTTTCTCCCTGGTCAGCTAGGACATAGTGAGAAACTGAAAAAGTATGTCACATTAGCTATTGTAATTTTATGCAAGTTTCTTTTCCTGGAACTGGGTTACAAATATGTAATCCAGTCTTAATTATTGATTATAACCAAATTTTAAAAATCTGTTTTAACATGTAGTTCTGTCACTCTTTAAATGTATTAACTAAAGCAGTGTTTTTCAACCACTACCGTGGCACACTAGCCAGGGGCGGATCTAGAAGGGGGGCCAGTGCCCCCCTGACAACAAGCTTGGCCCCCATGTGGCCCCATTAAGTGCTTAGTATTTTAGAATGTACCCTTTTTATGGGGTACATTCCAAAAATGGAAATTCACCGACTGTACCTTAAGGAATTGATAACATCTTTAAATGAAACGGTTAAAAACTCCAGAGTTGTTTACTTCTCTCAACTAATTTCCTCAAATAAAAACTCCAAAGTTCTGTTTGACACGATCAATCAGATAGTTTCACCTAAAACGCCCCAAATCCCTGTGTTCTCAAGGTCTGATTGTAACAAGTTCCTTTCATTCTTTGAGAACAAAATTAGAAACATCAGGTCAGGTTTCTCAACCCCATCTGCTCCCTATTCTCCCATCCACCCTCCTCCTTTCCATACCTGGTCCTTCTTCACACCTGTTCATTTTCAAGACACGTGTCTCATTCTTAAAGTGATAATATGCAACTTTTTCATATTTTTAAATCTTTTCCTTGAGCCAGTCTGTGCTAATATGACCCTTTACAGAGTTAATGAGAAGTTACTTAGCCCCATCTGGTGATTCGATCCGGAATACCACGATTGCAAAATCTCCGTCACCGTCACGGTACAGGAAGTCACGTGTCTCACGAGGGTTAGGCTAACCCAAAGTGGCTAGCTGTTATGCTAGCACTGGAGTGTTTTTATCTCATGATTCATGCTTTTTTTCAATCTCTCTCTGCTTGAACACAGCTGATTTCTTTGAAGGAGTAAATGACCGCTCCTGTAGAAAGCTATGAAGGCTGAGGAGACATTTCAACATTTAGATTTAGGCGTTTAGAAGCTGAAACAATGTGCTAACTTGTGTAATGCAGTAATTTAAAACGGACACCAGAGGGCGCCCAAAACTAGCAAAACTGCATATTATCACTTTAAAAACATGAAACCAACTTCAAGCCCTGTTGATATTCTCCCAACCTCTTTGCTTCTTAAAGCTTTTGACCTAGTTGGCCCGTGCATTGTTGATTTTATTAATCTATCCCTCCAAACCGGCTCCGTCCCCTCCATCTTTAAACACGCTGTTATTGAACCCATCCTTAAAAAACCCAGTCTGGACTCCTCTCAGCCAAATAACTACAGGCCCATTTCCAAACTGAGCTATATCTCTAAACTTTTAGAAAGAGTTGTGGCTGATCAGCTGGTCTCTTTTCTGGAACAACACAACATCCATCCATCTTCTGTAGCCGCTTAGTCCTCCACAGAGGGTCGCGGGGGAGCCGGTGCCTATCTCCAGCGGTCAAGGGGCGAGAGGCGGGGGACACCCTGGACAGGTCGCCAGTCCATCGCAGGGCCACACAGAGACGAACGCGACAAACAACCACACACCCACGGACAATTTACCAGCCCAATTAGCCTGACAGTCATGTCTTTGGGCTGTGGGAGGAAACCGGAGTACCCGGAGGAAACCCACGCACGCATGGGGAGAACATGCAAACTCCACGAAGAGAGGCTGCAGAGCCGGGACGCGAACCCACGACCTCCTTGCTGCGAGGCAACAGTGCTAACCAACTGCGCCACCACGCAGCCCAACAACACAACATTTTTGAGAAATTCCAATCTGGTTTCCGTAAGAAACATTCAACAGAAACAGCATTACTCAAAGTATCCAGTGACATCATGATGGCAGCAGACTCCGGGGAGTTTACAGTGTTAGTTCTGTTGGACCTTTCTGTTGATCACAGCACCTTAATGAACAGACTCTGTGACTTGGTGGGGGATCTCTGGAACAGTTTTAGACTGGTTCAGATCGTACCTCTCAAACAGAAGTTTCAGTGTCCATATAAACAACATCATGTCAGATACTACAGATCTGTTCTGTGGGGTACCCCAAGGCTCTGTTCTGGGTCCACTCCTGTTTTTACTATATATCCATCCTCTTGGACGGATCATTAGTAGATGTCACAATGTCTCCTACCACCTTTATGCAGATGACATTCAGCTGTACTGCTCCTTCAAGGACTCAGAGTTCTACAAACTGTCTGAACTACTGGAGTGTCTGTCAGCTATTACTAACTGGTTAGAAAATAACTTCCTTCAGTTAAACCCTGAAAAGACTGAATGTCTGATTGTTGCCCCTGATAGGATGGTCCCTCTGATCAGTCAACAGATTGGACATTTAAGTTCTGCTGTAAAGTCAAACCTGAGGAATCTGGGTGTTATTTTCGACCAATCAATGTCTCTTGAAGCTCACTCAAAACAGCTGGTCAGAAACTGTTTCTATCATCTGAGAAATATTTCCAAACTGAGAAAGTTGGTGTCAAAACCTGAACTGGAAATGGTTCTTCATGCTTTTATCTCCTCCCGTCTAGATTACTGTAACACACTTTTCACATGTTTGAACCAAAAAGCCCTTTATGGCCTTCAGCTGGTCCAGAACTCTGCAGCGAGGCTCCTCACTGGAGCAAACAGAAAAGATCACATCACTCCTATTCTGAAGTCTCTGCACTGGTTACCTGTTAAATGTAGAGTTCATTTTAAAATCCTGACTCTAACTTTCAAGGCCCTACATGGTCAAGCTCCTGTTTATGTTACTGAACTGATAAAGCCGTACGCTCCAACCCGAGTCCTCAGGTCCACAGACCAGAATCTCCTAACAGTTCCAAGGACCAGATTTAAAAGTCGAGGTGATCGCTCCTTCCAGTCTGTTGCACCGCGACTTTGGAATGACCTTCCTTTAGTTTTACGCTGTATAGACAGTCTGGACTCCTTTAAAAAGCAGCTGAAGACCCAATTATTCAAAACTGCTTTTAAATAATTCTTTTATGTTCTCTTGTTGTTGTTTAACGATTTTTGATTTGTAATGATATTTTGTTTGTTTTATTGATTTTATTTGTTTTTTATCATGTTTGATTCTGTTTTCTGTGAAGCACTTTGTGATTTTTTTCTGTGAAAGGTGCTATATAAATAAACTTTACTTACTTACTTACTTACTTACTTACTTACTTACTTACCCCTTTTAAAAAGCAGCTGCCCCCAGCCTGGACCCCCCTCTAATTTTTTTCTAGATCCGCCACTGACACTAGTGTACATGAGAGATAATCGGTGTGCCGTGGAAAATTATTCAATTTCACCTAATTGGTCTAAAATATTGTTAACTGCACTTTTTATTTGAAAGAAGAAATATGAAAGATCATAAAATACTTTTTTCTTGTGTTTATTTGATTCCTATTCAAGACACTTTTGGTTGGTGGTGTGCCTTGTGATTTTTTTAAATGAAAAAATGTACCTTGACTCAAAAAAGTTTGAAAAACACTGAACTAGAGGAACTAGGTCAGATACAAAGTTTGTTTTTAAGCTGTTCTCACTCAAAGAGACTGGTTTCTAGATTAGATTATCTTTTTATGTGCATAGGTCTACAGATGAATAAAACATTTTCCAAAAAGAAAAAAAAATGAAGAACATTGAGAACTGAAGCACAGACAGATCAGTTTCATTTAGGTAGAAATTGATCAATGAAACTTGTTAGCATTTGTTTTTAAAGACAAAATAAAAAGATAAAAATAAATTATAAGCAAAGTGACAAAAAAATGTGGGTACTGTCCATATTTCCATTTCTCAAATAATGTCAAATGGTGTAGAAGTTAGATGCAGAACCTTTGAGGGAGCGTCTCCTATTTTCCAGTTTGAGATACTGCATAACTTCTATGATCCAATGTGAAAGCAATGAGGGCACAATGTCTTTCCAATGCAACAACACAAGTCTGGCTAGCCAAGTACAAAAGGCTATCATATTCAACTTATGAGCATTCATCTCTCCTGAGGAACAATGCTGAATAGAGCAACAGAGGGCATGGATCAAATGGCTCTCATAACATTTTGGCAAGCACAGAGAGAACTGTCCCTTCGCAAATAAACTTGAACCGAACTAACTGACAAAAGTGAAGCAACATTGAACATGTTCAGAACATATGTAGAAGGGTGGCAGCATGCAGCCTGTTTACATTTATCAGAGATGGGATCCAAATCTGGACAGCTTAGTCTTTGACCAGCAGTCGATGTATCAATTTTAACTGAGTTGCAGGATGGCGTTGACAAAGCAATGATGAGTAAATCCTTCTAATTTTCAGCCACTCTTCCCCTGAAATTTCAACATCTAAATCCTCCCACTTAGCTTTAAAATGACAGAGTGGCTGGGCTGCGTTAGATTAATGAAATGTTATTAATAATTAGTTTCTGATCAAATACTGTTACAAATGTCACCTAGCAGAGAGATGAGTAGACAAGAAGGAAAGCAATTGGTATGAAAAGGTTCAAAGCTTTGTAATTTTAAATTTAAAAAGAAAAATGGGTGTGTGAAACCTATTTATCAGCTGCTTGAAAGAGGCTAAATTGTTTCTTATATCCGAGAAAATAACATTATTACACCAAACATGAAAGCCTCCTGACATGGAGAGGGAACAAACATGTGTCCTCCAGTGATTGGTGTGAAGACAGAGAGACAGATTGTTTAGCCTAAAAGTTTTCCTAAACTGATTCCAAATATGAATTAAGTTCACCACAACTGGATTAGAAGTGTAGTGAGAGACTGGCCTGACTGAGGGGGTCTCAGAACACAGCAGTACCTGCAGAGACACCTTTCCACAGGACGAGTTCTCCAGGAGCAGCCATTGGAATGTGATCAGTATCACACATCCTGCAAAGCAGTGCCCTAATACTGACTGACAATAATAAAACAGCAAAGTGGGTAAAGCCTTCCACCCTGTGAGCATTTATGATTGCTTCTTGTTTAACACATCAATCTTTAAATACTGACAATACAATTGTTGTGTAATTACACTTAATTATTACCAATTATAGTTATTAACAGTTTATAGATATAAGCTCATTAAACATTCAGTAGTTTTCATCTTGTATTCTTAGCAGGCAAACTTTAAATCTGAGTGTGAAACTTGTTTTTGTCTGGAGTTGTTATGGTGCGTTCAAGTACCTGGAATGATATTGGGAAATCGAAACTCACTAAGTCTCAAGTAGCTGGTAATAAAACAAAGTCTTCCAGTGATAATCTGAATCTTATACGGTTCGCTGATCACTTGGTTCTGCTGCTACTCGAGTGTCATTTTTAAGTTTAAAGCCCCTCACTTGTTCTTAATTGTTAACGTTGTATTTGATTTCCTTCTAAGTGAAGCTTTAATTTCCGACGGGCCTTTAAGGTGTCATTTAACAGGCGAAACGAGGGAAGAAAAGTCCAACCAGCCGCCCGCAGAGGCGACCGGAGGCGTGGCGGTGCGACTGGGATAATATGAAAACCGAGAGGGGCTCCGAACTCTCCGTCGGAGTTCAGAGAGAAGACACGAGTCGAGCCGAGTAGAACTTCTCCATCTCCGCGGAGCAGCTGGTAATCTCTGATACTCTTTATCGGTCACAGACGGCTGTTCTTGGTTGATAACCTGTTGTTTCTTTCTGATATTTCACAGATAACGGTCCAGTTTTCGGGAATCGGCGGGGTGACAGAACCACAATGTCCCACGAGGAGGCGGTGAACGGGGTGTCGCGTGGGGGCAAGGTGCTGACCCTGGACACCATGAACCCCAACGTGAAGCGGGTGGAGTACGCGGTCCGGGGCCCCATCGTCCAGCGGGCGGTGCAGATAGAGAGGGAGCTCCGGGAGGTAAGTGGGGGGCAGTGGGGGCTCGCGCTGCTCGGTGCGCGAGACCAAAGTTTCTTTAAGGCACGAGAGTGAAGCAAAAGGCGCGAAAATAAATAAATAAAATGATCTTATCAGCGCGTCGCTGATGGTGGCACTCAGAAACGAGTTAGGCGACATTAAAACGTGTTTTATTTACTCAGGCTTATCAAGACTTTTCTGTTGAACACAGCAGGAAACTGGTTTTCTATTTAGGTCCGTCCTCTCGAACACCACCTGCTGGAAAATTCCGTTACATTGAAACGTTTTAAGTAAATTTTCTTAAGATATTTAAAAACAAGGTAAATGGTTCAGATAGATGAAGTGAGTGGAAGCAGGGCAGGGAAAGGAGGGCAGCTTGTTGTCCTCACACGCCCACCGTGGTGAGTCTGTTATGCTCTGCTCATATTACATTCAGCAGAATATTATTGATTCACTGTTCCTCCAAAAAGGTTGAATGGAGTGTCTTTCAGTATCTTTAAATCAGCACACAGACCTGATTCACGTGATGAGCTGGAGAGGTCAGACATCTCTGACCAGGCTTTGAGTACATTTCACTCCCCTTTAGCCTGAGATGGCAGCACGACTCAAAAGATGTGGATATTGTGAAGTGTTATTACATAAGATGAGTATTCTCTGTCCTCCTTTGTTTCTTCAGCTTTGCCCGCTCAGGGGAGAGAGTTTTTGTTGGACTGAGCTGCAGCCGAGAGGCCCAGCAGGCTCTGCAAGGAGGTTCATTTGAGGAAAAAAAAAGTGTTCTTCAGTGGTATCAGCTTACTTTTCTCCACCTTCATATGGCAAAACAAAAGTACACCCAATGGGAAGCGTTTGATTTGAACCCCTTCTTTTATTTTTGCAGAAGCAGGTCGCAAATAATAAAAAGTAAAATCCTGGTGTTTTCTGAGGGGTCGCCGGGATTGTGCAGCAGCAGCAGCTGACAGTTATCCGAGGGAGTGCTTCCTGTTAGATCTGTGGCTTGAACACTTTTACTGGTGGCTCAGCAGATTTTATGCATGTGTTTTTGCAAGTGTGTCTGTGCTCTGGTGTGATGATGACCCTTATAAATCCTTAGCCAGACATCTGGCATGACATCGCCTGCGCTGCTGCAGCTTGCTAATTCAGGTTGGGATCTCGGCTTCTGACAAGTCTGCATTTTCTGTGACAATAGTGTGGTGACAGCAGAGCAGGAGAATGGAAACAGAATCCTGGTATTATTAGTACAGTTCCTCTGTTCCTCTCTCTTGCTTATGTTGAGTGACTGCTGAATTTCATTCTAGGAGGACTTTTATCTGTCTTAGAGACAATGTTACAAGGATCTCAGAGAGGAAAGTCAGTCATAAATAGTCCTGGTTTGGATTGGTTAGTGCTAGTTAAAGTGTGACTGAACTATGAGATTTAGTAAAATGCAAACTGGGAATACTGTTGGATACGTTCCATTTAGTTTGTGACCCACTGAGTTTGTTGGCCTGGACGGGCCCGTGTAATCAGTGCCTGGTGCTGCTGACCGAGCAGGAGAACGCAGGAACAAACGGGCTCTGAGAACAACCAGGCTCTTTGTTGCATGTCTGGAAAAAGGACTGGATTAAGACTTAAAAAGAAACATGCTGCATCCAGTTACTTAGACCTCAAACATGCTCGTATCTGCCTTCAAACCATAGGAACATCAGAACACCAGAAAGCTTGCTCTTGCTATTATTCAAGAACTGCAAAAAAAACCTGCACTGTTATATGTATTAAATTGATATTTCAGCCATTTTGAAGTGTTTTTCTATGTAAAAGTAGGTAGATGGCTTTCTGAGTACGACATCCGATGGATCCAGAGCTCAAATCTGAAAGAAATGTTTTCATATTTCTACTGAAATAACATGAAATGCAAAAGATTAAGAGTTTTGAGGCTGTTCAGTAAGCTGTTAACAGATCATAATTATCTATAAACTTTACACAGAAACACTTGAAAATGTGAAATATATCCCTTCAAAGTCTAATGGTTCAAATTCAAATTTACATGGGTATGTAGAAACTGAATGTAAGGCAACATCAGCTTGACTAATTAATGACTAGTTATAATTAGTTTAATTCTACTAAATAACTAGAGTATGATGTTAAAGGTATAACCGCTTGTGTCAGTTTGAGTAACTTAAAATTAGCAGTGATTTTTTGCAGTATTCTATTGAACTAACTTTGTGAAAAAAGGCAATAAGTTGATCACAAAGCTGTAAATTCACAGTAAAAGCCATTTTTTTCACATTCTTAAGACAAAGCACAGTGTGACGCAGTCTTCAAGAGATTTTTTTTGTTAACGTTCATTTTGTGTGACTCCATTCATTGATTTGATTCGTGCAGCTTTAGTTTAATCTCAAAATGCCTCATCTGCACTTGTAAGTTCAAGGTAGAGCTGTGAGTGACACACATGCTGATCAATGCTGTTCTCTGATTAGGTCACGTGTGTCAACAAGAATGTGTCTTGGGGTTACGTTTAAACTCTCAAAAAGCTATTTTTATCTCAACTTTTTATGGTACAAAACTCTAAATTTTCCATTCATAAATGATCAGAGTCTCGTTTTGATTTCAGCAGGAAAATGAACATTTAGAATCCTCAAACCGTGAAGGAAAAACCTTGTCAGAGCTGTCACGTTATCTACTTAAACAATTTTTGTTCAGCCTTGCTGCAAGATAACACGAGTCTATCTTCTGTCACGTGATGTCAAATGAGAAACAGCAACAGCTGCTGCTTGTTGGGATCAACAAACTCAGCACACATTCTCAGAATCTGAGGTTTTGTGAAGAAGAAGAAGAAGAGTAAGATGAAGAAGACAGAAGCCAGCCATAGGGTTAGATTAGACCACGTAGTTTGATTAATACCCCCCACTCATAAACAGAGAGTGGACTGTGAGCTCCAGCAGCAGCGTCGACCCTCAGTCCTCCTCCACCACACATTAAACCAGACTCAGAGCCAGGGTCTCTGTCTGTAAGACAGAGGGGGGCTAATGAGGGAGGAGGGTGCTGAAGGAGTTCATGTGATCTGAATACAAGCAGCTCCGATTGGATCTAGTGAGGAATTTAAAGGAGCAACGCAGAAGTATGTTAGAAAAAAACGAGTTAAAAGCCCTCTAAACCGTTGAGATGTTTTTTATTCAGTTATGTATGACTCGTGCCTCCTTCCCACTCAGACGTACATGACCAGACAAATGTTTTGTTGAAGTTGTCACTACAAGCATGAATCAACTCATCTGGGTTTTCTACACCTTTTGTTGAGTTTCTCCTCAAAAACTCCTGTTGTATTGAAACACATTCTGCAATTTCTTTGTTCTTATTGTTGCAGGGAGTCAAGAAACCTTTCACAGAGGTCATCAAGGCAAACATAGGTGACGCTCACGCTATGGGTCAGAGGCCAATCACCTTTTTTAGACAGGTTGGAACCGTTAAATAAAACAGGTCACTGATTCTACCTTTACGTTTGACAAATGGCTGCTCTGAAGTTTCTGATTCTGTTTAAGTTAGCTGAAATGTCTGCAGAAAACTGTCTCAGATTAAAGTAATGTTTGATTTTATTCTAAATGAATAGAGAAACCCATCTCTAATGGCAGTGTTTGTCTCTCACTGGCAGGTGTTGGCTCTGTGCTCGTACCCTGAACTCCTGGATGACAACAAGTTTCCAGAAGATGCCAAAAAGAGAGCGCAACGCATTCTCGGCGCCTGCGGAGGCCACAGCATAGGTTAGACAACTCCCCCCTAACTCCACCAACCACTCACCAGCTTCCAGCTCTAACTCCTTAATAATTAATGTGGACAGTCAGTCATTGTGTAGGATTGTTTAAAAAGTGCCATCATGTCAGTGCAGTGCTGTCTGATTGAGTCAAAGTTCACTCTCGTGTGCTGAAGGGGCCTACAGCGCCAGCCAGGGGATTGAATGTATCCGCCAGGATGTGGCGCGCTACATAGAGAGGAGAGACGGTGGCATCCCCTCCAACCCTGACAACATCTACCTCTCCACTGGGGCCAGTGATGCTATTGTGGTATCTATCACTCACTTCTACTTCCTGTGCCTCACAGTGGTGACCCTATGAGTTGTTTCTGGTTTAGTCCTGAACTAGTGACATGGCTTTTTTTTTTTTTGGAACAGGCCTTTATTGAACTTTTGTTAATCATATACTAAGATGTACTTTGCACATCTGTAAGTTCACCTCACCCACAGACCTTTGTTACTGTTATGTAATCAAATCCACCTGAGGCTACAGTCTGCTGCTCTAAAATATCCTGCAGTGGCCTTGTTTTTTACATAAGGGATGCATGAAGAGACGTCATATTTTGTGACATATTATTAAACATCCTTACATTCAACTAAATAAGCCCCTTTCACCTCTTCTTATTTTCCTCCATTTCTCCCACTCAGACCATTCTGAAGTTGCTGGTGTGCGGTGAGGGCCGTGACCGTACCGGAGTGATGATCTCCATCCCTCAGTACCCTCTGTACTCGGCTGCCCTGGCCGACCTGGGTGCCGTGCAGATCAGTTACTACCTGGATGAGGACAACTGTTGGAGTCTGAACATGCCAGAGCTGAGGAGAGCTCTGAATGAAGCGAAGCAGCACTGCAAACCTCGTGTCCTGTGCATCATCAACCCAGGAAACCCCACAGGTCTGATGTGATGCATTTGGCTCAGGCTTAACTTGTTCTTTTGTCTTACATCACTTTTTGTTCTATGTGACAGGTCAGGTCCAGAGCAGGCAGTGCATTGAAGACGTGATCCGATTTGCTAAAGAGGAGCATCTCTTCCTCATGGCTGACGAAGTAAATACATGAAAGTCATGGTAGTCCAACAGATTTTCACCCACAGTTCCTGATGACTCAGCTATCGTACCAAATTTAAGATCAGTGTCTCTAAAATTGACAGAGATTAAGCAATTTTTGTGTTTTCTGGTGATGATTAGCTGTGGTGGCTATCTTGAATGGGGTTAACTCCAAAACCTAATCAGTTGTAGAAACACACTCCGTAATAACGGTATTCCCTGAAAGTTTCTTTAAAACCCATCCAGTAGTTTTTGAGAAATTTAAACATCAGATGCAAGCGAGAACGTAATCACCTGCCCTTCAGAGGACGCTGATGAAAAGCTAATCTCAACAGTAAGCTATAAAGAGCAGGACACAGATTAATAGAGTGGGAATGTTTAGGCTCATCGTTATTTGGTTTCATTCAGAGGGCTGTGATGTGACTATCAAACAGTTATTGGTGAATCTCTGACAATAATCTCTAAAAACAATCTACTGGTCAGTGGTCACTCTAGTTGACTTTTCCAAGCCTATTTATGGAAATTAGATTTTTTTGGGGGGGAAAAATATTTTACAAAATAATAAACAGATAATAGTAATATTTTTGTTCGTATTCATACATTCAGATTTTTTGTATTTTCTTTACGTATCAGCCAACTTTGATTGTTTATTGATGTGTTCAGATTTTTCCCATGAAGCTATATTTCTCCATTGCAGGTCTACCAGGATAACGTGTACGCAGACGGCTGCAAGTTTCACTCCTTTAAGAAGGTGTTGTTTGAGATGGGACCAGAGTATTCCAGCACGGTGGAGATGGCCTCCTTCCACTCCACCTCAAAGTGCTACATGGGAGAGTGAGTACCGCTGCAGACAGTTCTTTGACTTTCCTTATTGACGTGTAGGAAACTGATCCTCGTGTTTGCCTTTCTCTGTTTGACTTCTCAGGTGTGGTTTTCGTGGAGGCTACATGGAGGTGATCAACATGGACCCTCAGGTGAAGACCCAACTCACCAAACTGGTGTCGGTGCGTCTGTGCCCCCCCGTTCCAGGACAGGCTCTCCTCGAGCTGGTGGTGAACCCCCCGCAGCCTGATGAGCCGTCCTACAGTTCGTTTATGAAGGTAAGAAACACACACCAGATCTTCACTATCACACACCCTGCCAACAGTCCAAACATTTAAACAGATCCCACCTATGTAAACACACGAACGGCACAAAGCCTGAGTTTGCCAGAATCCTCACACAATACTTGATCTGTGTTAAAAACTCAGCTTCTTTATGCTGTAACTTGTTGAATCTGAATTTATAATTCAGAGCTGCTTTGTGCTCCAGTGTGAGGCAGATTCTTTACAGTATATTACATAATGCATGGTGTTGTAATGTAGTCTGAATGGACTCACACACAAATGGATTCATTGTTCAAAGCGGTGTGTGTGAGAAAGCCATTAGGTCACTACTGTGTTCATGTGTAACCCGACTCAGCCTGTAGATTTAGATGTGCGTGGAAGAAACTGATGTACAATCGGTTTGACTGGCTTAATAATCATAAATAACGATGGGTTAAATTTAGGGATACCGATACCACGTACTCGTTAAAGTTGGCCGATACCAGGAACCGATACCCAGGCTGTGGTAAAAAGGAGGCTTCCCTTCAGTTCTGTTGTAGTTTTCTAGATTGGTCGCTAGGGGGAGCGGTTGAGCTAAAAATGAACAGTGTGGTTAGGTGTGAAAATTGTGCAATAATTTCACAGAAAATGTTTATTTTTCGCCTAATACAGGGTTCCCCTAGTGCTTTAAAAGCCTGGCGGACCTGTACCCTCGGCAGGCTAAGCCTCAAAAACTCCAGTCTGTACCAGATTAACAGCCGAAAAGCAAAGCTAAGAGACTTACGGTGGCTTACGGTGGCTTACGCGGTCGAAACTAAAACAAAGTGAGCTAGTTCAGCACTCTCTGGTCATCTCTCTCTCTCTCTCTAGTCGTAGTCCTTGTGACACAAAAAGCAAACGCGGATTTTGTTTTATTACTGGGGCCGCAGTAGCTCTGTAGGTAGCGCCAATGCAGCCTGTAGGTAGCAGATAGCTCAGACTGCCGTCCGCTTGGGGCGCTACGGCAAACCCACTTGGACAAAATACCTTGTACATCTCATATGATACTGTTCTTCCACACATTTTATAAATAGTTTAACAGTTTTTTCATTAAATACATGTTTCTTACCACTTAAATGTTTTCTCTATAACTATAATTTGTTAATAAAACACAATATTGTCTTTTTTTTGCAAAGAATGTGAAAATACATCACATCAACATCAGACTGTTCCATATACATAAGTGGCAGGCCTGACCTTTTGTATAAATGTAGAATTAGTCTGTATATTTTGTTAGTTCTTCACTCACCTGTGTAATATTTTTCTAGGTTTTATAGAATATTTCCAGGCTGTTTCTGTGTTTGCTGTCAAAAAAATAGCAAATGCAAATATTTTTTAATATATATATGTATGTGTATGCTTATATATATATGGTTTTGTGATCATTTTTATTATTTTTTATCTAACTCGCCGTTATTTGCTGTAAAAAGCGTAGAAGAAAATAAAACCTGTATTCCAATTCGTTGCATTTTTTTGTGTGCTAGAAGTATCGGTACTCGGTATCGGCGAATACTCAGATTTAAGCATCGGTATCCGATCCACACCCTGAATACAGCATACAGCAGAATACAGGGTTCTTGCAGGTGCTTGAAACCCTTGAAAGTGCTTGAACTTGATGTGGGTAAAGTTATAAAACCCAGTCTTACAGAGTGTCCACTGTCCAGGTCTTAGGTCTGCAACCTTTATGACCAAAAGAGCTATTTTTACCATCCCTCCTACTACTCCTATTACCGTAGTAAAGAGCCACAAAACCAACTTGATCCTTAAAGTTAAGCCTTTATATTATGTGACTCATTTCATATTTGTATTTAAATGTTAAACAAAGTGGAATAAAGAAAAAAACTCTATAGTGAAAATTTACTTTTTTGTTTAGAACTTCTTTCCACATTTGTAGGCCATTGGTTATTTATGACTTTAAAAATAAACCAGCAAAATGTTTTTAAGATGCCAGTCTTTTATTCTAAAAAGTCGTTTTGTTTTGTTATAAGAATAACTTGCTGTGTGGATCTACGGTCATATTTCAGTGTCTTACTGTTTAGTCAGAGGTAAAGTGTCATGCTGGCCACAAGTCTGGATTCCACAGAACAGATAACCTGTTCCAGTTCACAATGTCAGACATGTCCAAAGAGTGGGTTTCAACTTCAGAAATGCTGAAAAGATCAATTTATACTTTGAAACATGGTTTTCCCACATTGTTCATCCTAAAATGGTGCATCCTGGACTTTTAAAGATGGAAAAATATCACATGCGCTGTTATTCATTATGTCACAGTCTGTCTGAGGAATAACAGCAGATGGATGAAACCCGTATTTATTGGGATTAAATATTAAACACGCAGACATCCTGGAACTTTATTGTTAATGTCTAACTTAGTTTAGTGTCCCACTGTCAGTCTGTAAACCAGAGAAATGTTTGACAAACACTAATAAGTATCATTAGGGTTACTCAACACATGAATTCAAAACCCTGAAGGGTTGTGGAAAATAGTTGTGGGAAATGGTTCATTTGGGGACTTGAAGTGCTCAGTGGTGCCCCCTCCTGTTCAGATAATTTAAGGCAGGAAATGCAATAGTAACAGATGTTAACATTTCCCTTTTTAACTAAATCAGCTCAGATTAATTTTTATTCCTCTCATTTACGTGTGGTGTGTAATACTAAGAAGTAATGTTTATAAAATTGAACAAATCAACTTGAAATATTTCATATTTTCATTAAGATTTTTTTTTCTATAATTTCATGACCGTCAGAGCAATATTTCTACTAGGAAAGGAAAATGCAAACACCTCAAGACAAGAACAGTTTTCTGTTCTGTACTGCAGATGTTCCTCACACCTGGGAATATTTGGCTGATCTGTAAATCCTCAACAGTGTTGATGGAAGACTTTTTGGCACAAAGCTTTTCCCAAAAAACATTTTCCTTTGATGAGAAATGCTCAGGATTAAATGACATTTACAGTAATGTGCTGCAAAACTGAATAATATTGTGGATTCATCAGGAGTGAGGCTTCATTTGTCATCAATCATTTGATTTCTGAGTGGTGGATTTGGTTAGAGTCCCATCACTACAAATGGATGCCCAACACTGGTTCATGTTGTTCATTCAGGCAGAAAATCTTCTCTAGCTCATGTTGCTGAAAGATGTGTGCTGGTTGATTTAAAGTTGTCAGAACACATTCATTCACCTTAAAAAAGCACATACAAATGGGCGTGTTGGTGTCAGACATGAGCCACAGAGCAGTAGAAGAAGTGTTCTGTTAAATCATGTTTTCTTCAGAAATTAAAGTCTCAGTTTATGGGAAGACATTGATTCAGGATCAAAAATGGCTGGAAATTATGAAATTCTGCTATTTACCAATTTTTTTATGTCAGTTTAATCAAGCATCTCTAATAATCTGAACAATCAGATCTGGTTTAGAAAGGTCAGGACTCAAGGATCTGTGGCTCCATGGAGCTCATTTTGTACTTTTGACACATTTCCACTGGTTAATGTTTTATTGTTTTGCCTCCAGGAGCGGACAGCAGTATTGGCTACCTTGGCAGAGAAGGCCCGTCTGACAGAGGAGATCTTCAACACCGTACCTGGTGTCACCTGTAACCCGGTCCAGGGGGCCATGTACACCTTCCCCCGCATCACTCTACCTCAGAAGGCCATCGACAAGGCCAAGGTCTGCCATCAGAAACACCCTGGTTACCTGCTTTTAGGTAGATACATAAACGTGAATCTGTGCCCTCAGGAGGAAGGTCTGGTTCCAGACATGTTCTACTGTATGAAGCTGCTGGAGGAGGAGGGAATCTGTCTGGTACCAGGAAGTGGCTTTGGACAGAGAGAGGGAACCTTCCACTTCAGGTTTTAAACCATTTCATATTACACTCAATCTCAGCCTTTTCTACAGGCCACTTTGAATTTCTGTCCTTATTTTCCACCATCCAGAATGACCATCCTCCCTCCGACTGAGAAGCTGAAGTTGGTGCTGCATAAGATCCGTGACTTCCACTTGAAGTTCACACAGGAGTTTTCCTAACAGACCTCCTACTTTCAAGAGCCAACCCATCCAGTGCCAGTATCTTAAAAGTGCCTGTGTGACGGAGGCAGCAGCTCTTTGAAGAACTCATCTGTCATCTCAAGAACTGTGAATGTTGTTGAACAGCTGGTTAAAAACACATGAAGTCAGATTTTATATGTTTGAAATGAAAATGTTAAACTTTTCCATACCTGATGCACTTTTATAGTATCACCCAGCCAGGTCTGACATGATCAAAAACACGTTTTAGTGGTGATTCTCTCTGTCCCCAGGTGGTTATACAATTTTATTAACATGTTAGAGGTTTTCTTGATTAACTGGGCTGGCCTGTAAAGGAAGTGCCATTATAAGAAGGTACCGTCTTAATAGTTCATGTTTTAAATGTAGCTTTTTGCATTGCTGATGTTTAAAATGTTCTTAAATGTTTTGAGCTGTACGCACTTCCACTTAAAACGCCTACAAAATATTCTCCACCATGACTTGTTTTAATTTGTAATCACGAGTCACTTCTCAGTGCTGGCTCAAACAGCAGCCATCTTTTTCAGTTTTTATTTAAAAATTGTCAGTAGGTGCTTACATGCTTTTAGAAACAGAAGCTGAATTTCTTGGAATGAACAGAAACTAAAACGATGATTTAAACTCAGAATCATCACAGCAACTCAGTAACACCGTTTACAATCCTCCGTGTTCCCTTTACCTTCCCACAGAGCGTCCTCCAGCGGTAAGAGTTCTCAGCTACTCATGGAGAGAAAAGTCTCAGAGTTCGTCCCTCTGCTGTAGCTTCGTGGCGTGCTTTTCCAAGAACTTGCTTAAGCCCTCTACTGTTCTGTCTCCACCTTCGAATTTCACCGGACTCTGCTTGCTGTTACTCGGGGCGAAGTATATTGTGGGGAAGCCCTCCGTTATGAAGTTCTCGTTTGGCACATCGTTAGCGGTGGCGTCCATCTTGGCGATCACCAGGTTCTTCTCCCCCTTGTACTTTTTGCCGAGGGCTAAATAATCAGGTTCAAGTTTCTTACAGTGTCCGCACCAGGGAGCGTAGAACTCAATCAGGACATCTTTTTGGGTGTCCATGACGATTTCATCAAAGGTTTTTCCCACCACGACTTTAACTGGTCCCTTGTTGTTCTTTGGCACTGGCTGGGACTTGATGATGGGTTTGAGCTTTCCTGTAAAAGTTTGAGACAAAAATTAGAAACAAAAAGAAAAAAAATCCTTTAAAAAAACGCAAATGGGAGGAATGAAGCTCACCTTTTTTAAAAGCAATAACAAAATCTCTCAGCACTTCAGAATCAAACTCCTCCGGCTCCATGACAAACTTTTTGCCTCCATCTGCCAAAATTCCAACGTTCACTTCCTCCCCGCTCTCGCTCAGGCCAAGACTTTTCAGCTCCTCTGCATAATCCTCCTCATCAGCGATGGCAAAGGTGTACTCTGGGAAGTCTTTGGCCACATCGAGCACCTTGGATCTCCAGAACTGTGTGGCTAAAACCAAAAGATGAAAGAAAAAGGTTTGCTGCATCACAGATCAGGTGTTAACACTTCTTATTTTTACCAACTCCAGAAACCAGTCCATAAGGACAGCTTTATGTCATGAAATAGAAATTTAACTAAATGTACTAACATTTATCCTCACTAGACGTTTAACTCACCAACTCTGTAGTCAAAGCTGAAGTCAACTCCATAATACACAACCACCATGGGTCTTTTGGTGTAACGTTTGGCATCATTGCTGGGTTTTCTGTGTCCCACCAGAGGAATTGAATACTTGTTGAAAAAATCTTCAACTTCTGATACTGACGTTGAGTCCTGTACATTAAAATAACAAACACCATTTATAAGGACTGACTGCATGTCAGTCGCACAATCGTGCCACATTCATCTCATCACATAAAAACTCAACTGAAAGACGTATTACTCAAGTTTCTGAGCAAGAGGAAGTAATGCAAATTCAACTAGAACAGAGAAAAAGCAAAAAGGACGCCGCACCTTGACTGAGAGTTTCTGAGACACTGGTTCGTACTTTGAGTGAAACTTTTCAGGCAGGGCAATGACGAGCTGACCGGGAGACGCCTTCAGCAGCTTGGCTACTTCAGCGCTGAAGGAGTGACGGAAGGTGAAGTCTTCCCTCAGAGCATTACCTGCCAGACAAACAGCAGTCAGAACAATGTAAACGTCCAGTTCACTCTGGAAAAACAAGATGCCATCTCACATAATAAAAATACAAGAGCTTTAACAGAAAAACATTTTGATATTAAAAATGGGGTCATTATGCCTTTTATTTCACTGCAAAGCCATGTCTGCTACTTACAGGCCTCAAGATAGACCTCGTAGGCTGCATCCTCTTCACCGGAAAACACACCAACTATAACGGCATCGTCGCCATCTTTAATGAGCTCCTGCACCTGTTTCGCTGCCTGGACCTGCTTAGAGGGAGGTCCTGCCTGCTCACTCATGTAGTCCACAATACCTAAAAGGAGGAGGAAAAGACAGAACAGATAAGATAAATGTTCAACAAAAACAACCTGCAAGGCCATTCAGACTCAAAGAGATGACGTAGAGCCACTACCAAATGTAAAAATGTGGAAAACAACCCAAACATTGGGACTGTTAAGGTTACTTTTCATAAAAGCTGAAACTAATTCATTGTTCATTCTTACTCCACCATTAATCATCGCTTAATCATTTTTGCAACTTAAAGAGTAACAGATTTCAGTTGGAAATGAATTCAGGAAAATTTCTTGGTCAGGTTTCCAAAAAAAAAAAGTGTCTATATCCAGAGCTGAAATGTGCAAAACGACATGACACCATTTAAAGTGTTTAAACTCTCACTCAGCTCCATTAAAATGGTAGAAAATGAAAACAAATGTCTGCTAGTGAGCAGTTTACCTACCATACTTCTCTCTGGGTCCATTATAGTCAAACACCTTCCCCTTCCTGAAGATCTTCAAGGTGGGATAGCCGGTGACTCCAAAGCGGGAGGCAACCTCACTCTCCACCGTGGCATCAACTTTGGCCAGAAGAATTGGAGGAGAGCGCTGGCTCAACTCTTTAGCAGCCTTCTCGTACTCTGGAGCCAGACGCTTGCAGTGTCCACACCTGCAGGTCGGTTTTAAAGAGGAAATTAATCATTAGTATTTTTATTGTCAAATCTTTTAAAATGTTAGATAATCATTACACATCTTCTATAACATATAACTCACCAAGGAGCGTAGAACTCCACCAGGATGATGTCTGCGTTATCAACAGTATCATCAAAGTTGTCCTTCGTTAGCACCAGCGTCGCCTCAGGAGGGGGCTTCCAGTCTGGTTGAGACACCTCTTTCACTCGCTCCACAATAGCTGAAACACCCAAACATTAACCATATTAGCACTTAATTTTCCTTCATTAATTATTTTAATGAAGCATATGTTTAAACAAATTTCCACCTTTCTCTGTTCTGCCCCCATCGTAGTCCACCGGCTCTCCATTTTTCAGGATCTTGATGGTGGGATATCCAGACACATCGAACCTGCTGGCCAACGTGCTCGCCAGCGTGGCGTCCACTTTGGCCACAGGTATAGGAGGATCGTTCTCCTTCAGAGTCTGAGCAATCTTCTCATACTCAGGCGCAAACTGCTTGCAGTGGCCACACCTAAGAACAACAGATGTAAAATTAACTTCTTGATAATGGGTTTTAAAAACAACTAAAATAAACAAATAAGGGAGCAAACGTACCACGGTGCATAAAACTCAACCAGAACAGTGTCTTTTCCCTCCATGAAGGTGTCAAAGTTTCCATCAGTGAGAATCAGGACCCCATTCTCTTCCTTCACCTCTGTCTCATCCTCATCATCGTCATCCTCCTCATCACTGTCAGTTTCAGCACCCTCCTCCTCCTTGTTTTCAGCAGCATCTTAACACCAAACAGAAAGATGTCTCAGAACTAAAACCAGGCAGGTTATAGCAGAATGCATGCGAGGAAGTGCACACAGCAGATGGGATGTTTTAGTAATGACAACTAGTGTGAAACTAATAGACAAAACATGTGATGCTGTTTTAAATATGTAAAACCTTGCCGTTATTGTTTAAAAGCTATAAAACACCACATTCATGTCACGTTATTATAACGTGTCAGCTAGCAGGCTAATTAAACAATGTACAATAACAAACTCAGCTAGCATATTTAAACAACATGAACTTACAGGAAAAAACACACCAGCTGCACCACTTACATGTTTAAATAACGAATTCGGTTAAAGTAATAACTCAAGATTGTAAATTATCTCATACTCACCTTCCTCACATCTGCTAACGGTAGCAAAATGTGCAACGCCGAGCAGCACAATTAGCAGCAGCGCAGCCTTCTTCATTGTCCCAGAATAGCCCTTTAGCTAACTAAGCTAATAATACTGATGAATGTCATCAAACAGGCCGTCCGCCGCCAGAACAACACTGATGAGTTTCAGTAAAACCCTCGGCTTGTGGCTTCATACAAACTTTACGCTTCTGAAAACGCGAACGCCGCCTCCTCAATCTGGAACTTGTCTGACTTGCCACGTTCTGATTGGGTCGCACGATCTGCTGTCGTCCAATCACAAGTCGCCACTCAATTCCTGAATCTGAAACGTTGAAGGCTGCGATTGGTTACTTTTATTTATCGGTTTTCTTATCTGGACTTGGACTAGATTGCTAATATGTGGGTGGCAAACTGTTTTATCATCTATTATTAGGTTATTTTAGAGTAGACACCCATCATTCAGTTTTTTATTTTTAAATAGAGTAGAATTATTTTATTGATCCCACAATGGGGAAATTCACTTGTCACAGCAGCATACACACAAGAATAGAAAGCAAGTAAATGACACACACAAATTTCACATGATGACACAGAGACAATATAAGAGGATGAGATAAAATACAGATGTGAATTTACAAGGCTGTACAGAAATCAACTGATATTAGAATATCAATATAAAAACGGAATGCAATAGTGAATTTACAAACTGTACGGAAATGTACCAATATGACCATTGTACAAACCCTACTGAGTTAGATAAGAATGAAACTAAACAGTGGAGTTGTACAGCCTTGGGAATAAATGATCTGTGGTAAAGAGAACATTTCAGATATCCTATCAACATTTCAGACGTTTCAGTCATTCTTCCAGGGACATATGTCACCACATTTCCATTCACGTATAACAGGAATTATTCATGTATTACTCCCATCTATAAAAACATTCTGGTATCTGAAATGCCAATTTATCGTATTAAGAAATCTATTTTAGATAATCCAGTGTTCATATGAGGAAAGTACTATATTTGTACCCAAATTCATAAATAGGAAAAAGTGACATATCTGTCCTATGAATAAATGATGGCTCATTTAAAATAAGATTAAATCAAACATACCTGCAATGCAGTTTTCTATATTAAAATTGTAAATATATTTATTACAGTTAAATTAGTTGGAGCTACAGTGCTAAGTATTTAAAGAGAAAACATGACTAATTAAAATATGTTGTTTCCTTTGGAAGGCTTCCTCCACCTAACATCTCACAACTAATAATTAAAAACAAAATAATTCAAGCATTTAACAATGTTTTAAAGCTTTATTTGAAAACAAACAATTCTAGAAAATAAATCTATACATTTGACTTATAAGATTCAAACATGACGACATTAATAAAAACTTTATTTCACATTTAAAACCTAAAAACATAGCAATAAAATATGTTCTACTGAACAAAAAAATGTTAAAACGCCCATCTTTGAAGACATCCCTTTATTTGAGATATTTGCAAACCAAAGGGATGACCCTAGTAAACATCTGGCTCTTCTGCTTCCTGCTCTTTATGAACCAGAACCTCCACCAACACCTCAGAATGGGTTTTACTGAACCAGCAGCTGTTCTGTGGTTCGATCCATTGCTCGGCTCGAGTCTCTAAAACATCAATCTCTTTGGGTGATGTTGATTCAGGACACACCAGGGATTTTTTGATCATCTCTAACATATCTGAATAATTATTTCTCACTTTGCTTCTCTGGTGTGGAAGGTTTTGGATCTCCTGTTCATTGTGGTACCTATAAAAAAGTAAAATGGGGTTAGTAACCTCTGCTCTTGAACAATATGTGTTTGATGTGAGTCAGATTTATTTACCTGAACAGGTAAGGTAGATGTCCTCGATCCAGCCCGTTTTGGGGTTTATTCATCACAGTCTGTGACCTCAAAGAGTCCTGATTGGATCAGAAATCGATCAGTAATGCCTTGATACATTTTAAAATAATTTGATTTTGTCTGTATATTTGACCTGAAGTGACCTCACCTGAGTGTCTGTGTTGGACGGCTGAGGTGAGGGTGAAACAACCGGACTGTCCGTCTCTGTGTTGGTGTGAGACACGTTGTCAGAAAGGACATCAAGTCTGATCAACAGTTCATCCACTAAGCTTTCCAACTCCTCAAGAAAAAAGGTCTGAAAAAGACAAAAGGGTAAATGTGAAGAAGAAGCAAAATGATTTTATCAAGAAACCTTAAAACATCTGGACCACAGCAAAAATGTAACAACAAAGTATATTAAACAAATGTCAGCCTGAGCAGTTTGGAACATGCAATCTTAACTTGTCTTTTGAAAAATGATTAGGTTTTTGATGTTTTTATCACATCCTTAAGATATTTTCAAGTGTTACAAAACAGATTTAAACAGCCCTTAATTTACAGAATCACCATCTAGAGAATCAAAAAGGCAAATTCACAAATCTTGTTTTAAGCTAAAGATTCAAGGAACTAGTTCAGACTACCTGCTGGCATGTTCTGTTTGTGACTGTGGTAGCATAATTAGACCTGGGCTAAAGGGCTTACCTGAAAAATGTTAAATTAGAACAGAAAAGGATTCAGAAACATTCAAAGAATCAGAGGGGGTTCAGGTCTGCTCTTTAAGTAAATGTGATGTAAATAGGTTTGGATTTTGCCTCTAAACTGAAAATAAAATAATCTATAAAGATCATAAAAACCCAACATTACTACTGAAGCTCCCTACTGTAAAATAATAGCACATATTAAATACTAACAATAGTTTAGTAGAATGTTCGCCCTATCATCAATTATCAACTTCTGTTCTGTCAGGCTCATTCAATTCTGAAACATCTTCTGAAATTACCACAAAAAAAGTTGTGATTATATAGTAGTAGTAGTAGTAGTAGTAGTAGTAGTAGTAGTTTAAAAACATCCCAAATGCAGCCTCAGAGAAGTCAGTTTATTATGAAAAGAGGAAGCTAGAAACACCTCTAATGTGTTTACATAGAAGTAAATTAGAACTGTATTGATGGACAACATGAGCTTTTTAATTATGCAAATTTTAACATCTTTCTATGCATTTTTTTTTCCCTCTGAGAGGAAAACGTGGGTACAGAGGGTGAATATTTTTCTTTAATTGTTTTATATGTCTATATTGTTTTCTTTTTTTGGCGTTAAGATAAATGATTATGAGTCATAAACTAGAAATTAAAAAAAAGATATGCAACATTTTAAATAATTGAATATATTCCCCCGTTCTTACCCTTCCTTCCTTGTGATTATCAGTTTCTGTTTTTCTGTGCTGCTCAGTGACAGCAGACACCTTCTCTTTTAAGTAGTGGAACAGTTCTGTCACAGTGATGGTGTTCATTCTGCTCTCAGATCTTCTTGAAGACCTGATCAACGAGGAAATAGCTCCAATCACCTATAAGATATAGAACATAATTATGCAGACTTAACTTCTGTCTAAGTATCTAGTCATGTAGTTTGTCAAAAAATTGTTTTGGCTTGATTTCATACCATCACTGACCACACTGACAGGAAGAGAACTCCCCAAGGAGAGAAATCTTGTCCCAAAAAGGGGAGGAGACCTCTGGCAGGTCGGAGACCTCGATAATAACAGAGCAGAGTCTGAAGGGAGCGGGGAACAGAGCTGAAAGCCCAGGAGCTGTGTCCGTACAGCAAACTCCCCAAACAGGACAACGCCACCAGGAGGATCAGACCTGAAATCTGTCAGACGAGAGGAACGGTTTGGTGAAGGTTTATGTGCTTCTTACACAAATCTAAAACCTCAATCACAAGAAGTGGCTTGGAGAGGATGAAATGAGCAGCAGAAAATGAATATAAAATGCATCAATGCTGCATCGTGGGACACATTTACATCCCTCTGCAAGTAACAATCTGCATGACCCTGATTGCTTTAACGGGCTGCACCTGAGACAGCAAACATAAAGCCTGTTTGTTGGTGAGGCCTGGGCAGAGCACCACTGGGCCTGGTACTGGTCTGGTACTGGGTGAGGTTTTTAACATGGCTGCTTTAGATTAAATATTACTTAAAATTCCCAACACTGTGTTCAGTCTCCACTTTAAGTTGTGTCCCAACAGGCCGGGTCCTAACATCTTATCAAATTAACCTTTGACACAATGTTTTTGCTCTGATAATACATTTTATTTTTAACTTATAAAACTATTTATTTATTTCAAAAAGTAAAAAACAAAACATCACAAAGTGTAAATGAAAATAACAAGAGAAGAAGATATCTTCTATTTGCTGCCAGTTTTGATAAAATTACATTTATTTGTATTTATCACCATTCTAATTTTCAAACCTAATCACAGACACCATCTTAATTTACGTTTTCATAATTTCATATTACTTAATACACTTGATTGAGAGGAGGAAGAGCAGCAGTGAAGGTTTGTTAGTATTAGCTTCAGTGTAAACAGCTCTGCACAAAGATTGCCTCCACAGTTAAATCAGACTGAGTAAAGATCAAAGTAATAGCCTGCGACATGTTAGAGTCACAATGAGACTCAAAAATCTAATTTAGGCTGCTGAGTGATCAGCTCAAAGTGATTGATGCGAGTGTGTGTGTGTGTGTGTGTGTGTGTGTGTGTGTGTGTGTGTGTGTGTGTGTGTGTGTTGTACCCTCTGATAGGATGCATTCAGTGACATTCTGCATCCTGCAGCACCAACGTTCTTTGATCTTAGTGGACTGTAAGTTGTAGTTAGAATTTGGGTGATTTTGGAAGATAAGTGTACGTTTCATCCATTATAACTAAAATACAGGATTTTATTTGCCTCAGACATTATTAAATTGATAATTTTAAATAAAAATGTATTAGTTGGCCCCTTTTTCCATTTTAGTTATTGTGTCCAAATACATTTTAAACTGCTATAACCACATTTAATGCGATCTTGTTTGGTAGGAGGACAGCTCCTATGGGGTATAATGAATGTGTTACCGTGGGCCGTAAGAGCCTGGAGGCTGAGTGTGCAAAGACAGCAGCAGAGGAGCTTAAGGTCCTGTTCACCCTGAGGACAGTCACACTCTTCATGGAGAGAAGGAAGAGGATGATGCCACAGAGTGAACGAATATACTGTTGAGAAAAAACACAGCATCTTTGTCAGAAAAAGTGCATAAACATGAGGACAAGTGTGACGTTTTTATCATCTTTTCATTAGGTCAGATTTCTGTGGTTTTTCTCTCTGTATCTCACTTGTTCCTGCATAGCCAGGTCACTGACGTCCACATGTCCTCTGTTGTGTTTCTGCAGCAAATTCACAACTTGCTTGATCATGATGGAGTGATGGATGCAACAGACGTAAAAGACGAGGGTCGCTGTCAGCAGACTGGCCTGAAACAAACAGACAGTGCTCTAAACCCTCCAGATGTTCCCTCTGTAACAGGTCTGTTAGTTTATCAGTTACAGGTTGTTTCGACCTTTCAGGGTCACTGTGATTTTGTTTGCACTGGTGTGTGTTCGTGTGTGTTTCTGTGTCCAATTTCGTGACTTTGTTGAAATCATTTTTTAACCTCTGCTAGACTCACGTCCAGCCAAGTCGATGGTGTCCTCCAGTTTCCCATCAGCCCTTGCTGTGCCACAGTGGATGTTTGGTTACAGAGTTGTAGTAGAGAGAAGAAGAAGAAGAGCAGCTGGTGAACAGAAAGAGAAAATATGGGAACATTTCTGAATTTTAGCCAAAAATTGTCAATATTTGTATGCATTTCAAATGTTAGTCCATATTTGTTGTTCTTATATTTGTAGTTTTCACCTGGCAGACCATCACAGCCCAGTCCCACCCAGTAGGACTGTGATACACCCTCACTGACTGGACTTTGGCAGACAGCAGCAGCGCTCCACTGGGGCTCTGGTCAGCGAGCAGGGTCACACTGGTGAACAGGTTTGGTGCAGAGCTGTATAAGGTGAACTGGACCTTCAGGGCCACCGTCTGTCTGCCCAGCCAGTCGCTTGAACGCAAGAGGTTCAGTTTTAAAGCAGCTTCAGACCTGCAAAAGAGTCATTTATAGAGTGATAAAACAGATTATCAGCAGTGATTAACTTCAGCAAACTATAAAAAGTTTAAGGACATCTGTGTGTTTCTCACTTTGTGTGGCCTAAACCAACTGTAGTAACTTTCTCTGAAAAGCAGCTTGTGGGAGCATAGGTTCTTGGATGTGTCAGCAAGGGAACCTGGGAAATGTGAAATCGTAGTGTCAGTTTATCGCTAAAAGGTCAAAAATGGGTATTTGGGATGAAACATTGAGGAAAAGAATATTAAAAACATAAAATTATAGCACAAATGTTTCCACAGTTCCTAAACCAAAGCAGATATCACAAGAGTCCTTGACAGATACTAAAATAGATCACCTTGATGATTAAGATTTTATACCACAGTAGCACAATAACTTTTCACTTTGTAAGAGGTTTGATCACACAATTTCACCGGCAATTATGTTCAATTGTAGCACTTTATAATAGAAATGTATTTTATGTTGTATTGTATCTCATTTATATTAAAAAAAGATGGATTTTAACAAACAGCCAGTTATGGGTCCATTTAGGGTAAACACCGCCCTCTACAGGACAGATTAGTGAAAAACAGAAGAACAATCCTTCATGTTTTCTTCCTCTTATTATTTGCATAAAATTCAGCCTTGAACTTTCTCATATTATGTCTTTAAACACTCTTAGAACAATTACTTTATTAATTGTAAATAATATTCTTCAAAAAAATAATATTTATTAAATATATCACATGAATCTTTTTAACTTACCGATGTCTGAAATGTGTTGGATTTATCCGTTTTCTTTATGATGACATCACCAATCACAACATGTTGATTCTGAGCAACATGAAAGATGAAATGTGGGGAAAATATGATATAATTAAATATTTATTTTTAAATGATTACCTTATATCATTCAGACCTCAAACATAACATTTTGATAACTCTTTTCTAAACAAAGATTAAACTATTTTGTTTTGTTGTAACTCACCTCAGTTTTGTTTGATTCATTCTGAAACAGTAAATCAAGCAGACCTGTTTGTGTCCACTCCCACCAGTCCTCGTGCGTTTTTATAGACGCAACGGCATGATTTCTAGCAAAGATAACACAGTATATGATTGGTCTGTGTCGAATGAGTAATAATGATACAAAGGATGCAAATATTACCCTATAAAGTGTCTTTTGACAGCTCTGTTGAGTTGGTAATGTTCTCTGAATGAGCTGCCGTAACTTATACACATCATCAGGAAGAGCAAAGCAGCACAGACACATAAATCCCTGTTTGACAGAAATAAAAAGTGAATTACTGATATACTAACTAATTAGTTACTAACTAACTAATTACTAACTTTAAATAAAAGATAGAAACTCATTTGCATTTCATTGAGTGAAATAAGTATTTGAACCCTCTAACAAAAAATACTTAATACTTAGTGGAAAAACCCTTGTTTGCAAGCACAGAGGTCAAACGTTTCTTGTAATTGATGACCAAGTTTGCACACATGTTAGGAGGAATTTTGGTCCACTCCTCTTTGCAGATCATCTCCAAATCCTTAAGGTTTTGAGGCTGTCTCTGTGCAACTCTGACCTTCAGCTCCCTCCATAGGTTTTCTATAGGATTAAGGTCCGGAGACTGACTAGGCCACTCCATGACCTTAATGTGCTTCTTCTTGAGCCACGCCTTTGCTGCCTTTGCTGTATGTTTTGGGTCATTGTCGTGCTGGAACACCCATCCACGACCCATTTTCAGTTTCCTGGCAGAGGGAAGGAGGTTGTCGCTCAGGATTTGACGATACATGGCTCCGTCCATTTTCCCGTTAATGCGGTGAAGTTGTCCTGTGCCCTTAGCAGAAAAACACCCCCAAAGCAAAATGTTTGCACCTCCATGCTTGATGGTGGGGACGGTGTTTTGGGGGTCATAGGCAGCATTTTTCTTCCTCCAAACACAGCGAGTTGAGTTAATGCCAAAGAGCTCAATTTTGGTCTCATCAGACCACAGCACCTTCTCCCAGTCACTCTCTGAATCATTCAGGTGTTCATTGGCAAACTTCAGACGGGCCTGCACATGTGCCTTCTTAAGCAGGGGGACCTTGCGAGCTCTGCAGGATTTTATTCCATTGCGGTGTAATGTGTTTCCAATGGTTTTCTTGGTGACTGTGGTCCCAGCTAATTTGAGGTCATTAACTAACTCCTCCCGTGTAATTCTAGGATGATTTCTCACCTTTCTCAGAATCATTGACACCCCACGAGGTGAGATCTTGCGTGGAGCCCCAGACCGAGGTCGATTGATGGTCATTTTGTGCTCCTTCCATTTTCGAACAATTGCAGCAACAGTCGTCACCTTCTCTCCCAGCTTCTTGCTAATGGTTTTGTAGCCCATTCCAGCCTTGTGCAGGTCTACAATTTTGTCTCTGACATCCTTGGACACCTCTTTGGTCTTTCCCATGTTGGAGAGTTTGGAGTCTGCTTGATTGATTGATTCTGTGGACAGGTGTCCTTTATACAGGTGACTAGTTAAGACAGGTGTCTTTAATGAGGGTGACTAATTGAGTAGAAGTGTCTAACCACTCTGTGGGAGCCAGAACTGTTCATGGTTGGTAGGGGTTCAAATACGTATTTTACTCAATGAAACGCAAATGAGTTTCTATCTTTTATTTAAAGTTATTTTTTCCATTTTCCTTTTGATGTGCTATCTGCCACTGTTAAAATAAACCTACCATTAAAATGATACTGCTCTGAGACTTTTCATTTCTTTGTCATTGGACAAACTTACAAAATCAGCAAGGGGTCAAATAATTATTTCCTCCACTGTAAATGTCTGCTCATTAATGCAAACAAAGACAAACCTGAGTGTTTTATGGATGAGATCCTCTCTGCTTTTCTTTCCTCGAGTTCTTCTCAGGTCTGATGGAGTCGGAGGGCAAACGAGACGAAGGTATCGAGCTCTCTGACGAGCTCTGAGCCGCTGAGAACGAAATAAATTTAACTTTTCTGTTTGAGTTTAGAATATCAATTCTATCTTAGCTAAGAAGAGTCTTGTTGTCACCTTTTCAAGGTGTGAACATCTTTTCTCAGAGAAATCAGACGTCCTGAACTGCTCCTCTAAACCATCAGGACCATTGTGGCTCCACAAGATTAAACCCTCCTGAAATCTCCTTAAACTAAAAGAATCTGGTGTGTTCTTGTACCACAAGGAGACAGCTACCGCTCCTGCAAAAATCTGGAAAATACAATAATAAGATGGTCAAATTAAAATGTTTAATCAAGTGCATTAATTTTTAAAGTTGTTTTTTTTTTTTTTTACCACAGCTGGCTGGATGAGAAAGATGCATGAGATGAGAGAGACGAACAGAGACTGTATCCACAGCAGAACCTCACTGCTGCTGAATCTATTTAAAAAAAAAGCACACACAAACTCGTGTAAAAAGAAATATGCTGCACAAACTTAAAGCTTTAGTCATGAGCTACCTCATTCCCAGCACAGCAGACATCACCAAACACAGGAGAGACGTCAGCAGACACAGCACCCAGGACAAACAACGACACAGCGACGCTTGACCTTTGACACAGGTAGTTTTCTTGGATCTAAACCTCTCGGTTAAAAGTCCAGCCTCTCTTTCCTCTGGGGTTTGATCACCGTGACTCTCTTTAGACATCACTTTTTGATGCGGCCGTCCCGCGGTGCTCTCACACACTGGAGGATCCTTGTTGCTTTGGGCTAATCTTGATCGAATCACAGGATCTTCATCTGTGCTTTTAATTTCTAGAACTGTGGACACTGAGTGGGTATCTGTGTCCTACAACACACATAATAAGACTTTAACACAGTGAGAAACAACACAAAGAAAAACAGACTTTGATCAAAGGTGCAACCTGGTATTTGTTCATCCTGGTTTCCTGTGTCCACTTCTCAAAGTTGTCCAAGGTCAGATGGGACTCTAACTCACTGTCCTTTATTGAAAAAGTATCTGTAAAGACAAAATTAAACAGGAGAAACAAAAGGGTGGCGTAAAGTAAGACACGGACAGAGGGAGATAATCCCTGATCCTTGATAGTCAAATCAGACCCTCAGAATCATCCTTCGTAGTCTTTCTGCAAACTTCACCTTGGATTCCTGGTCCTGTCAGTTTGTTTCCACAAAGTCGAAACATGAAAGACATCACAGATGCTGCAGGTAACACGATTACCACACTCACAAGTCCCGTAGGGATGGAATCAGCTGACAAAGCAATGATGCCCAAATCAAACAGCAGCTAAAGGGAAAGAAAAATATGGACATTGTTGCAGACACTTTTTAAAACTACTGTTTCCCAATAGCTGTCACATTTCAGTCAGCCCACCTGATCATCTGTTAGTGATACGATGACTGCGTTGGCACATGCATACCCCAACAGGAGCAGCAGACACACACCGAGTCTTTGAGTGTGTGTGAATGAGTTGGGACAGGGGCAGCTGGACACACACATCCACACGTGGAAATCAGCCAGCAAGTCAGAGAAGTTGAGGATAAGCATCTGCAAGAACACACACGGAAATGCAAGGTCACACAAGATTATAGGATGAAATCTGCATCTGGTGTGTTTACCTTAGCAAAGCTGATTTTATGAAAACGCAGCATCCTCTCCACTCGGCCGTCACCTCTGTTCGCAGCCAACCAGCACTCACTGACAAACCTCCACCAGCGTCCCTCCAGCTGCCCTCTGCTCACCTGGATTACAAAGAGTTCAACGCTTCAGCCCTGTGGTCAAACAGTGTAAACAGCAGGGAAAAGGCACAGCTAGGTTTCACCTCAGATACCACCACTTGTTTCAGGTACCAGTCAGGAGAAGGTCCAGAGTTGTCGTGCCAGATGTGGACCCCCCACACTGAACCCAGGCTGTTTTCTGTACTGTAGATCGCATTTATTCACAGGCTTTAATGTTTGTTTCTCCTGGAAATAACATTAACATTTGAATGACTTACCTCAGTATAAACGTATCTTGTGAGTTCCTCCTGAACATGGTGCATTCTGGGACATGTAGTTCTTTGGTTTGTGAGACTCCAAGTTCTCCATACAGCACTATGTAAACCTGAGGAGCATGTAAAGTCTCAGTTTAATAAACTCTGGAAAAACAAACCCACAAATCACACAGAACAAAGTTAAACAGTGACTTTCAAACTGTTTATGGTCGTTAGTGAGGTCACTTGCTTATTTTTATTTTAAGGGTTATAGCAACATGAGATTTGCCTAATATTAATTTGCTCACAGAAGCTGATGACATCATTGACAGACTTACTTTTGCAGTCATGCGAGCTGCAGAGCAGAGACCTGTGTGGATGCAAACAGCGTAAAGATACGGGTCTGAGGGATTGTTGTCAGAGAGGTGGTGGACCCTTCGGTTCTCCTCAGAGGACACGTCGACTCTCTTACACCAGACCAGCCCCGGGATGTAGAGGAGCAGGAACAGAGTCAGCACACAGAGAACCGTCACGTCACTGGAAACACTGAAGGATTCAAGAGACGGACTTCTTAAATCTGTTTTACTAACAAATGAAACATTTTAAAACTGATTGTCAAAAGAGGATCACATGCTTTATGATGATATCATACAGTAAATACGTTTAGATAACAAAGTAGAGAGAAGGTTACTTGATAAATGAATCCAGAACAGCTGTTTCAAGATGGCTCTGGATCTGCTGCTGAAACACAGTCACTGGCCTCAGCTGGTAACAGCTGGATTCAAACACACACACACACACACACACACACACACACATACGAAGATATTTATATAAATCACATGGGTTTCACATTCAGTATTTCAATGTGTTTATTTTTTGTTTACTTGCCGTCTCACCTGCAGTTGACTGCCTGTGTTGTGTCTGTTTGATGTGTCCTGCAGCCGTGGGACGTCCAGGTCCCCTGCTGTCCGTCCCAGGACAAACACAAGCTGCTGTCCACTGTCAGACTGTAGCTAATCTGGTCAATCTTCTGCTTTCCTCTGGGGACTTTCTCAAAATCTGCATCAACAAGGGCTAAGTGACCGACCCCTGCAGCTGGAAATATACATTTGTTTTGGTTGATATCAGAAGTAGTTTAATTAGCTCAGTTTTCTGATATGTGAACGTTGACATCATCAAGAAAAGGAGATGCAGGAACTGAAACAAGAAGAAAAGCATGAAAACAATAAATCTCTAACCATTCAGGTAGGACGGTAGCAGAGTTAGGTGCATGGTGTTGCTCTCCCACTTGTGAAACCTCTGCAGGTGATGCATTCTGGGAGTTGGCCTCTCAAACATCCTGACACAACAGGTTTAGACAGAGCTCACAATTAAACAGTTTTAATTTGACAAAGTGCTGATTATGACTAAAAATCAGTCACAGGAAGTCTACCTGAAGAGGAGCATGATGGGAAATGTCTTGATGGGTGGTGATGTAAACACCACCGTCACCCGGATGGCCTGATGGATGTCTGGATTGATGCTGAAGTTGTGGTAGTTGATGCGGCTGCGCAGGAGGATGAACTCACTCACAGAGCTCCTCTAAAGGAGAAACGTGACCACGTCTGGTTAAAATAACACCTCAGGGTATTTACTAGAGCCTCAGAGATCTGAGACACGCCACAAATCCACTCATTTTACAACATTTATCCAAGGTCAGATCATGGAGCTCAACAGGTCCAGGAGGGAAGGGATGGACCTAACATTTGGGTCTTGAAGCCAACAAAGCCACCTGCAGATGACATCATTAGAGATCAAAGAGGTCAAATGAAAAGTGGCTCTGAGCTCCTCATCTGATCTCTTAAGGCTGAGACCAAGGCCACCCTAAGTACATACTGGACCAGTAAATCAAGAGCTTTGCCTTCAGCTCAGCTCCTTCTTCACCACAGCCAACCAGAGTAAACCAGAACAAGACAACAATAAACTTAAACTCCTCTGACCTATAGGCAAAGACTCACTCCTAACATAATGGGAGGATTTCACTTCATTCCAGTGGAGAAACATGTGCTCAGGTTTGGATGCTGATTTTAAACAAATCAGCCATGCAGAAGTTCCATATATAGAGAGATCAATGGTAAAAATATTCCACAAGGAACAAGAACAAAAAACCCATACGTTTCTATGTGGATGCTGCAGCTCGATGCTGATTGGCTGAAGGAGGGAGTGAACGCCGATTCTTCTTCGTGTGCTGCACTGGTACAGACTAAAATCAACAACTGGTCCTGAAAACTGAACAAAAGAAGAAGAAAGACGTAAGCCTTTCCTTTAAAATCGCTGAATCTTCTCACGTCCTGCTGTTCTCACCTGTGCAGGAAATGATGCCCAGCTGTACGGGCTCTGGAAAAGTTCAGTAAGCACTCTGAGGACACAGATTTGACCCTCTCTAAGCTGAGATCTTCCACTGAGGCGAACAAACACAGCCTGGAGCAGAGAAGCAGGAATGTAGATGGTGGTGAAGCTGCTCCTGATGACGGTGGAGGTTTGATTTTGGGAGGCAGCATGCACACTGATGAAACCAGTGCTAACAGAGTTCTCCTTGGTCTCTTGGAACAAAAGGTTCCTCTAGAAACACACGAGAGAATAAAGTCAACAGGTAAATATGTCCCAATGTGAAGAGACAAATTAGAGACATGTTTTTCTCTCACCAGCATCAAGTCTGTGGCAGTTTGTAGAACATCATCAACCAGTCGTTTTATAGGAATGAGTCCTTCTAGTTTGAGGCGATCTGAGGAGGAAGCTGTTATGCAGCGATCAGGACCGTTTGAGTCCTTAATGGTTTGATCAGTGGGTGGTTCTGACTCCAGTGTTTGTGTGAGGTTAGTAATGCTGGGTGTTTTAGGTGTGTAATCCCAGCCGGTGATCACCTGAAGGCTGTAGGAAAGCAGGCTGACCAGACTGTAGAGCATCCTCTGGTTAAGACGGGGCCAATCAGGAGCGCCGAACTCAGGAAACCGTTTTAACACACCCGGGATATGTGATGTCACTCGTCTCACGCTCACTAACGTCACCTTAAATAGATTCAAAAACAGTAAGAAATGTTTTTCTGCCTTCTGCAGAATAGTTTGATCCATGTACACAAAAAGAGCATCTTACCTGACCGGTAACTTGTAGAAGGTCATTCAGAATAAAGATGCTGTCCATCACTGATATCTACAATTAAATGATTTTATAAAACCTGCTGCAGTATGAATCTAACGATCTCTCTAGGTCTATGTGTGTACCTGGTCGCTGCTCTCAGTCTCACACATAACACAAATGAGCACGTTACGCATGTGCCTCCGTACATGTGCGTCCGCCTCCGCGTCCAGGCTCAGTCTGTTCAGGATGCTGGAGAGGAGACTGATGTAGTTATGAACCTCTGCAGCGTTCCCGAGCTGCACGAGAACCGACAAGTTCCTCAGACCGGACTCTGACCTGGAGACAGTTTAAAACGAGGCGTTAGAGTCACGCTGATCATTCACTCAGTTTGTTGTTGACATGGAGTAAATCTTTGTGCGTCGTCATGGGAACAAATATGCATATCCCATCATAATAGCTGCCTCTTTTGAAGTATTGGAACTAGAAAAGAAATTCAGTCCTACCTGAGTCCATAGAATATTTCTATACTCTTTAGAAAATACACATTTGAGCCCTAAAAAAATAAGTTAATGGTATAAAAACCTGGTGGTTTCTTATTAATAAGGGAAAAATTGTGCTTTTGCAAAATTGTCAAGAGGTCTGCTTCAAATAACTCTGCTTTTTCAAATATTTTTCAACATTTTCTTGCAGCTATATAACTTAAAACATCATTAAAAAATACAAAACAAATCTGCATAAGTAACAGACAGTTTGTGTGACTTCAACAGGCAGATGGCTGACCTCAGATTGTTGTTTTATTTTGTTTTATGGGTTTTTATTTTAAAAAAATTTCAGGAACATTTTTAGAGTATAAGTGTTTTTTTATTCCTTTGGTTTTATCAAAAAGAAGAAGTGGCCAATTCAAAATAAAATATCTGAAATCGTGAAATAGTAATTTTAATAACAATAAAGTAATCTTGTATCTTAAGTCATTTAAAAAGATAAATATATAAACTTTATATTGGTTGAAATACAATACAGGGGGACTTTTTAATGTTTGTTTTTAATTTCTGTGAAAGTGATTAAATTTATGAAATTCATGAAATTAAGAGTTGCTTCGTTGTTGCTGTTTTGTTTATTTTTTTAACATTAGAATAACATCTTTTCAGATAATATTAACAACTTTTGGGTCGCTTCTTTCTGGCACTAGAACTACAATTTGTCAATTTTTTTCAAAAACTTGAGATCATTTTTAATCATATGCCCTAGGATGGAGTTTCTTACAGCTTCAATTCAGGATTCTGATGAGATGATGATGATGATGATGATGAGGATGATGAGGATGATGAGGATGATGAGGATGATGAGGATGATGATGATGATGATGATGATGATGATGATGATGATGATGATGAGGATGATGAGGATGATGAGGATGATGATGATGATGATGATGATGATGATGAGGATGATGAGGATGATGAGGATGATGAGGATGATGAGGATGATGAGGATGATGATGATGATGATGATGATGATGAGGATGATGAGGATGATGAGGATGATGAGGATGATGATGATGATGATGATGATGATGATGATGATAATGATGATGATGATGATGATGATGATGAGGATGATGATGATGATGATGATGATAATGATGATGATGATAATGATGATGATGATGATGATGATGAGGATGATGATGATGATGAAGTGTCTCTGAGGAAGCTTGGTTTGACCCGGACGGTAACAGGACAGGGTCTGGTGGCCGAGCCCAATGTTCCACTTCTGATTTCAATATAAATAGTGACTATAAAAACAACAATAAACATGTTTATTTATGCACATAAAAACTCATATTAATTTCTAGGTGTCATTGTGTGTATTTTTCAGCCTGGGAGTGTATTTACCCTTATAGTCATCACTGGGGTCACCTGCAGGAAGGCTGAAGTAGTAGTGAAAGTCTCTGCCCTGGTACAGAACCCTGGGGGATTTACCTCCTACGCTGAAGCTGTACTTGTACAGTAAATCCTTGAATACACACAGAAAGAAAGTGGACACAAAGGGAAAGAGGGGATTGTGTTACCGAGTTACCAGCTGCTCTACACGTCATACCTGCTGTCCGGAGGTGCAGAAGATGCTGAAGTGTGTGTTTAACTCCGTCCCTTCAACAGGCTGCACCTGACACGCCAGACCTTCAGGCGCAGGACTGGTTCTGAAGAACAGCTGAGTCCGGCCAAGGAATGTGTTCTGAAACTCTAATCACATCCAAATCAGAGAATATTCAACATATAATAACAATAATCAATGCTTTATTCTGCATTTTCCTTCAAGGTTTTAAACTTACTGGCTGAAACCTCCAACAAGTATGTGACTTTTGGCTTCAGACTGAAGGGTTTAAATCTGAGCAAAGAGGAGGAGATTCCTGGAAAAGAAAAAACAGGAAGAAAAAAAAGAAAGTGTGGATATACAGAGTGTTTGACTCGTTGCTAAAATGTCTGAATATGATACCTGTGTAAGTGTAGGACTCAAAGAGGACTCTGTCTACTGAGTCCCGGTGAAGGTCCAGTAAAGTTTGCTCCTGAGTCACCGCTGATGGTTTGGGGTTCACCAGATTACTCCCCTCATCTGGGTTTAAGGCTGGATCAAACATCGAGCCGTCTCCTGGACTGAAGCGCTCAATGTCTGCATGAGAATATCAACAAGTAAATAAAACACAACCATATTTGTAATAAATACAGCTGTAAAACAGTCATTTTATACCTTTATTTCTTCCTGCTGACATTCCAGGATCTCCTTCCTCTGCAGGAAATGGAACCCCATAATCACCTAAAACCAATTAACCAATTAACTCTCTGCATGTGCAACCTGAAATGTTTTAACACACTTTTGTTTTTATTGAGTGGGAGTGACAAGAAGAACAAGTTTATTGAATTGTTCTCTATATTTTGTCAGCATGTCTGCATGTTGTAAATTAACCATACCCACAGCAAAAAAAAGCAAGATTATATCATTATCAGTTCGTTTGAGCAACTGTTGAAAAAAGGAAGAAAAAGAGCATCTGTGTTAGTTTCAACAGCTGTTTTGTAAATATTTGAACTTACCTAAAATTTAAAATTGAGACAGGTTCATTTACCTTTTGTTTAATCTACATCCTGACCAGTTCAGAGGTCATGTTTTTTAGCAAATAACTCTGTGGGAAACACTGTACAGGAGCAAAACAGCAACTTTTATTTGATATTTACATAAATAATTTTATGGAAAATCCAACTGACTGTACTGGATGACTGTACATTTGTAAATATTAATTATTATATGAAGAAGTTAGGATGAAAAAAAGAAAAAAGATTATGATTCTGAAATACAATAAGAAAAAAGAAGAAAAATGTAACAATTTGTCCCCTTACAACAATTTAACAGGTCTTCCACCAGAGGGCGAAAGACATATCATGGATGAGATTCTAGGCTCTTGAGGAAAGTTCTAATCCTGTTGAAGTCTTAGAAACGAGGGAAAAGCTGTATTTATAATCGTACAGCTGGGGACATTAGGTTAAAGAAATTGATTTAACTCCACTTAGCCTGAACCTGATTAAAGGTCTGTGAGTCAGAAAACCTTTAAGTTGATTTTAAAAATCCAAATTATTTGATTTGATTTTCTGTGTGACTTACAGACCCAGACACTTTGCAGTAAACTCATCAGCTCTGGGTTTTCTTACCTGGTCGGCCATCTTTATCTCCACTCTCCAGTAGAGGAAAATAATATTCCCAGTCAGCAGAGGAGTCAGGATCAGTGGGGAATTGGGAGATTGATAAATCTGATTGGAAGGGAAACAGGAGATGTAATATTTACTAGATGATACAGCCCCATTCTCTCTGCCTCACAGCTTATTTAATAACGTACCAACAACATTTGAATTAACCCTGCTCTTGTCTGATGCTGTCCCACTGTCACCCAGTTCAGAATTGTGCTTTACAGGCATTTCATCAGAAAGCTTCTCCAGAAAAAGGGAAGTAGCAGGAAACATCCTGGGAGTTTGAGTGGATGTAGCAGGATTCTCCACGATGGATGACGGAGCACTGAGATCAGCTTCATAACAAAATGGAACTGTAATAAAAACAGGTTCACGGTCATTTTCGTCTAATCCTAAACGACAATCAGCTGACCGGTTTATTTACCTTCTGTGACAGGCTTTGAGGAAGCATTGACCAGGAAAAGACTCCAGGTGTACTGGATGGCTTCTGAGGGAACGTTACAGTCGTCACACACCGCGCTGACAGAGACAGTCTGATCCCAGTTCACACGGTCCCCCTGACACTGGTGGCAGGAAACTGAGACCTTCCTGCATAGAAGATGTTTGATAAAAATCATACAGTGATTTATTTAATCCTATATTTTAATTTAAAAAATAAAAATCATACCCAACTATGTCGGACGTGACAGTGAGGAAGGTCTCTGATGAAGATGAGCGCTCTCCGCTGTGGATGGTGAGCGTAATCAGGTACTGATCAAAGTTGTGTTTCAGGAGGCTGATGGGAAATCTGAGCTCGGGTGATGAAGTGGGAACATCTCGACTGAAACAGGAGCTGGTGATGGTGGAAACTGGTCCACAGCTCCAGCTGTAACTATACAACAACAAGAGGAGGAAATGTTCACCACCAGAAACAACCGTAGAAGCACGTGTTTCTTCTGTTTTCTTGAAGAGATTTTGCTTCTCACTTAAGGAGCTTTATTAATTCAGTCATAATTTTAAAAAAGTGCAAAGTACCAAGCTTTTAAACTGTAGTGGTCGAGTACACTAAAGCTCCTCAGATAAGAAGCTAAACTTTTTGTTGTCTTTGTCTGAATCTCCTAGCATTACCACACCGTGACTGAGAACCTTCAGCACAGATTAATGTGAAACGTGGATCATCTACCTGAGAGGGTTCAGGGGGAAGTCTGGATCGTAAGATGCTCGTCCATCTAGTGCTATCGTGTTGTTGCTCTTCTTGTCTATGAAGACGTTGGTGCCACCTTGGATGAAGGCCACAGGAGGACTTGGCATGACGTGAAGCCTCACCGTGTAGTTACTGTACACCACGCTGCCAATGACCTGAACCTGAGGGGGACAGGGACGTCACATGACTGGGACATCGGTTTCCTGTTGAGGCTCGTTTGAAAATCAAAACTTAAGATGTGGCCACCCTTGAAGTTGCAATGTCATGACTCACTTTTGCGATGGCCTTGTAGACGCCATGCTGCAGGAGATGGCTCTGCAGAATGATATTTTGTCTGTGTGTGTTTGTTAGATGCAAAGGGAAGATCCGTCCTGCAGAGTCAAATAGTGTCCAGGAGTAGTTAAGGCCTTTGGATGTGTCACAGTGAACGTCTGTCTCAAACGTCACCCCCAGACGGACCTCCTCATACCTCCTCACCTGAGTAAAGAGGGCGGTTTATTTACTTTGTCAACATTATACATCATGTTTTTACATTTTAAGGTTAAAGTAAAGGTTTGGTTACCTGTAGATTGAGCGGCCCCATGTTTTTAACTGGTGGAGGCTGACAAGGCCGGTCCACAACAAAGATGTGACTACTCAGAGACGCAGAACTGATGAGATTGAACACAGTCACCTTGATTTTAAACTCCCCTGACCTGCAGAGAACAACACATGAAGCTGAATTTACCTGAGAAGCCATATGGTTTAAAAACATGTGTCTCACCTGTGGTAGACATGCTGCGCTGCACTCAGCCCAGATCTGGTCGTTCCGTCTCCGAAGCTCCACCTGAAGGTGAGGTCAGTCCCCACGTTCACCCGGCAATTTACTGTGACGGTCTGGTTCTGCAGGACCGAGGCCTGGTGGACCAGCCTGTTGAGCTTCACGGCTCTCTGGACCACGACAGTGAAAACATCAGAGGTGACGACCGTCCAGCCCCAAGATGCAACTACAACTACATCATAACTGTGGTAAGAGAGGTTGAGTTAGAAGCACGTCCCATTTGACATTTCTGATCACATTAAAACAATTATTACCAACCAAATCTTACACATGTCTCATACCTCCCAGGGTCCTGATATCTTTTAGTGACGGTCCTCGAGGTGATTCTGGTAGAACTGGAGTCTCCAAAGTCCCAGAGGAACTCCACAGGATCGGGTCCATCAGCCATAGCCTGGAAGATGATGTCTGTATTTGTTGGATATGCTTGTTTAGTAGCATAAATCCTCACAGCTAGAGGAGAAAACATATTTTTAGTCAATGCCTAGTAAAATCACGTTGTTTTTTAATATTCTATTCATTACAAATATTTAGATTTGTCTTAAATTAGAAATATTTAGACAGGTTTTCGGGTGGAATTTTTATACATTTTGCTCAGTCTGAAGAAATGTTCTTACCTTTGCCCTCCTCACTGCGAGCAGCACTTGGTTCACATGATGGAATAATTTTGTCTTGTGGCTTCCTCTTCCTCTCGACACTCATTCTCACATGTTTGCTCTGAGGAGACGCTCGGTTCTCAGCCTGCAGCTCAATCACAACTGGCCCGCTGCGGTTGAAAAGACAAACCGCTGTTGCCTCTGCTCTTGTGGCGTAGCTGTTGTTTCTGTACAGTTCTGCTGCATTCACCAGCAGAGAGGAGGTAATGTTAGAGCCTGCCGGGACGCTAAATGAAACCCAGCATTTCTGATTTGTTGGGACCAGGCTGGGAACATCTAGTGTCCAGATCTGCGTGGCCTTACTGACTGGGTTGAAAGCCTGAACTGTGACGACCAAACTAATGGTCCAAGCACCTCGCGACCCCATGTGGCTGACCTCCAGGCTGTGTGACGTGCAGCTCTCAGTTTGAGGGTGGACAGTGGCGATGAGGACCGATGGAGAACCAGAGAGAGAGAAAACAGAAACCATGAGGCCACGCCGTCCAGGAAACGTGGAGAGACGAGAATGAAGATGAAAGTAGCAGCTGGAGGGATCGGATGCACGGAGGAGGCGGTGAACAACAAGGTGTAAAAGGACGCTGTCACGCTCCTGATTAACGTGGGGGTTATTTATGAAGTTGCCATGGTTGCAGCTCTTCTCCGAGCTGTGGCGTTCACAATTCTCATGTTTGAAATCTGCTTCCAGAGTGAGGATCAGGTGTTTCATGGTGAAAAGCTCCACAGAAACGTCACCTCCAGCAGTCAGCTGGTCGTCAGATACAGTCAGTTTAAGGTCAGAGACGACCTCCTGAAGGAGAGCAGAGCTTCATGAAATCAAAACAATAATAGTATAGGATGTGAATTCATTTTTAAACATTCTGCACATCACCTGTTCTATCACGATTCATCTTAAACCATTATGAAGGAAATGGTTAAGATTTTATTTTTGCTACATTTTTCACGTTGAACTGCAATTTCTGTTGTATTTAAATATTCTTTGTATCTTTTATTTAGTTTATTCCACAACAATAAAAAGTTTCACAATAAAAGCTCTGAACAAGTGAAGTGTTAGCATGTTGAATTACTTTTTGTTTAGTAAAGAGCTTGTGGTGTTATGGAGAGTCTAAGATGTGGTTTAAGCCTAACATGTATTTTTATTAGGTAAACTGGGTGATGGTGATATGTTTATAAGTAATCAGAACTTTAAAAGTTGGATCAAGTGGGTTTTCCACTTCATTGCAAAGGTTTTGGTAAATCTTTAAAAATAAAACATGTCTTTTGTGACAATTTTATACAATAAAAACATTTTTTGAAGCTATATTTAAATTGGTAGCAATGTTCTACTCCTGATTCACTTAATTTTCTATTGCTATTTCCTTTAATGTGAAACTCCCACATTGTTCTTACTTTTGTTACACATTAAGGTGAGACTGTGCTGTCATTTCTAATATATTGTAAATCTTTCATTGTTTATAATTAATACAAATTGTGTTTTATCTTTGTTTTTTCTAAAGTTCTTTAAAAACCACTGGTTTAGAGAGTTTAAAGAGAAACTCTTCAGTTTTTTTTCCAACATGTAAAAACACCAAGATAGAAACAGGATGAGATTTTTATGGTTGCAGAAAAGTTTCCTTATCATTAAAGAAAAACAGGTCATAAAATGCTTGATTAAATAATTTAACTGATTCTTTATTTTTTTATTATTTAATGTTTTTCTTTTTTTTTTAAATGGTTTTGTTTAGAAAGCTGAATTTAATAAAGTACGGTATTAATAAGTAAATCTTTTTTGAGACTTCTAGGGTTTTTTATGCATCTTGAATTAAATATATAAATGAAACAAGAAAAAAATTCAATATTCACATCCTACTTTCAAATTATTCTTCCATTTTTACACATCAGTGTTTCGGTAAAGCTGAGATTTTAGACATCTATCTTAAATGTTGAGAAGCAAAAGAAAGACATTTAATTTGGGTGTTTTCTGGTAAATTGTATAGAAGCAGGCCTTTTGTGCTTCTACAGCTGCTGTTTCTCTTTTCCAGAGCTTGTCAGAGTTATAACCCGTCTCCCCTCCCTGTGATTCTCTCTCCAAAGTGAAAGTGAGCTGTCAGACCTGCAGCAGGACCAGGCCGCCCAGGTATTCTACCTCCACAGGTGAGCCTTCAGAGCCGCTGTGTGCAGAGGGACTGCAGGACTGGACGCCTCGGGGGCCCTGAAGGAGACAGATCACTAATCCGCCTGCAGGGAGCTGTGAGACGGACAGATGGAGGGAGGAGAGGGAGGAGTGGGCATGATGGATGTCTGAAGAGAAAGAAAACAGAAAGGACATTGTGGTGCTTAAAAAACATGAATTTATTCATTTAAATAATTGTTTTAGACTTACTGATTTTATATTTTCCTGGAGTTTCCGACATGCAGCCAGACGACGCGCTGAAGGAACCGTCACCCGACACTTTGACGTGATGTGAACTTTGACCTTTGGAAGTCATCTCCAGAAACTCCACAGTGATGTCTGAGAGACGCTGTTCTTCAAAACCCATAATCCCTGGGAATTATTTGGACATTAAAGTTTGATCCTAACCATAAAATTTGTATTTATTTTTCCCCCCAAAAATAAAAAAATACATCAATCAGATGTCCTGCATTTTTTTAATCTTTTAAAGTATAAATGTTCTCGTTTTTATCTCAGGAAAGAAAAACAAAACTCAACATGTACAAAATATGTATTAAATTAACTATTGTTTAAAAGTGACATCAAATTTAGCCTTAAAGAGATGCAGCTAGGATTAAAAACCTGCCATACAGCCCTATAATGTCTTCTATCCTCTGGTGGAGGATCTACAGGTGGAAAGGGCAAATTTTATTTCTTTAGTTGTCATATAATTACTTTAAAACTGAATATTTTATAGTTGTTTTAATAACTTTAGCCAATACATTTTTTTACTCATTAATTTTATTATTAATATTTCTTATTTAAGGCTTTAAATTATTTTTAAAAAGGTCATACAATTTTAAAAATTAAAAATGTACAACTAATTATTATAGTTTATTTGAATTATTTAATAAAATAATGATAATTATAGGATATATCTGAATTAAGTTGCCTTGCAGCAAAAGATTAGAATAAATAAATGAAAACAGCTTAATTGGTTTTGGTCAGTTTTACTGATTTTTGTTAGTTTTTCATGTTGTAGTAAGGAAAATAGGCATGAGAAGGCATGTGAAAGTGGTCACATTTATCAGAAAATTATAATGCATTTTTTAAAATCTTCTATTGAATATTATCTGAGAGGAAATCAGTGCACAACTGGACCATATTTGTGTGCAATAAAAATGCCTGAAATAACAGCTGCTTCGAATTGCTGATTTTTGTTTTACAACAAAAAAGATACGCAGTTTAAATTTAACAGATAAAAAGCCATAAAGTCACAAATGAATGAACATAAATAGAATTATAAAAAGGGGAATCTAAGATGTTTAGGGTCATAAAGGTCATTAAATAAAACAGGAGAACACTCCAGTGTGAATTTGTGTATTTCCAGGAGCTGCAGTAATAAAAGCCAGTGGAGTAGCTGACCTGAGTGCTGTGTGGGGAGTCCAGCCAGGTTTCCAGAGACTTTCACTCCAAACGTCCTCCCTGCAGGATCTGGAAACACTGACACACGGATGTTCTCCAGAAAAGGTCCATCAGACCTGAAGAGAGACACATTTTCCTCCTCTTCGTCGCTGACGAGCAAAAGAAAAGTAGAAAAGTGTGTCAGAAGTCTGAGGACGAGAGGAGGAAACAGACACTAACAGAACTTTTTCTCACCTTTGTCTTTTCCTCACATCTTTTGTTTCTTCGCTTAGAGACGTGTTGAAACAGCCGCTGATCACCAGAGCATGCAGCTGGTTTCCACAGTAACAAGTGACTGGAGACAATGCTGCAAACTGGAACCTGACACACAAACAAAGAATCCATAAAACACTGGGAACAATGTGAGTCCAGCTTTCAGGAGGCAGAATTTGACAGAAACATGATCAAATCTCTGCAGGAAATATGATAATTATACAACATATTAACGCAAATAAAGCCCATCTATAAAGAGAGCATAAATAAACATTTATCTAAGTTGTTTGGCCTAAAATGAACTGTTTAATAATTGCAAATGTCCTAAAATTAAATAAAAAATTTCAAAAAATGTCAGAGTGGCATTTCTGATAAAGGAATTAAATTAAAACACTTGAGCAAAAACAGTAAGAAAATACTTTTATATGAGTCATCCTGGAATCAATATGAGACCAACTCACCCCTCATCCTGACAGCTCACCGGGCCAAGGTCACACCGGGATGAGCTCCCCTCACCTGGAGGAGGAGGAGGAGAGGAGGAGGCCGCGGAGAGGCGGTGGGAACCCCGGAGGAGGGTGATCCAAACCAGCGCACCCAGCATGTCTGCTCTGAGACACTGGAGCGCTCCGGGACCGGGCCAGGTGGGAACAAAGAGAGGACTGTATGCAAACGATGAAGGAGGAGGAAGAGGAGGCGTCACTGCTCAGGGGTCACGCAGGAAATCAAAAGGGCCTTTTGATTGGAGTTACATCAGAATTTAGTGAAAACAAATGAACGCTTTAGCTCCGGTTTGAGGGGATGGTGTTTAATAAATTAAAGGATGAGCTTTAAATTTGAAAACGTCGTTCAAGTAGATTTATTTGTACCTCTGACCTCGGTTGACGTCAGATCAACCATTTAGTTTCACAATAAATTAATCTAAGCAGGTCTCTGAGTTCACTCGGGAACTTATTTCTAGGTAAAAACAAATCTTTAATTATCTACATGAAAACAAAAGGCCACAGAACGGGGTATGTTTTTTCCAATAAATTATACTAAATAAAGAAACGATCTTTTTGTTGCGTTAAGGAGGTAAATAGTGGATTAAGAACCATTAGCAGACCTACCACTAAACCGACGTTCATAAAATGAAGACTAAATGAAGCATGGATGGACTGCTTAGTTTTATTGTGACTGGGTTTGATTTTAAAGCTTAATTTTAGTAAAGTGGTGCACCCAGAAGTAGAGTTTGACTTAAATACCCTAGACTTTGTTGAGCTAGAATAAACTTGACTTCCCTGACTCTAAAGAAGCTCACGAAAAGGTGAAACTTTTAGCTAAAAATGGGGGAAGTCAGCTCTCCTAATATCGCGATTAATCTTCAGAAACCACGAGACCAGGTGACGTGTAACGTTGCGTTTACTGTTAATAGTGTGTTCGTGATGTTGGAGGTTTAAAAACTCAACGGAACCTGAGCGGATCGTCTAATGAGTCCAACTTGCCCTGCGGAGACCCTTTGCTGAAAAACAGCAGCTAACTCCTCCGGTCCACCTTAAAAAGCTCTTCCGGTTTTCTTGACATCCCCTTTAAGAGAATCGTATGGTTCTCCCAGCGGCCAGCAGGCGGCGCTGTGAGACCGCTTCAACCCCACAGGAGCCTCTGTGAGCTGAAACAACCAGAGACGAACGAAGGATTCAAATACGTTTTCTAGGTTCGTTTGTTTTTCTATTTTATTTTTTTTTTATTTTGTGGTTTTCGTTCTGTTTTTTGGGGTCACTTGTTCTTTAATGTTTCTACACTATTAAACACCACGTGAGACGTGGCGACATGGACCCAAATCAAGCCTGTCTGCCCTCAAAACGCCGTTTTTTTAAGACATTATTGTGACTTTGAACCTTCTATTAAATCAGCCATAAATATGACATCTTTATATATCCAGAGAGGAGTTATTCTATAATACTTGGTTTAATTTAAAACAGACTAATTTACCAAACGAGGGGTTTAAAAGCTCCGTTTTCGAATCTATTTCTAACCACCCTATAAAATCAGTTCAGTTCTGATGGAAACCCGCTGTAGCTGCAGCCGTCTCTGTTTGCAATGCAATTAAAAAGTAATGGAGTGAAGAAATCCTGAGAAAGCAGCTCTGAGTTAGTCAAGCCTTCTGAGAGAGTCCAGCAGGGAGAACACCCTCCCCGGCTGCAGGGTCCAGGAGGATCCTGGTTCCTGGAGGCTCTGGGTCCAGGAGGTTCAGAGTCATTTAGGTTCTGGATCCAGGAGGCTCTTGGGTCCAGGAGGTTCTGGATTCTGGAGGCTCTGAGTCAGGGAGGCTCTGGGTCCAGGAGGGGATGGGCCCTGGTCCAAGAAGCTCTGGGTTCAGGAGACTCTGGGTGCAGGTAGCACTGGTTCAAGAGGCTCTGGAGAAGCTTTAGTGGAAGAAAAACCCAAACAGCCCCTCTGTTCTGTTCTGTTCTGTTCTGTTCTGTTCTGTTCTGTTCTGTTCTGTTCTGTTCTGTTCTGTTCATTCAACTGTTTCTTTTCTTTATTGATGATTTTCTGGTCAGTAAATCTAATCTGACTAAACTAAAGCTGAGATACCTGAGAGAAACTTTACATTAAACTGGAACCAGGATGGAGGTCACACCAAAAATGGTTCACTTCTCTCAAATTCTGATTTTACTGTAAGTTTCTGAACAATACATCATGCATTTTAAATTATATATTTTTTATTTTATGCTCCAAAAGGAACAGAAAGTCATCAATGACCTGCTGGCTTCATTCTTCTCTTTTCTGACTGAGAGACTCCGTGTGGACATGTTTCAGTCTGTTTTTAATTAAAGTCTCCTGCAAAAAACAAAAATAAATAAACAAACAAACAATAGACCTAAATGTATCCATTGGAGAATTAAAGGTAATTTGTTCTTATTAAAGTTTCTTCTTGTTTGCAGAAAATCAGGTGCGATTGCAATTTCAGTCCAACTTCAGAATTGTGCAACATCTCTCTTTCTTTGCATGATATGTGGAAATTTGTCCTAAATAATAATAACAAAAACTATAAATACAGTTTTTAAAAAAAATCTTGCACTCAATACCTTTCAGAAGAAAAACTAGATCATTGCATGTATTTTTCTTTACTCACACCGTCCAGTGTTGACTTGTGTCATGCTCTTTCTTGTGACGCCTCAAAAACACTTGGATGAAACAATAAAATTTAATTTGCTGCATAAAACAAATCAGACCATCTGGTAAATGTGGATCAACATGTGTTAGTCTTTATATGCACTGTTGAGATCTGTGCTTTAACACGTTTAGTAATAACTAAAAACAGATCACTATTATTTTAAATCAACTCCTTAAAGGTCTCCAGGTTTTTTCAGTTGATTCCCCCAAAAGAAAGACACAATGATCGTTTTCAGCTTCTGATAAAGGGTTTCTAAGAATTTTCAGAACCAACGTGTATGCCTCAAACTCTCTGCAATTTGTTGTTTTTATCAATACATGCATAAAGTTTAAGGTTATGAGTGCAACCGCAGTGAAAACTAGGATTAAATGGATGCAGGATTTTATTTACAGACACCAGAAAAAGTGTTTAATAGGTTTGCTGAGTTTATCAGATGCTCTTTGTGTCATTGGAATCCTCTCACTCAGCTCTTTGTCCTGTATCGCTCCTGGAGAAGAAGGGGATCTTTACAGGCTCAGATTTCACCACAAACAGATTCAAACCAAATTATAATCAGGATGCAGCGAAACACAGATCTTATCAGAGCTGGAGCGCAGCAGCAAGCAGCTTTCTGTGTTTAGAAAAACACAAAACACCTTCAAGACAACGGGAACATGGACTAAAAAAGATGAAATCGTTTTTAATTTTTTTAAAAAAATCAACGCATTAATAATTTCACAGTTTAGAATAAAACTGAACTAGAGGGATTTATGCAACTCAGAGAGCAACATTTACACAAAACTGACGGGATTTAAAAAAATCTTCCTGACTAATGCTGATATAAATTCATCTTTTATTTAAAACAACTTCTGCCTATTTTTTTTCATATATTATAGTTAAATTATAAAACTCTGACGATTTTACAGAAAAATCCTGTTCCCTGAAACTTTATCTGCCTAAAATAAAAGACCAGCTGGGAGAAGTGTCTGATCATATTTCTGTGTTGTTCAGTTTAGAGAACTTCACTTTAAGGGCCGAAGAAAGGAAGAAAAATCCACTCAAATCAGCTTTTGACACTGTGTGTCTGCAGCCTCCTTGTGCCCTGCAGCAAACTAACAGGCTGCGTTTTTATCTGTCTGACAAATGAGCTTCTAGGTGAGAATCTGGACTCAGGGCAGCAGCATGGCGTTCTAATCTAACGGCAGCAAGTATAGAGGCTTGAGTGTGCAGGCAAATGTTAAAAAATTATGTAATTTATTTGATCTTTAAGGGATTTAAATTCTAGGTCTTATTCAGAGTGTTTGTGCCTGTGTGTGTTTCTGTTTGTTTGTGTGTGGTGGCTTTAATTCAGCCCTTACAGCCTCGGCTCCTCGTCCTATAACTCCCTGGTATGAGGGGTCAAAGGTCACTGCAGCTTGTGGCCATGTTCAAATCCCTCTATAGTGTGTGATGTTCTCGACTGACCCATCGCTTTTTAAAAAATAGAGAGTAGCAGTGTTCAAATAGCAGGTTTTACAGGAGTTTTGGATCAAAATGAAAATTCTATTTGTTTGTCTCAAGAAAATCTTTTTAAAAAATACATACATGTATATTCTTTTAAATGCTGCTGGTGTGTTTAAAGCTGTAGAAAAAAACATTTACATATAAACATATACAGATATTTAGTTTTCATTTTAAATTGTAATTATTCAAATATCTTTGGCGAAAACAAAACCATAGTTTTTAAATAAAAGAAAATTATTGATTCATTTAATTATATTTAAAATAATAAACGTAATAAACTTAATTTTAAATAGATTTTTTTTTACATATGTATTTAATTATTTTCTCGGAATTCAGCTTAAATATTGATAATCACGTTCAGAACAAAACTAAAACACTAATAATAAATAAGAGCAGATGGGTCATGATGTGTGAATTCAGGTTTTTATTCTCAGTGTTTGTTTTTATGTATTAAATGACTTTAGAAACAAGTCAAACGATTATTCAGGTTTTACCAGCAGCAGTTGTAGAAATGAATCAAAAATATGACAACCGAACAACTGTGGAGCTTAAAAAGGACTGGAAACATAAAATAAGGAAGTTGAATTAAACATGTGAATTCTTCATTCACTAACAGCAGAACCTTACAGGATCCGGTTTATTGCAGCAGGTTGTTGTGCTGCAGCTGTTTCTACCTCTCTGTTGATTGAAATGTTTGTTAAAGTCGTTCCAGTCCTCCCTTAAACATCTGGCTCTGCCGTGTTTCCAGAAAGCCTTTTACAAATGGAGCTGAGCTCCATGACCGGGCAGAAGCCCTCTGGCGCTGGTTTTCCTCTTCTCCACCCCCCCACCCCTCCCTCCATCCAGCACGAGGACTGAACAGTGACAAAAATGACACTTTTATGTCATTTACAGGAGACAAAATGCATCAGAACACAAGGCGAATCATAGATGATCAGTTTATTTTAATTATTGTTTTTTAAACTGATGGACTCAACTCCAAACTAAAATGAACATGTAGTTTTTTTCAATTGAGGGAAAGTTCTAAACATCTCAGTCTGAGTCATTTAAAGTTCTTCACTTTTATCAAATGGTTTGATTTAATTTAGAGAGAGTCGTCCCTGCAGGATTCTCCCCCATCTGCTGCGCTCAGGCCGCCGACCCTCCTGCTGACCCCGGATCTGTTCAGGGGGGGACGCCGGCCCTCTGTTGGCGGTGAGGCAATGAAACGAGTTCAGGGTGGAGAGCTGATGGAGGCGCGTTCAGATTACACATCACACCGGAAAGAGCCGCAGATTAAAAAGCTCCTCCGTGTTTTATTCATAACATCAAGTCTCTAATCTGGAAGTGTACTGTTAGTCTTTTTGAGTGTGTTGTTAAAATGTGATCAATGATTTGTTATTTTAAGAAGAAAAAAAACACGTTTTTTTTTTATTATTTGGACATTAAAAATGTCCAATTAAACTAAAACATATGTCCATTATATCTCTAATGGTTTCGCCTCTAAAACTGAATTGTTTGATTATTTTTACACCGTTTCACACAATCAGGCGCAAACCTTTAATTTGAAAATCTTTACATCCACACAAAACCCAGAATCCTCATTGATAATCCGCATAAATCCCATGCATGTTGCTCTATGAGTCCACATAAATGAATATTCTAAGGGTTTAATCCTATTTTTAGTTGAATTGTTGCTGCTTATAGTTGCAGATACAGTTAATAGATGATAATGTTATTTTATTGGATTTGCACGCATGCGCTGCAGGTCTTTTAATACGAGAGCAATTCGGTTTGAACAGAAGTCTACATGGTTTTATCCTGCAGAGTTTGATCCTGTGTGTGTGTGCGTGTGCGTGTGTGTGTGTGTGTGTGTGTGGGGGGGGTGCTCCTAGGAAACACCACTGAAAAAAGAGAGAGATATCCAGTTGATGCACAAAAGTCTTTCAACTATTTTTCATTTTCTGCACAAAAATTGCGCAGCGTATTTCGCAGCGTCATGTCTGCAGATCTTGTGCAAAGAGCTGACAGGCAGCACCTTACAAATGAGAGATCCAACATTAAAACCTGACAGCTTTAATCGGTCTTCATGTGTTTAATTGTCTTACAGATCGATGCAAAGTGCTGACCCCAGCGTGCTTTCACGTTCTGACCCCCCCCCCCCCCAACGAGCAATCAGCCACAAATATCCTGGATTTCTTGACGTGTTCATGCTTCGGTCTATTGTGATTCTATAGGAGTTACAGTCTGCTGGTTCCCAATCCGCGCAGGAATTTCACCCAGCAGCAGCATAATGGCTTGTCTCTGCTCCCAGCAGTGTGGCCCCTGCAGGCCCCCGCAGCAGCAGCCGGGACCAGAAAACCTGCAAACCCTGATCTCCCTTAACACTCCCCCCTTTGAGCTTCTCATCAACCTTCACTCTCTGAACTGAATACCACGCAGAAAAGTCGCTTTCATTTCGCAAAACATCGCTTAAAACACAATCCAGGTCACAGTTGTAAATCCTGAAGGTGTGATGGTTTAAAGGCAGGAAGAAATATATTTTTTCATGTTTTTATGCAAGATATTGAAAGCTGTTTAATTGTCTTTTAAGGATTTTTTTCAGTATTTAATCAAATAAAAACACATCAACTTGCTGGTTTTTTAAATGTTCTTATTTCCACATTGACAAGTAGATCCTATTGAAGGAGCAAAATGATCTTTTTTATAAAAGTAAATTGACCTTTAACTGGATTAGGTTAGACTGTTTAATGCTTTTCCATCTAAGTTGCCTTAGACACTATTTAAAGACTTTAAATAGAATTCCAATTACTTCTATTGATAAAAGGCTGAGAACGTTTAATGGTATAGTTCTAGATAATTATATAAACCTGAGTTTTCAACCGATATTCAAATCAAACTATCTAAAGTCAAAAGAAAGAGAATCAGGCTGATAATTACACTCAGTCTCGTTTAATGAATGTTTCATATTTAAAAAAAAACAGAAAGGGAAAGTGCTTCAGAAAACCAACGTTCAAGTTTCCATTAAGAGTGCAGTTGTCCATATTCACAACAAGAAAAAAGTACAAGAAATCCCATAAAATTCACAAAAATAAATATTCAGTTTGATATAAACAGCCAGTGACTTCAAACTCCACGTCAAACCCTGACCTCAAGTATTGTATCCAAAAATAAAATAAAATGATCAAAAGCTGAAGAGGGTGTGAGAGGAAGAGGAGGAGGAGGCAGCCTTTGCATGATGCTCGTGTTTACATTGATAGCTCCAGTCAGGGAGCTGTTTGTCCTAAAGATGGACATGTCCCCCCAACAGGACGTAACCACCACCACTGGCCCAGGCTGGTGCGTCAGGGGGCCAAAACGCGCAGCTTTTGGTTTGCATGTTCTTCTTCCTGCGCCCTGCAGCCTATGCTTTAGACATGCGGATTAAAGGAAAAGCTTCTACACCTCCCTCTGAACCAACCCCTTTCTGTTTTACTGCAAAGCATGTGAGTTTGCGCCATGTGGAGTCAAAAATAAGCGCAACTGGGAAAGTTCCAGCTTCGTGAATAAGGCCCATCGGTGCAGTCATGCACATTTGACTTTTTTCTTTGCCCTTTTAAAAATGCCATTACTTTGTTGTTGTTGTTGTTTTTTACAATCATGGATCCTCTACAATCCTCTGAGTGAGTGTGCTTGTGAGGGAGGCTGACATCATTCACGGGCTTTGGGCTTGTTGTGATCCAGACTGGCCATAAGCTGCTGCTGCTGCTGCATGGACCTCTCTTTGTGGCCGAGAGAAAAGCATGCCAATTAGCAGAGCGTGTCCTGCGCTGCCGTGAAACAACGTGGACACATTCACTTAAAATAAAATAAAAAAAACAAAATGCCTGCATGGAGGCGCAACTTAAACACGGAAAAGCTGCGTGAAGCATGTCAGGGAGAGGAAAAAGGACTACATTCAGGATGCATTTCACAAATAGAGGAAATCATTTCAGTTCTTGGGGAAAACAACAGAAAATGCAAATGACTTTCTTTCTGAAAACAATAAAAACAGGAGTTAAATGAAATAAATGGATTTGAAGCCATTTACTTGGAACAAAAGGCGCAAAACAGTCTCAAAGTGCAATTACGTTTGCGCCTTCCTCGTGTTATTTCCAACCAAAATGGTTACAAGGTCTCCAGCTTTAACAACGTCACTGTTTTACGTTTTTCCTCCACGTGTTTCTACTCCAAACGCACACACACGCTCACACACTCACCCTGGCACAAATCTGACGCTGCAGAGAGGAAACCGGCGGCCAAGTGGACCTGGAGGGACATCAATCTCGTTTTTATCGTGAGATTTGAGGAGAGCATGAGCCTTATTCTCGTTTTTGATTGTCTGTAGGTGCATAAGGCCGGTGTGTGTTGCGTCTGCCCCCCCCCTCCCCCTTCCATTTAATAACAAAACACCCGAAAAGAAATCACAACCAGCAAACAATAAATTCCTTCAAAACCCATAAAAGGAATTTGATTCATAAGTCAAGCTTTGAAAAATTCTCACAGTACATTTTGGACACACATGTGGCCACAATGACAGAAAACAGCGCTGATTTATCAAATATAACGTGGCACAGAGTGGAAAACCCTGATTCTTCTTCTTCTTCTTCTTTGTTATTTACAAAGTCACACACTCCCTACCAGATCAGAGGTCGCCTCATTCATAAGAAAACTATGTTTATTTCGCGGATTTTTTACCATTTTTTCCTTCTCTTGGACAAAAACCCTGCTGGTCTACAATCCAACAGGTCGAGAATTATAGAAAAAAAATGGAAAATAGTCAAAAGAACAAAAGATTGGTAAAGCAAAAGAACATATTGCTTAAAGAATGTGTAGCTTATTTTTAAAGAGTTTCTGGGGATTAATCCTCGGAGCTGCGGGGCGTTTTCAGGAGGGCTGTCGTGGCTTTTCTTTGATTAAACTTCAAAACAAAGCGGAATGTTAATCCATAAAAGTGGCAAAAAGGGGCAAAAATGGTGAGAAATATAAGACCCGGGCTACGGTTGGAGGGGGGGGGGGTCCTCTCTTGTCAGTATTTCCTCGTCCTCTGAGCGAGCGGTGGGGGAGGGAGAATCTGTCCGCCTGGCTGCCACCTCCACACGGGGTGGGACGGAGGGGGAGGCCCGGGGCCCCTCAGCGAGTTCAGGGAGTAAGCGGGGCACAAATCCCCGTTGCTGTCGACGGTAAGCGACGGCGGAGTTGGGAAACTTGCCATCAGGCTGAAAGGCGTTTTTGCGGGAGATGCTACAGTGCTGCGTTTGCGTCTGCTCGGTAGATCCGACTCCTCGCAGCTTGCAGGACGAGAGGAAGAAGAGGGAGGAGAAGAAGAGGCGCTTTTGGAGACTCTGGGTGCGTTTGGTTTCGTTCTGGATGTTCGGGCTTTCTTAGCCCTCAGTCCCGGAGGCCTGAGGGTTTTGAGTCTCTGCTCCTCCTCCTCCACCTCCTCCTCCAGACACGGGGTATCCTGGCTGCTCCTGCATTCCTGAGGTCCACAGGGGGATCTGGATGGACTCCTCTCTGCGCCGCTGTCCTCTTTATCTCCTTTACATCTGACCACAGGCGCCTGGATCTGGTACTCATACTCATCCCAGCTCTCCTCCACTTTAACTTTCACGTTGTGGAGGCTGAGGGGGGGCGTCCAGCTGGTCCCGCTGTCCGAGGGGGGGACAGTCACGGGGGCCTCCTCCGACTCGGTTTTTATCCTCTTCGTTGGTGTGCTCGGTTTCAGGCAGGTGGCTCTCACCTCCCTTCTGTCTGCGCATCTTTGGAGCTTAGAGTCAAGTCCAGGAGTCCTGCGTGAGAGGTGAGAGGCCCTGACCGAGTCCTCCTCGGTCCGGTTCGGTTCAGCCTCACACACCTTCCCCCCGAAGGATGGGTTTAACTCTAAGGCCGGTCCGGCGTCCCCGCCCGTCTCAGTGCGTAAAAAGTCACATTTCAGTCTGCCGTCTCCTGTCTGCACGGGGACACCATGACCCAGAGTTCTGTGCGGTTTTTCCTGCTGCTGCTGGTTGTTGTAGTGAAACGTGGGCTGCAGGACCAAAGGTGCTTTAGTAATGTTGGGACTTTTGGTGAGGGAGCCCACGCGCGCCCGTCGGAACCGGATGCTTTGGACCGAAACGCGGCTTGAAACCGAGCTGGAGTCGGACTGAGAGGAGCTCTCCTCTTCTTCTTCCTCCTCCTCCTCCTCCTCCTCTTCCTCTGTACTGACCTCTGAACTTTCCGTGTCATCTTCCTCCTCTTCCTCCTCCGAGCTGCTGCTGGTGGAGAACCCGGAGCCGAAGTCCGAGTCCCGGTCCGTGTAGGTGCTGGACTCGGTGTCGCTGCTGAAGCTCTCCGGGAAGCCGGGCTCGTGGTGGTGATGATGATGATGGTGGTGGTGGTGGTGATGGTGGTGATGGTAGAAGTCCGGACCGAGGTGGAAAGCACCGAAAGGCGTCGCGTGGCCGTCTGCGGATTTGGGTTGCAGGAGCAGCACCGGCGGTGCGTGCATATGCGCGTGTCTGCTCCTGCTCCACGAGGAGTGCCTCGCGCCGTCCCTGCCGCCGCCCCCCTCGCGCCTCCTCTTTCTTTTGTGAAGGAGGTCTGGCTGGAAGAGCAGCGGCTGCCGGCTCGCTGCGCTCCGGAAAAACGGGTGCCTTTGGCTCAGAGCGACGCAGTTCCCTGTGGTTTTCTCGGTTTCATAGTTTTTAAAGTGTTTGAGGTCGGACCTGGCCGCGGAGCGGTGAATCCGCCCGTGCGCTTTGTGGTAAAACTGAGGTAGTTTGGAGTCGGTAAGGCAAGGAGTCAGCTCTTTCCTCCTGACCGTCTTGTGACGCGCGAGAGTCTCCGGGACGCCGTGCAAACTAAACCAAACTTTTTCATCCCACAGCTCGGCGGCCTCCTCTTCCTCCTCCTCCTCCTCCTCCTCCCCCGGAGAATACGCCGCTCTTGCTTTCCTTCTGCTGGACTTCAACACCCGCTCCGTCTTGCAGGAGAAATACAGAGCCTCCACGTCCTCGCGCGATATGAGCGTGCACTTGGCGGCGTGGAAAGCGATGGAGTTGATTGCTTTGAGCTTCCGCAGCTCCTCCAGGTCGCACTGGTGCTTCTTCACCTTCAGGTGGTCCATGCGCTTGTGCACCGTGGTTCGAGGGATGTTCTTCAGCAGGTCGGTGAAAACCTGAGACAAAGCAAACATTTGCTTGCCTTTGATGAGCAGGTACCCCAGTCTCACGCCCTGCATTTCCTCAAACCCGCACTCCAGGTCTCCCATGTTTGTCTGTGTCCGCTCTCCGAACCGGCAAAAGGCTCAGGGGTCGTGAGCTCAAGGCATCCTGCTCACACCTTTTAATCCATCCACGCTGCCGCCGCTGCGTCATGAAAACTTTGACATGCGGAGTTAAATGGAGAGGCTTCCCCTCTCTGATAAAGAGCCGACAGCATCCGCTCCTCGCCTGTCGCCCCGGTCCGGCATGGTGGAGGAATGCGACGGATGCGTCCGGGGCTGCTGCTGCTGCTACCTGCCTCTGCCGGCTCCACTCCCCCTCTGGTCGGCAGCAGGACGGAGGGGTAGGTGTACACCGCTGCCTCAGCCAGAGGGATAAAACAGCGAGAAGAGGGGAGGGAGAGAGAGAGAGAGAGAGAGAGGGGGGGGGTGGAGAGGGAGGAGGGAGGGAGGAAAGAGTAAATCGGAGACAGGGAGAAACCGAGTATAGGAGCTAAAAAAGCAGCTGCTTTTCTGGCTGCTGGCTGAGCCACAAATAAAATGACAAGAGAAAGAGGAGGTGGGCCGGTCTGGAGACACCTTCATCAATTAATGCTGCCGGAGTCGACGCCCATTGGACGCCGCTGACAGGTGATGCAATAAAAATGGATATTCCATCCCCACCCCCTCCCACACACCCTGCTATTACAGTAGTTTACAATTGTGGCCACAGTCTGCCGTTTGAGAAAATGACATTGCAAATTAAAAAAAGGGTTCCCTTTACGCTCACACCAAAAAAAAAGGGGAGCGCGACCCAAGCTGACTGCGTGCTGATAAAATCCAGTTTAGTTTGTGCGTCAACCAGCGCTGCTTAAACAAAGACTTTTGCTTCCTGCAAGCTGCTTTTCCGCGTCTAAATTAAGCAAATGCTCTCATTTTTTTCCTTATTTCACTCCTAGTGGATATTTATGAGCATTATGAGTTAATTGGTGCGACAAATTAACAAATAGATGTGTTAAATTATTATTTGACACCATTTTTGTAGGCTTTGTGTGCAAATAGATAACAAATACTTCTAATAGCAATATGCATTTTTGCAGTGTAAATATGTGATGGCGGCGCTGCTTTTTTCCCTCTTATTTGTTGTTTAAATTTTGATGCAACCACCTATAAAATGTGTCCCTAAACGTTTTGGACAACACATTTGGGAGCAATTATAGATCATGGTCGGCTATTTACCTAATTGCGTTTTTTTCATGAACCGATGCCTCAGCATTTAGACCAGTTTTACCCAGAATGCGTCACACGCACCTTGGGGGAGATTGTTTTTCATGGTGCCAAACATTTTGCGTATACAATTTTGGTCTTTACGCATGAGCTTCCTGCATGCATGCTGTGATGTTTCAGGGATTTGCATGAGCCAATCGCGCGCAATGACACACACGCACACACTCGCGGAGTCGTAACCTGAAACGCGCACACCCCATCCATCTCCACACACCCGACACACTCGCATGCGGGCTTCTTGAGAGGAGGGGGGAACGCAGAAACCACCACCCGCTGCGCTCTCCAAGTCATGTAAAGATATTACTGGTTAACAGCTTTTTATAGTAACAGCTATGATGGTTGGGGAGTCTGTCGTCTTGCCCCTGAGCTATTTCTTTTTTTCTCCAAAGCTTTTCTTAATTTGACTTGTTTTTAAATCTGCTAAACCCGTGAGTCCCTTGTGGGCCGCAGCGGAGAGCTCAGACTGATGCGCATCCCCCAAAATATTTACAGGTTTGGAATAAAACATTTAAAATATCACGTTCACAATCATTTAATATTAAATTGTAATATTTAAAAAAGATTTAAAATGTACTAATTTCCATAATCTGGTATAAATATTGCACTGCGACGCAGCGTGGCTCTATAGGAGAGTTTATGTTGATAAACGCGCCTCTTTGGAGGTGCAGCCTCCTCCGTTCGGGCTCGTTTGACCCATGCACATTCTTCGTGTTTTACACCTGCACATCTTTTGGTTTCGCTGCAGAAACAAAAGATAAATCACGTGTTGATAATGCATGACAGCAGGAAAAACATGGAGTTTCGAGCAGGAGGTGAAGTCCGAATCGCCTGAGGGGGAGAGGAGGAGGAGGAGGAGGAAGAGCTCCGACCCCTCCTCTGTGAGCCGCACACCGTGCCCGTCCTGGGGGGTTTCAGACAATCAAGGCTTGTTTCATTTTGAACGCGTCTTGCTCAACCTGGATTTCTTTTGTTCAACACAATAACCCTGTTTTTTGTTTTACCTCTGGTCGTGTTGCTGCGGTTGTCACAGGAAGACTCAGAGCTGTATGCTGGTTGGAAACAGTACTTTAAATCATTCCAGCTGAGTGTCGCTTTTTTGTTGGCCGTCTGGCGTTGTCAGGTTATTTAACATTTAGGTTTTGGTGTAATTGTTATTTGAATGAATTAAATAAAGTTTTTTAATCTAAATAACAATATCTCATCAATATTTACCATGCCATGTTGGAAAACCAAACACACACATCTGTCTACATGTCAAAATAAAAACCAAATGCGCTCATGGTTCAAATATAAGACCTCACAAATCACATCCTATTTAAATATTTTATAATAATAAATACATCCAGATGTATATTTATTTATCTCTATAGCTGAAACCAGGAGCTTCTTGTTATAGATGCCGCTGGGGAATTATCCCCCCTCAACCCTCCTCTCCTGCGCCTGGAATCCGGACCAGCGGGAGGAAATGAGACCGGAGTGGCCGAAGGAGAGCCCTCAAACACGGCAGACTCCTGACAGCGGTCCGCTGGGGGCTGGTGGTGCAGAGAGACACGACCAGACCTGGTGTCCGCGTTCGGTCCGGCGCTGCTCATATACTTGTAAAGTCTTTATGCTTAGAGTAATGATGGAAACAGCGACAGAATGACTAAACTGTGATTATTACGGAGAACAAAATCTACTCTAAACTTTATGGAGCAAAGCGGAAAAAGTGATGAACGCAGCAATAATTAGAACAAGTTTTACGCTTAAAGATAAAACCGTTTCCTGACCACCTATTTCTTCACCTTTTTATGACTATCTATCTATCTATCTATCTATCTATCTATCTATCTATCTATCTATCTATCTATCTATCTATCTATCTATCTATCTATCTATCTATCTATCTATCTATCTATCTATCTATCATCTATAATCTCATTTTAAAAATTATTTCAGGTAAAACGTTAAAAGCATCCCAAACTTTGGTCTGGATTTTCTATTTTATTTTATTTTATTTTATTTTATTTTATTTTATTTTATTTTATTTTATTTTATTTGTGATTGTCTTCTCTCCCTCTAAGTCCAAGGATGAATGTGGGGACACGGTCTGATTACGGTAATAAGTACACACACACACACACACACACACACACACACACACACACACACACACACACACACACACACACACACACACACACACACACACACACACACACACACACACACGTTTCTTGTGCTGAATCCTAATTAGTTTTCATTCACCGCATTTGTGTTGTTTGGAGCTTGTGGGTTATTATTTAAGGAATATTTAAGTTTCATAAACAATCAAAGTTGTTGTTGGAACAGAAAACGTCAATGATAAAAGTTAGCAGAATAAACATCTTTTAAGGGATTTATTTCATTTTATAGCGTCGATTTTTGCTGTTTTTTCCCCCAAACTGACAACAGAATTCCAAACTCTTCCTGTTTTTCTCCAAACATTCATCAAACCAAACGCGTCGCTCCGAGTCATTAGTTTGTGCGCCGAGTTTTATGGAGACACTTGGTCAAGGAGGCGCTGGCACTTGTAAGCGCATAGAGTTTTTATGACACAAACCCACTGCCCCATGCCAAAACAATGAATTCCTCTCCACCCCCCGCCACCACGCCAGAATGGGATTTTACTTGCAATCTGAGCCTGAAGTATGTGCGGACAGTGGTGGGGGAGGGCTCTCTTCACCTTTCACCCCGCCGTGTTGGGACTGTTTGTATTTTTTTCCTCGGCCCTCGGTGCTCCATGAGTAAGCTAAACACTGATTAAACCGAATGTGGTGCAGGAGGAAAACCATCAGGGGAGCGTTTGGCTGCAGGGTTCTGTTTACAACTTTTATTTAATTCAGCAGCTGCACAACAAAATGACGGAATTAGGTTTTCTCTCACTGTGTTCTGATTTCAAATAGAAAAATCAAAGATGATTTAAAATTCCAAATGACTTCCTCCTGTGCGTCCTGCAGGTTCTGTTCTTTCACACATCAAAAAACACCTATGGTACTTTTTTTGAAAATGAAAAAAAAAAAAAAAGCAAAAATAAAGAACATGAGTTTGGCAACAAGAAGTCTGATGAGTCATGATTAAAGTTTACAGTCTGTGAAAAGGGTTTGGCTTTCTGCTGCACACACACACACACACACACACACACACACACACACACACACACACACACACACACACACACTTGATGATACCATCTTTTTAATATTTGTGCTATATTAGACTTGCAGGAGAACAATAATTTATACCCAGAACAAAGTTTTTTGTCTATTTCTATGAAGACATGCCTAATTGTGGTTTCTTCAAAAAAAAAAAAAAAAAAAAAGAGATAAATTAGATTATGAAAAAAATCATATAATAGTTTTGTTTGTTCTTATGCAGGTGGTTCAGTTTTCTGCTAATGTGCAGAATGTGCTAAAAAACTTATTTTTTTCAAATCCTGAAAACTAGAGCCTTAAATTGTGAGACTATATTTTTAAACCTATTTGTAACCTGTCTTGTAGCCAATGTACTGCTGCTTTAGATTTACAGATCATACAAAGTAAATTTTAAGCATGCACAACAACACTAACACAAAACATCTAATATAAGCATAAGTGACACAGAAGCTCTGAGTGTGATGCATACTTAGGACTCCAGTGAAAGCAAACAGCATCACTGTGATTTTCCTCAGCAAAAGCTTTTTTTCTGACAACCTGAGGAACATTTTACATTATTATATGGACTGTGACTTAATCAAAAGCAAGTTGTAAAAATTATTTACCATTTTCAGTATTCTCAGTAGTTATATGGGCCCTTCCACAGCATACCCCCCTCCTTTCGCCTCCCTTTGTTCTCTCCAGCTCTAATAGGTTTTCCCCTGCCACACACAATTCACTTTTTTTTCTTCTTCTTCTTTTTCCCCAGCCCCACACCCCCTTTTAGTGCAGGGTCCAGTGTCGACTGGAGCATTTGAGCAATTTGAAATTAAAGCAAACAATGGGCAGGCACTCCCAGGGACCTCTCGCTCACCATATTACACGGAGGACGCTCGTGTGCTCTTGCACATTACTGGCAAGTCATTACGTTTCTCTGGAAACCGAGAGCAGGAGCACGCTCAGAGGAGTCGGTGATGCAAGCAGCAGCTGAGTGCTTGGAATGGCTTGTGTGTGCACATGTGTATGTGTGTGTGTGTGTGTGTTCTGGTGCATCCTTGGCAACGGCATGGGGAACTGTCAAAACAAAACTGTCTACTGACATGCTGATATGCAGCCTCATATATTCTAACACCCCTTGAGTTCATTTTATTTAAAATAAATAAAATGTATTCCATCACTGAAAACCATTTTTAAGAGGGCTGTCTGAAGCTGTGGCTCCAAACTCAACAGGTCTGCACCGTTTTGTATTTTAGCATAACTTATAATAACAGCAAAACTTGGCATGAGCTAAAAAACTGATTTTATCATTTAAAACAATTAAAACTCACAAAATCAATTTGCGACAATGTTTTCTGAAATAGAAAGACATAAAATTAAGAATTGGTCTTAATATAATAATGGACATGAGGTACACAACGCTTGGATTTTATAAATCTAAAGCAAATCTTTGAAGAAATGTCATTTTATATTTTTTCCTAATATCTTTTTTATAAAAATGAAACTATTAGAGCGCTTAATGCCCAGCGTGTGTGTGTGTGTGTGTCCATGTCTTTTAATGGAAATATATAAACACACACCATTGCCCCAACATGGCTGATGTGCAACAAATGTCTTAAATAAAATCTGAGCTCTTAGAGCCACATCAAAACTGGCCAGTGCTATATTTGATTTCTGATAGTAGGATCATTTATTCAAGGTTGCAATGAAATGATTACTTTCTTGGAACAATTTTTGTTACTTATTATTAAGTCAGCAATTTATGCTAAAAAATGTATTTGATAAAAATCATTCTAATCAGACTTAGAAAATATACAGTATATACAAAAAAATGAGATGTGTATCTTATCATAACAAATCCTTACATTTATAGCCTGTGGACCAGAAACATACTGAAAAGTACTTAAACCTTCAATCAACTAATTTCTTTGTTTGCGTATCAATATGTATGATTGATAAAAAGTTCAGTACATTATTATTATTATTATTATCAAATTTGCCAATGAATTTATCTAGCCTTCAGATTTTGTTGTTGCTCCACTAATTCTAATTTACGTGCTTCTGATTCAAACTTTGCAGCCATGTGGAACCAAAGTGAACCGCTACTCACGCCGGTCTAATCACGTGGTATCCTTCTTCACCGTGCGTCATGACGTACTTCCTGTTCTCTACGAAGTTCCCCCTCTACTCGCCACCGCGCTGTGACGGCGATGTTTTGGTGAAAAAAAAAACCCTACTGCGTCGAAAATGGGACGTAAAGACGTTTAAAACATGCCATTTCGACCCAATGGGACCTAAGGTGGTGTTGCGGATGAAACGACGGACGTGTTTGACGCAGGTTTCTGTTCAGTCTTTATGTATATTCCTCCGCATGTCCGCCGCTTTCTTCGTAGATGGTCTCCGGCGAGCGATTTTTGACGGCGGAGCTGTCGACGAGTAACATGAAGGAGATGGTCGGGGGTTGCTGTGTATGCTCAGACGAACGAGGCTGGGCTGAAAACCCGCTTGTTTACTGCGACGGACACGGTTGCAACGTTGCCGTGCATCAGGGTGAGCTGCGGACATTAGCTGAACCGTTAGCATTAGCTTTGATGCTAGTTAGCGTTGTGGTTGTTGAAAGGTTATGAAGCCTCCCTCCCTCCTCCTCTTCCTCCTCCTCCTCCTCCTTCCACCAGGCTGAGGTCAGGCTTGTCTCATGCTGCTGGGCTCTCCTCCGCTTAGCTCGCAACTTAGCCTGAATGTGGATGATAGTTGACAGCAGCTGTAGGAACTCGTTTTTGGCTGCGAGCTGTGCCATTGTTTCCTTGTCAGAAGCTGTCATTTAGGATAACGAGCAACAGGGATGCAACTTATCTCAAAATGTGTTCACTTAGGGGGAAACGCTCAAATTGAGGCGATGACCTTGTTACGTGATACAGAGCCCTGTAGTTCAAACTTTATAAAACTTTAAACAAAAACTGTTTGGGTGATCTGTGCTTACTTCAAAAAATAAAACTGCAGGCTGTGCTCAGCAAAATTGACTCATGATGATGACTATGTTCACTGTTTACATTTGTAAGAGCTAGTCGTGTGTACAGTTCTCAGCTACTCTAATCTTCTTTAACCAAAATACTTGGAAATTTAAAGCTTTAACCATTAATTGCTATTTGGGGTTATTAAATATACTTTTGGGGTTTTTCCATTTTATTAAATTTTTTATTCTATTTAGTAAAAATGTTTAATGTTTTACTTTGTACTTTTTAACTTTTAAGTTTCTATTTTTCTTTCTTTTTTGTATTTTCTTTAATTAGTATCATTTACATTTTTTTAAAACGTTTGTACTTTTTAATTTAAAAAAGTTACTTTTAATTACTTTCCTAACTTTTTAAGACATTTTTTGGTAAAAGCTTCAGGTTTGGAAAAAACCTTCACAGTTTATTCCAGTGTTTTAGACATTTACAATCATCCACTTCTTTGACTTTAGCTTTGTTGTAAGTAAAGTTAAGGAATAGCTAAAAAGTTTTAGAATTTAATTGGAATCTTGTATTTCTGTGTTGGAATTAACTCTAGGCAGCTTGATTATGGCATGTTTTATGTATGAAAGCAGTTTTGTCAAATTCAGTGTTACTTAAAGGGATACTCCACCAGAAAGTGCTTTTTTGTCTATTGCCATATTCCTTATAGTTAGATAAGTGGGCAAAAACAATTTGTAAACAGCCCAGCCATTTTCCTGATCCGGCAGTACTCCTTTAGCATTAGCTTAGTGTAACAACCATTCACTTACAGTGTTTTACACTATGGGAGACATATTAAGAATATCCTGCAGACTTGTTCCCTGGGTGCACCATAACTGCTGAATTTTGCTGCTTGCTGGTGATATTGCAAATTACCCAAAAATTCCATGTAAATACCCATTACAATGCTAATAGCAGTGTTTTCATGATAATGTTGCATAAACCGCCCTGAAATTTTAGAGATTAAAGTTGTTTTTAAGATGACATCATACACATTGGACTAGATAGTTTATCTGTCTTTTTGGATGTAAACATTATTTCAGTGAACTGGGACCATTCAGGAAGCTAACTACAATGGGAAGGTTAGTAATTACAACCCTTAAGGCTACTTCACACCGGATGCGTTTGCGGTGCAGTTGCAGTATGGTGCGGACTGCAAGGATTAAAACCATTGATTCCAATCAGAGCCTTCACACCGGCTGCGGTGCAGTTGCGGAGCAAAGACACTTTACCCAGCTTGCTGATGGTGGTGAGGAGGGCCCATAGGCGCCATATTGTGTGTGGTGACTCCAGCCTCTGACAGTCTGCCCCAGGGCAGCTGTGGCTAAAGTGAAGCTAACTGCCCTCAGTGTGTGAATGTGTAAGTGAATGAGTAAATGACTGTTGTGTTGTACAGCGCTTTGGGG
>SSNR01000121.1:0-12010 GCA_006937965.1 Callopanchax toddi | reverse complement strand
GCTTTGATGTAGGGATGGGCGATATTTTATCATGTGCAATATACCGTTGAAAATTCTCTTCACAATAAAAATGTGTCTTCTCGCGATAACAACGATAAGTCTAGTTGATGACTAGTTTTACGTGCACCCGGTTCGCATGCGAAATGTAAACAAACATGGCGGAAGGCGGACGTGAGGCCGAGGAGGAGCTCATTTTAAAACAAGGAGCTACACTGAACTTTTATCCGCAGTCCGGATCCAGACCAGGTTCTGTCTGGACCGAACAGCAAATCCAGGACCCGGTCCCTAGTCCATGAACAGTGGACGTGTCCGAGGAGATGTGCAAGTGCTAATTAGAAGCTACCGCAGGTTCGACGCTCACTCGGAACCCGCAGCCGCAGGACTCACCCTCCCCCCGCATGCATGGTTCAGAACGAGGCCAAGTGCCAAGAGACTGGCACACCGCGGCGACTCCAAGGCCGGGCGGCCCCTCCTGCAGCTCCAGAAAGAGATTCACTTGCTGCACACAGGCACGCTGCGCAACACCCCTGGGTACCGTCGTCAGAAAGCTACAGTTTTTTTCAAGTTGGTTAATAAATGAGTTGGAAAGACCGCGCGCGCTCATGCGCTTGGCAGAGAGGACGCCAGAGGTGCTGGAGAAGAAAGGAGGAGTGAAAGAGAAGCTCAGAGTAGGTAGATGACTCTTAAGCAATGATCCAGGCCATTGTCAGTAATAAGTTCAGTCTGGTCAAAAACTGGACCAGACTGTCAAAACAATGACGACTTTTATGCATCTGAACAGATTGAAGGAGGAAAAAAGCACAATTTTTCTAAAAAAGTTACTTTAACCAATTAATAGAGATATTTAGCTCAGAGAATATATGTTTAAGTATACCAGTATATATAAAATAGATTTTATATAATAAAGATGGATATCTATCTATCTACATCCCTCCCTCTCGCTCCCCTTTCTTCTCTAATAATAATAATAATAATATATTATATAATATATATTGCAATATATACCGTTAGTGCAGATGTTTATAATTATACTGTAATATAGATCTTTGGCCATATCACCCAGCCCTACTTGTATTTTATTTGAATTATTATTGTGTAATTGTTGTATGATGTTTTTCAGCACAGTCACTGGAACACAACTTAAACAGAACATAATCTGCTATTTTACAGAAAAAAAAATTATAGTAATTTATCGTTATCGCCATAAATACCAGAAATTATCGTGATAAATCTTTTAGGCCATATTGCCCATCCCTACTTTGATAGCAGCCTTCAGGTCATCTGAATTTTCATCACTTGTAAGCCATATTCATCAACATTACACGAAAGCTTGAAATATTCTGAAATTAGTGCCCAATTTTTTTTTCACAATATTTTAACTTTTTGAGATGTACCTGTAGTTACGATGCTTCTACGTTAATCGATATCATTCAAAAATGTCTTGCCTAATTTTGCAGAATAAGAAGGCGTTTGTCACTAAACTCAGCATAAGCACTTTTTTTTGCATCTTAATCCTATGAAAGAATGAATTTGCTTTCATTTGCTTCACAGTTTACCTAATGTAGAAAAACAGACAGAATCACTGAACTGGATAAATTATGTGCTCTTAGCCAAATTAAAATGTTATGGTCCATCAACTAGGTCTTTGTTTTGGATCCAAGACTATCTGACTGACATGAGTCAACAAGTCTTTTTTATAACAGTTCTTTTTCCAACAGGTGTGAGATTAACTGTGGCTTGCCTCAGGGAAGTTCTCTGGGCCCTATTCTGTTTTCAGTTTATACTAATGACCTACCGTATGTTTAAGACAATCTTCTATTATGTATACTGATGACTCCACTATGTTTTACTCTGGTTCGTGTCAGTGAAAAATCAAGAGTTCTTGAAACGGAAATGAATTTACTCACTAAATGGGTTAATGATAACTATAGCATATTAAATGTTAAGAAAACTAAGTGTATGCTTATTGGGAGTAAACAGAGGTTGCACCAGTAAACCTCAGCTTATGCTCAGAACAAATAGCTCTGTACTGGAGCAAGTTAATCAAATGATTAGGCATTACAATGAATCATCATCTCTCATCGTATCATATTGATAATATAGTGATTAAAATGGGTAAAAATATTGCTGTAGTCAGATGATGTTCCTTGTTTGTTACTCCTCCTGTTTTAAAAGTGGTAGTACAATCGTTGATCCCGTCTCATATTGAATATTGTTCAGTCATATGTCTGCAGCTAACAAGTCTGACTTAATAAGGATACAGATTGTCCAGAACAAGGCTGCTAGTTTGGTTCTCATGCAACCAATGTTGTTTAAATGCACCAAATATTATTGTGGCCTCTATTAATAGTTAAGCTGCAATACAGTCTACTTATATTTATTCAAAAACATATTTTAACAGGTTGACCAGAATCATTTTTGACAAGGTGATTTACTCTGACCAGATACACACCCACGGGACTAAATATGCACGTGACACTAAATTAATGGTAAAACAGGCCAACACAAATTTCTTGCAAAAATCTGCTATTTATAGAGCATCTCACAAATAGATTACCCAAAAATATCAAAGAATTGAAGGGCATGCATTTTTTTAAGCATTAAAATTTGATTATAGCATTGGCTCTACCTAAATGTGTGGTTCAAATGTGAAGTGTTTTTATTTTACAAAATCACATACCATGTTTTTCTCACACACCACCCTGATACGAGGAATTTATTTTACAAGAAGATCTTGAGCATCTTAGAAAATGATTTAATCTTCTGTTGTACTGAAACATTTATTTCCATGTTTTAGCTTAAATTTGTCAATATTCAAGAAATTTTTATATTCATATGTTCATAAGTGATCCATATATAGTAAAACTTATTTTAGGTGAAGAAACATGGTTAAATGAGTCAGCTTCCATCTTGTTTATGGACAGAAAACAGGTTTAACCATTGATTTAGGCACATTTAATTCTTGTGGGCAGTGAGACAAAAAAATAATACAATCAAAAAACATTGAATGATCTTCAAATACCTGAAATTTTTGTTTTCAAAATTACAAGGAAGTTTGTGTCTTTAGAATTACAAAATTCTTGTGTGATTTTTACAGTTTTGTTGCTGTTTGTACCCATGGCCACTGCTACCTTAACTTTGCATATTTTTACATGAAACCGGAATATGTTAAATGTATTTCCTATTTTTAAAATGCAAATCATAAATAGAAAATCAAAATGTTCATCATATTAAGAAGTCAGAAAAAAAATATGTAAAAGCTAAAAAACATTTGCTCTTCTTTGTCACGAGTTCAGAAAGAAGCACTCCAGCACCTGTATCAACAGCTACTCAAAAGTAAATCTTGTCCTGACAAAATCTAGACAGGTCTTTGGAAGTTTGCTAAGGTCACGTTAAGTTGAGGCTCTGCAAGCCATACAAGCTAGTGTGTTGCAACAAGTTTCACTAAGAGACCCGTGTTTTATGTAAGGATTCAGAGGTCTGAGGAGTTCAGGTCAGATGGTTCTTAAAAGCATTTAGAGGGGATGATTGGCTCTCCAAGGCAGCATTCCTGCCTGAACAGTGTATGTGCAGTTATTTGCCACATTCTGTAAATATTAGCCAGCACATTTGATAAAGGAGCCACACTGGAATGGCATTCATGAGACTATTAGAGCTTTTAATCAGGGTAACAGAAAACTAAGATAAAATTATGATGGTAAAATCTCATGGTACGCTCATGGTATGCTTAAAGCAAAACACAAAAAATCACTGAAGTGATTTTCCACTGTGTCAAATAAAGTAGCTAGTCTGTGTAGACCTCTATTTTACTCTATTTATCTCATATTAGAACAGGTTCTACTGACCTTTGCAAGACATTTAGCTAATAAACTCATGGTTTTAGATATCAGAATATAATAAAAATAAATGATCTTCACCAGGTCCTAAATGTCCTAAAAATCCTCGTTTTGACCAAGCTTCAGTGATCAAAAAGATCACGTTTGACTCTAGAATATTTTGCTCCACAAAAGTAGTTCAGGGTTGACTTAAATGTTCCCAGGTCGGCTGGCTGCAAATCATGCCCACATCATCATTCTTCCACCACTTTTAACATTTTAACAGTCAAACATGTCTATATTAGTGCTGTCTGTCCAAAGAACATTGTTCCAGACTTCCTGTAGATTGTTCAATCACAGTGTTGCAAATTTGATCTGTGCTGTCATGCTCTTTTTCAGTAAAATAAAAATAAGACTTTCTTCAGGTTCTGACCAAACAAGACATTTTTATTCAGCCTTTTTAATTTGCACTGTAAAAGACTAACATTGGGGTTGAAACATTTCATCAAATTATTTGAAGGGTTTCCCCCAGAAAACTTGCTAAACCCGGTGGTAGAGAAGCTCACAGACAGACATCACCAGACTACAATGGACTACAACTAGAAAGAGAGAGCCGACCAGAGAGAGCTGAACAAGCTCACTTTGTTTTAGTTTTGTAGCGTTAGCCACAGTTAGCAGCTGTTAGCTATTGTTAGCTTTCCTCTGGGACAATCCTGGACTGGTACAGACTCACTCGGGTTCTGAGGCTTAGCCCGTTGGAAAGCCAACGAAAGCCCGTGGCCCACCGGGCTTATAAAGCACTGGGGGAAACCCTGTATTTGAATAATTTGATTACTAAAAATCCTCAAACAAAGCTAAGAGAATTGAGGCTTTATCAAACCAGGTGTGCCCAAGTCCAGTCCTCGAGAGCTACTCTCCTGGAACTTTTAGATGCATCTCTGCTCAAACACACCTTGATCAAATGGCTAAATCCCTTCATCTGCATGTCATTCAGCTCTGCAGAGGCCTGGTAACAAGCCACTTATTTGACTCAGGTGTGTTGGAGAAGGGGTGCATCTAAAATTTCCAGGCTCTCAAGAAATAGTCTTGGGCACCCCTGATCTAAACCATGTGATTGCACGCTGCTCAGTGAACAGGGCTTTCACTGGGACAGTTATTACCAAAATGTTTATCACGATAGTCCAATGCCAACAAGTTCATACAAACTGATGTATTTGTGAATAACCTGGAATCCCTGTGTACAAAAGTCTTTACACAGAGACCAGAGTTCTCAATTTTAGAAGAATTTTAGGAGAACTGAGCGGTTTGACAAGGAACGTCAAACCGTTCAGTTGTACAAGTCCAGACTTGTAACAAGAAAAAGAAAAAAGACTTTACAAACAGGTTCTGCTTTGAGATGACGTTAAGTCTGTTTTACCAACGTTCCAGCATAAAGGACACCTGCTTCCAGACCGATTCAGTGGTAAAGTGTATTTACACGAGAACAATAGAAAGTTTTAGATTATTAAAGAACAACCTGTTGTACTGAAACAGTGTCTGTCCAGATTTTATCAACTTAAAAAAAAGAAAAGTTGATGAGTCATAAAAGTCCTTAAATCACATTGATGGATAGCACTGTAAGACCTGGTAACAAGTAGTTTCAATATAAGGATAAATGTTCCAGAAAGCATTTTAAATAAATAAATAGGCTGAATAATAATTTCTAATAAGAAATAAAAAAATAAAATTTTTAGCAGCACCCAGGCATAAGCGAGTACACGAGAGTGGGTGGATCTGACGGCAGAGAAGAAAAGTTTTTAATAGGTGAAGTTGGGAACACTTTTGTACATTTAATGATGAAATGCAGCATTGCAAATTAGATTTGTTCTGTCATGCTCTTTTTAAATCAAAGAGACTTTCTCCAGGCTCCTACCAAACAAGTCATACTTGTTCAGCCTTTACTAATAGCACAGTAAATGACTTTAACATTTACCATTCTAAGGTCTAAAAAGTCTGAAATTTAGCAATTACTGGTTATTTGCCATTTCCCTGAGCTTTGCAAACTTTGCCCTCTGGATAAATTTGTGAACTCTACACCTGGAAAGACTGGGGGTTATCTGAAACATTTTCAATGTGTGAATAATCTTATTAAATTTATGATGGAAATGATTAGAGTCATAAATGTCAGAAACCACTCCAAAATTATAAAACTGCTTCAATTCCTTTTTTGAAGTCAGCATCTCACTTGGCAGCGAGCCTGTGAGTGCTAAAGGCTTATGTACATGTAAGCTAAGGTTGGGGGATTGGACAAATGTATCAACCATTGACGACAGGCTAATATTTCTAACTTTAGATCATTGCTAAGGTCTTTCATCTTTGTTAACAAACACCTATACACTCCAGACCTTAATTTTCTATATCTTATGACAGCATCTAGATGTGTATACCTTTGTTTTTAATGGTTCATTTCAAGACAAGCTGAAGGCTGGCACCACAAACTAAACCTGGACAGAGTTAGACTTTTAGTGAATTTTTGTGACCAAGTTGTACAACAGGTCTCAAATAATCCACACCCACAGAGCACACATGAAGAGAATCAGGTGGCCAACTCCACACAAAAAAATCTTTTGCTTTGGTAACACCTGCAGATTTACGGTTCTGTATTGCTGATAACATATTGGCAAATTTATGTCACGGGGGTTTTATTAAGACCTTGGGAAACTGTGTCAAGAGTTAAACCAGGGTGCAATATGTCTCCTTTAAGATCAGGTCATTGAGAAAGCTCATAAAAGATGAATGGGAAGAGGAGTTAAATGACTCACCACACGAGCTGCTCTCTCCTGAGATTCACACTTCCTGCAAAACCAGGGACCAGTAGGCACCTGAACAATGCCATAGCAAGCTGAGGAGAGGCAGGGAAGCCATTAAGACATTTAGTTAATCATCATAAACACAATGTTCACTTGTAGTGTCACAAAATACTTTTAAACAATGACAATAAAACCAGACTGTCATTTACCAAACTGGTCATAACACCATATACTACATTATTTATCAATCAAGCCAAAGGGAAAATAGCCCAGCTGCTACAAACTCATTCAAATATATATTTGACAAGTGGCAAATATTATTTTAACTATAGAGTTTAACCCCAAAATAATTGTTTTCCATTTGTATGAAGTAGTTAACACAAATGTCCAAGATTTTGATTCAAGTTTTTGCGAATAAGCATACACACGTAGCTACCCTAAATATGGCAGCTATATTTAAATAGCCTACCTCTACACATTTTCAGATTATCTCTGATCTGCCCAGAGCTCATAATCCACTGGAATGAACAGCTTTAATCCAGAGTTCTGAGAACATGGACGGCTGATCCAATCACTTAAAAGCTTGCTTTTTTATTTTGCTGCTAGGCAATCCAGATTGAGAATCCTTCATCTTTATCTGTTGTGTTTCTTTAGGATTAAAAAATGTCCAAAGCTACTAGGGATGTTTATATGTTCAAATATGTGATGAATGTAGTCTTTTAAAAATATTTTGCATAGTAAATAGACAAAAAGCTAAACTAAAACCCATTGCAGAAATCCATTTACCTAATAGAAGAGGGGGTTTTGGCTTTTCTGAAGTATTTTTCTGTGTAACTGCTACTTCACACCGGATGCGATTGCGGTGTCCGCACTGCAGCCACAAGAAATGTACCCCACACCGGCTGCAGTTTTGTGGAACGTCTCCGGCCCTTTGCCTCCGCAGGAGCACCAAATCTCTGTGGTTCACGCGAGAACAAATGGTAAATAAAATGGTGAATGACCTGTATTTATATAGCGCTTTCTAGAGTGTTCTACACTCCCCAAAGCGCTGTACAACACAACAGTCATTTACTCATTCACTTACACATTCACACACTGAGGGCAGTTAGCTTCACTTTAGCCACAGCTGCCCTGGGGCAGACTGTCAGAGGCTGGAGTCACCACACACAATATGGCGCCTATGGGCCCTCCTCACCACCATCAGCAAGCTGGGTAAAGTGTCTTTGCTCCGCAACTGCACCGCAGCCGGTGTGAAGGCTCTGATTGGAATCAATGGTTTTAATCCTTGCAGTCCGCACCATACTGCAACTGCACCGCAAACGCATCCGGTGTGAAGTAGCCTTAAGGGTTGTAATTACTAACCTTCCCATTGTAGTTAGCTTCCTGAATGGTCCCAGTTCACTGAAATAATGTTTACATCCAAAAAGACAGATAAACTATCTAGTCCAATGTGTATGATGTCATCTTAAAAACAACTTTAATCTCTAAAATTTCAGGGCGGTTTATGCAACATTATCATGAAAACACTGCTATTAGCATTGTAATGGGTATTTACATGGAATTTTTGGGTAATTTGCAATATCACCAGCAAGCAGCAAAATTCAGCAGTTATGGTGCACCCAGGGAACAAGTCTGCAGGATATTCTTAATATGTCTCCCATAGTGTAAAACACTGTAAGTGAATGGTTGTTACACTAAGCTAATGCTAAAGGAGTACTGCCGGATCAGGAAAATGGCTGGGCTGTTTACAAATTGTTTTTGCCCACTTATCTAACTATAAGGAATATGGCAATAGACAAAAAAGCACTTTCTGGTGGAGTATCCCTTTAAGTAACACTGAATTTGACAAAACTGCTTTCATACATAAAACATGCCATAATCAAGCTGCCTAGAGTTAATTCCAACACAGAAATACAAGATTCCAATTAAATTCTAAAACTTTTTAGCTATTCCTTAACTTTACTTACAACAAAGCTAAAGTCAAAGAAGTGGATGATTGTAAATGTCTAAAACACTGGAATAAACTGTGAAGGTTTTTTCCAAACCTGAAGCTTTTACCAAAAAATGTCTTAAAAAGTTAGGAAAGTAATTAAAAGTAACTTTTTTAAATTAAAAAGTACAAACGTTTTAAAAAAATGTAAATGATACTAATTAAAGAAAATACAAAAAAGAAAGAAAAATAGAAACTTAAAAGTTAAAAAGTACAAAGTAAAACATTAAACATTTTTACTAAATAGAATAAAAAATTTAATAAAATGGAAAAACCCCAAAAGTATATTTAATAACCCCAAATAGCAATTAATGGTTAAAGCTTTAAATTTCCAAGTATTTTGGTTAAAGAAGATTAGAGTAGCTGAGAACTGTACACACGACTAGCTCTTACAAATGTAAACAGTGAACATAGTCATCATCATGAGTCAATTTTGCTGAGCACAGCCTGCAGTTTTATTTTTTGAAGTAAGCACAGATCACCCAAACAGTTTTTGTTTAAAGTTTTATAAAGTTTGAACTACAGGGCTCTGTATCACGTAACAAGGTCATCGCCTCAATTTGAGCGTTTCCCCCTAAGTGAACACATTTTGAGATAAGTTGCATCCCTGTTGCTCGTTATCCTAAATGACAGCTTCTGACAAGGAAACAATGGCACAGCTCGCAGCCAAAAACGAGTTCCTACAGCTGCTGTCAACTATCATCCACATTCAGGCTAAGTTGCGAGCTAAGCGGAGGAGAGCCCAGCAGCATGAGACAAGCCTGACCTCAGCCTGGTGGAAGGAGGAGGAGGAGGAGGAAGAGGAGGAGGGAGGGAGGCTTCATAACCTTTCAACAACCACAACGCTAACTAGCATCAAAGCTAATGCTAACGGTTCAGCTAATGTCCGCAGCTCACCCTGATGCACGGCAACGTTGCAACCGTGTCCGTCGCAGTAAACAAGCGGGTTTTCAGCCCAGCCTCGTTCGTCTGAGCATACACAGCAACCCCCGACCATCTCCTTCATGTTACTCGTCGACAGCTCCGCCGTCAAAAATCGCTCGCCGGAGACCATCTACGAAGAAAGCGGCGGACATGCGGAGGAATATACATAAAGACTGAACAGAAACCTGCGTCAAACACGTCCGTCGTTTCATCCGCAACACCACCTTAGGTCCCATTGGGTCGAAATGGCATGTTTTAAACGTCTTTACGTCCCATTTTCGACGCAGTAGGGTTTTTTTTTTCACCAAAACATCGCCGTCACAGCGCGGTGGCGAGTAGAGGGGGAACTTCGTAGAGAACAGGAAGTACGTCATGACGCACGGTGAAGAAGGATACCACGTGATTAGACCGGCGTGAGTAGCGGTTCACTTTGGTTCCACATGGCTGCAAAGTTTGAATCAGAAGCACGTAAATTAGAATTAGTGGAGCAACAACAAAATCTGAAGGCTAGATAAATTCATTGGCAAATTTGATAATAATAATAATAATAATGTACTGAACTTTTTATCAATCATACATATTGATACGCAAACAAAGAAATTAGTTGATTGAAGGTTTAAGTACTTTTCAGTATGTTTCTGGTCCACAGGCTATAAATGTAAGGATTTGTTATGATAAGATACACATCTCATTTTTTTGTATATACTGTATATTTTCTAAGTCTGATTAGAATGATTTTTATCAAATACATTTTTTAGCATAAATTGCTGACTTAATAATAAGTAACAAAAATTGTTCCAAGAAAGTAATCATTTCATTGCAACCTTGAATAAATGATCCTACTATCAGAAATCAAATATAGCACTGGCCAGTTTTGATGTGGCTCTAAGAGCTCAGATTTTATTTAAGACATTTGTTGCACATCAGCCATGTTGGGGCAATGGTGTGTGTTTATATATTTCCATTAAAAGACATGGACACACACACACACACACGCTGGGCATTAAGCGCTCTAATAGTTTCATTTTTATAAAAAAGATATTAGGAAAAAATATAAAATGACATTTCTTCAAAGATTTGCTTTAGATTTATAAAATCCAAGCGTTGTGTACCTCATGTCCATTATTATATTAAGACCAATTCTTAATTTTATGTCTTTCTATTTCAGAAAACATTGTCGCAAATTGATTTTGTGAGTTTTAATTGTTTTAAATGATAAAATCAGTTTTTTAGCTCATGCCAAGTTTTGCTGTTATTATAAGTTATGCTAAAATACAAAACGGTGCAGACCTGTTGAGTTTGGAGCCACAGCTTCAGACAGCCCTCTTAAAAATGGTTTTCAGTGATGGAATACATTTTATTTATTTTAAATAAAATGAACTCAAGGGGTGTTAGAATATATGAGGCTGCATATCAGCATGTCAGTAGACAGTTTTGTTTTGACAGTTCCCCATGCCGTTGCCAAGGATGCACCAGAACACACACACACACACACATACACATGTGCACACACAAGCCATTCCAAGCACTCAGCTGCTGCTTGCATCACCGACTCCTCTGAGCGTGCTCCTGCTCTCGGTTTCCAGAGAAACGTAATGACTTGCCAGTAATGTGCAAGAGCACACGAGCGTCCTCCGTGTAATATGGTGAGCGAGAGGTCCCTGGGAGTGCCTGCCCATTGTTTGCTTTAATTTCAAATTGCTCAAATGCTCCAGTCGACACTGGACCCTGCACTAAAAGGGGGTGTGGGGCTGGGGAAAAAGAAGAAGAAGAAAAAAAAGTGAATTGTGTGTGGCAGGGGAAAACCTATTAGAGCTGGAGAGAACAAAGGGAGGCGAAAGGAGGGGGGTATGCTGTGGAAGGGCCCATATAACTACTGAGAATACTGAAAATGGTAAATAATTTTTACAACTTGCTTTTGATTAAGTCACAGTCCATATAATAATGTAAAATGTTCCTCAGGTTGTCAGAAAAAAAGCTTTTGCTGAGGAAAATCACAGTGATGCTGTTTGCTTTCACTGGAGTCCTAAGTATGCATCACACTCAGAGCTTCTGTGTCACTTATGCTTATATTAGATGTTTTGTGTTAGTGTTGTTGTGCATGCTTAAAATTTACTTTGTATGATCTGTAAATCTAAAGCAGCAGTACATTGGCTACAAGACAGGTTACAAATAGGTTTAAAAATATAGTCTCACAATTTAAGGCTCTAGTTTTCAGGATTTGAAAAAAATAAGTTTTTTAGCACATTCTGCACATTAGCAGAAAACTGAACCACCTGCATAAGAACAAACAAAACTATTATATGATTTTTTTCATAATCTAATTTATCTCTTTTTTTTTTTTTTTTTTTTTGAAGAAACCACAATTAGGCATGTCTTCATAGAAATAGACAAAAAACTTTGTTCTGGGTATAAATTATTGTTCTCCTGCAAGTCTAATATAGCACAAATATTAAAAAGATGGTATCATCAAGTGTGTGTGTGTGTGTGTG
>SSNR01000120.1:1691219-1808240 GCA_006937965.1 Callopanchax toddi | reverse complement strand
AAAGAACAGTGCAAAATACAAGAGACTTTGTGAGAAACTGTGAAATAACTGCCAACAGGAAATCCCTGAAGCAAAGATAGATTATGACATAGTTATGTGTCATATTGTTTTCTCATTTATTTATTTCTTTCTTTATTTATTTATTTCATTTGTGTTTTGTTTTTTGAGAGGTATTTCTCTGGTTTTTTATGTTTTTAACAAACTTTTAAGTTTTTTTGAAAAGCATTTCAACAATTTTGACTTAGTTTGTGAAAATTATAGTTATTTTGTTATTATGGGAAGACAGTTTTTCTTTAAATGTTTGTACTTATATAAAAAAAGGCTTTAAATGTCTGATCTCTATTTGTTTTACAAATAAATGACAAGTTATGTTAATGCTGACTGGTGTCAGGTTGTGTACTCATGCTAATTTGGAGATTTTTAAATGTTTTGCAATTGTCCTTTTAAAGTCCCCTTAATGTATATTTGGTCCTCATAAACCAGGTGTGTATATATGCAAATTAGATGGCGCCAAAAATGATGCAAATGTCCCTTTAAAGTCCTCATAGTGCCTGATTGTGGTTATCATAAACCACCAAAAAGAAGGCCCATACAAACCACAACACAGTCAGGGTGCTGTAAAAATTGCTGTGTTGTGTGTATCTACACACTAAAGTGAGCTGAATTTTTTTCAGATTTTTTGCAGCATTTTTATCCATCTCTCATTGGTCTAGGACCTCTGGAAAGGGTAGTCCATGTAAACCACCACCGGGCCTGTTTGGGAAAAAGGTCCAGCTATACCACATAAACCCGTATGTGTGTGTGTGTGAGATGTGTGTGTGTGTGTGTGTGTGTGTGTGTGTGTGTGTGTGTGTGTGTGTGTGTGTGTGTGTGTGTGTGTGTGTGTGTGTGTGTGTGTGTGTGTGTGTGTGTGTGTGTGTGTGTGTGTGTGTATGTGTTTTTATACCATAAACAAATCCAAACTGATTCTGGAAGGAAGGAGTTCATTTTGTTTCCAAAGATTCTCTGAAAGTTTCACATACACATACAGGCCTTTCTTCACTTTGTCACAATTTAATTGTTTTCTAATCATTTCTTTCTAAAACTAAAAGCTTCCTTATAGCTTTAAATAGCCCTCACTGAAATACTTGGAAAGTTGGAGTTTCTAGCAATGGATGAGGGCTGCTTAAAAAAAATTGTACTTTAAAAATGATAAATATATCAAACTTTTTTAAATGTTTTAACATTTTTATTCTGACTTTTCTGTTTATTTAACAGGTTTTCCTACTATTTCACTGTTTTAACTTTTCTAACTAACTTTTTAAAATACATTTTTAAACTTTTTATATTTTTAGTTCTAATGCGATTTAACATTTTTGCACTTTTTTTTTTTTTACTTTTTAACAATTGTTTAAAACTTTTTATATTTACTTAAGTTTACTCAAGTTTCATGCACAAGTGATGGTTAAAGGACCTTTTATGTCAGCGTTTTAAACTAACTGCTGGAGTCACACAGCACTATGGGTGATATGAGGGACACGTTGTCACTAAGCAGAGCAGATTACATGTACTATTCTGATCTGAGGTCAGGACGTGCTTTCCTCTGATACACTGTCCCAGTTTGAAACTCTGAGTGTCTTCTCTCTCACTGTCTCACTGCTGTGAATGACTTTTAGCTACTAGGACATTAAATGAACCGATCAGGTCACAGACCTTCTTGTGTTTGATAAGGTCAGGCAGCCATCTTCCCAAAAGTTAACTAAATGTAGATGTACACCCAATGGTTATTTTCTGAGTTATTTTGCCAACAGAAAGTGTCAAATTCTGTATAAAACACTCAACAAACAACAAGAGCTGCACCAAGGTTCTGTACAGCAACCAAATCAAAACAAGGAAGATTAACGAAACTAATAAAAATCTATTAAAACAGAACATAAAACAAAGTAAATCATCCTAAAAATTAAGCTTAAAAATCAAGTTGTCAGGCTTTAAGTTGAGTTGAAACACACATATGTACATGTCCAAAAGCAAAAAGATTACATTTCTATAATCTGACCGTATGACTCCTATAGGATGAACGATGGAAACTCACCTCTTTTAAATCAAGCTGTCTGAATAGTTTACATAGATAAAGCCTGGGGTAATATCTTTTATAGATGAAGAATTCGTCTCTGGTGTGAAACAGGCAAAGTTTCTGTGTTTGGTCATTTCTATGGCAACAACAAACTGTTTAAATGTGCAGTAACCAGGGATAAAACATGAAACTTTTAAAGAAGTAATAAATAAAACATCAAAATCCTTAATCCTTTAAAGAGCAAGGGACCATATAATCACTCATTGTGGGGTTTTTAAATAACTTATGAACTGTACAGCAGCTAAGGATCATAAACATTATGTTCTTAAAATACTGTGTCAGCATGAGGATGAGATAAAAAAATATGAGTCAGGACTGTGGGAGAAGGTGGAGAAGATTTGAAGGGAGCTGTTCTTGGTAACCATGGCAACCGGACCTACAATGACGCAGGAGGTCAGGTGCCCCAAAACTTTTTTTAAGTAAAAAAAAAAACATGTGTTGTAAAAAGTTTAGAAAAAAATACAAACATTTTAAAATGCATCAAATAAAATAAAATGTTAAAACTTTAACAGAAAACTGTCATTTGAATATGACTCCAGCACATCTCCTGCCTGGGATTCTACCGGTTTGTAGTGGAGCTGTCAGACGTTTTATTTTCAAACTCTGAGTTTTGTCTGGTTTTCGACATGTGTGGCGTATAGACCATCACTCCCCCAGCTCTGTTTACTGAATGGTAAAACCCAGAGGCCGCAGACCGATGTGGGTTCACTCTAGGCTCCTCGCTCCCACCACAAACGACCCAGTTTCATGAGAAATTATACTAATACTGTGACCAAAGCTCAGAACACTCCCCTTCCTGCAGAAGTCTTGGTATGCTCCTCTGATTGCAGAGCGGGCCACCAGAGTTCCTCTGTGGACTCTAAAAACTAGAAATGATCTAAAACCATTAAAACCTGAATCCAGGTTAATGATGTCATTTATTTGGCACAACTTACGCAGCATGACCTGTACTTTTTTTATGAATAAATAAGGACAAGATGCCACAAAGAGGGCGAGTGAAGGACATGAATGGGGGACAGAAAAGTGAGAGAAATGGAGCTCATGGAGCCAGAAAGGATGTAGAGGTCTGGTTTTGTTTTTCCTAACTCTGGATTCCTGGATAATGACTGCTATGATGGTGCTGAGCCCCATTTCGCCAAATGAAACAACAGCCCCAGCCAGCCCTGGGTTAGTTGTTTTTTTTATTTTTCCCCATTCCTCATCTTTTCCCCCAATTTTGACATAAAATCATATATACAGAATCAGCATTTAATTCAAACAGTCCCATTTCCCTCCCGCTCTCTGATCTTCTACCCGTCTTTTGCACATTCAGCAAAGTCCTTGTGCCAGAGCAGGGTTTTGTGGCTTTTTGAACCAGAGGAGGGGATGTTTTCTGAGAAATCCTCTCTGCCAGTAACTCTCCTCGCTGCAGCCTCACACGCTGACCTTAGCAACCACTTTCTGAGCCCCTGCCCACAGAAACTCAACGCTAAATGTTTGTGTTTATCAGCGATTTAGACTTGAACCAAAATGCTTCACTTTGTGGTTGTGAATCATTTCAGTGTGAGGCTGAAGCTGGAATAGTAGTTTGTGAGTTTTGAGTAGAGGAGTTCTGTGGGCCTCTGATGGGTCCGATCCAGGAGCCACAGAGGCTGCATACCTCCAGGGAATTCTGGGATCATCTCTCCTTCTATCTCTCCTGTTTTTAGACCGAGTTGTTGTCCTTATTTAGTTTGATTTACAGTACGAGCTCTGTGTATTAACAGCAGGGTCAAAACGTTCTGTTGATGTGGACGCCGCCTCAGAAATCCACCGCGCTTAACGCAGTTTTAGGTTTTAATGATATATTAGTATTTTACTGAACTCAGAGCGATGGACGTTTGAAACAAAATCCAGAAAATTTACTCCAAGATTGTTTTTTTGTGAGGAAGCATTCACGTTAACTGTAATTGATCCTTTTATTAAGTTAAATTTAAAACAGAGAGTGGCCCAAATGCAGCTCTCAATTCAAAAATGCCAGTGGTTAAGATTTTTACTCAAATAAGGACAAATGTGAGTTAAGATCAATTAAAATTGTTTAAAATTGACACTTAAAGTTTTCCCTTTAGCCCTTAAGGGCACTTACTGAAATATTTTTGAAATTTGAACCACTGAGTGTTACTGAGAGTATTCAAAGGTCTTTTTTTATTTTATTTTATTAGTCATTTTTATAGTGTTGTTTTTGTTTAAAAATCTAATTTTTGTGTCTCACAAGCACTTTCAACTTGATGATTTTGGCCAACAGGAACAAACTTCAGCTTTAAAAAAAATCCCTTTAAGGCTGAGTAGCACCTAAACTCTGTGGCAGCGGCGGTAGAACCACTACATCATGGACATGGTCAGTAAACTGCCTCAGCAGCAGTTCATGAAAAATGATGCAACCATGCTGAAGTCTTTTCCAGATTGCCTCAGAGAAAAGGATCATGCTTCATTTCCTTTCCTTCATCCATCCCCTGTAGCAGCTCGACCAGCAGCCAATCCGTGTCCTGCACTGTGCCCACTTTGCGCCAGAAATAAAAATATTTGTCCAGTTAAGTGTTTCTGCAAACAGTCTGATGGCTCTGTCGGGCAAAGGGAGTTCAGTTAGTCTAGCTCTGAGAGATTTTAACTCTGTGTGATGAATCCAGGATGGCAGAGGGTGGCAGCCTGTTCAGAACCAGACCGTATAGCTCCCAGAATGCACCTCTCCCAGTCCCACTCAGAGGTCTGGCTGCACAACTTTAGCCATGAAACATCACTGACAGTTTTAGGGCGTGTGGTTAATTAGGAATGGCTGCTCATGTGTGGAGGATTTTCAAACCAGAGCAGGAAAATGGGAGAAGTGATGCTGAGCAACAAATAACCTGCTGGTTTTTGGTTCTGTAGGTTGTTTTTGTTACAAAACGTCAATTATGCTGCAAGTGTAAAAACGTGTGCATTCTATGAATCATTTCCAGACATTTGGAGTAATAAAACCCTTTTAAACAGATACTATAAAATCTCAGGATGTCATATTCAGTTAGAGGGTCAGCTTGTCTTTTTATTGGTTGGATTTGAGGGCCAAATGCATTCAGAGTGTAACTTTAAATTTTTATACGTTGACCATATTTAAACATGACGTTCATAAACTATATTCAAGTTAGCACACAGATGGTTGAATGTGTGAGATGTTGGAACAAAAGTAAAGGCCATGAAGGAATACGGGAACAAAGTTTAAAATCAACTTGGGTGGATAAATGATGGAGCGGTGGTTGTTTTGGTCAAATCTTGACAATAACATTTAGCATAATCTCACCTGATATTGGAATATCTTGTGGTCTGTTAGCTCTCAGTATGTGATGTGACCCTCAGCTGCAACCATGTTTAATTTGAACTCGATATTTGGAAAATTAATGGAGTTATAATGATTTTTGTTTATCTCACTGAGCTGTTGGTGACTAGATGGAGACACAAGAATGCAAGAAAAATTGTTTTCATTCTGAACCACTCAGAGCTTGTACATACGACACTGCTAGCTGTTTCTTGTCTTCAACACATGAATCAAATGATCTAATCACCTTCTTACCACACTGAGTTCTGCAGAAACCTGTTAGTTACTCATTATTTATGACCACTAACTCAACTCCATTTGCATATTGTTTTGTTTTTCAAAATAAATAATTGCAAACAAATAAGGCAAAACAATCCTTCTTTATGCATATAAAACCAGGGGAAATGCACACGTCACACATTGATCCTTTCCCTGACGGCTGTTTCCTTCCACTGATGGGTTTGCAAAAAAAAGTCCAAATAAAAATTTGGACACAGGAGCTTTATCAGGCCTTATCAACAGTTCACAGTCTTAAAATAGTAAAAGGGAATAGAATCCAAATAAGAGTAAAAACTATGAAAACTGTAAAAATACAGAGAACAAAACAAAAGCGTCAGGCTTTATTTGTTAAAAGCCAGGGAGTAGAAATGTGTTTTTAAGAGGTTCAAAGTTTGTTCCGTAGGCTTGGAGCTGCCACTGCAGAAGCAACATCACCTTTACTTTAAGTTTGGATCATTGAGACACGTCAGTAAGGATCATCAAAGTGTTTCTCAAATTCATTCAGTCACCAACCCTTCCTAAAGTTGTGTCAAGTTTCTCACATTTCTGTCTTGCAGAAACAAACTTGAAATGACAGCGTTGCAACTATTTGGAAAGACAATTTGTTCGAATATGTTCAAAATTCAAGCGACACAAAAGTGAAGCCATGCAAACTATGCAAGGAAATTGAGGACTCTCATGAAAGTTTTGAGATATTTTGCAAACTTCTTCGCGATTGTATTTGTCACTAAGTCCATTAAGATTCTGTGGCAGCCATCTTGGTTTTGGGATGGCTCTAAAAGTTAACCGAGTGTACATCCGTTCATCCATCTGTAAGTCCATCCAGTAGTTAAAAATTGTAGCTCAATATCTGTAAAGCTGATTGTGTTAGAGAGCCAAGATTAATTGTAGCAGGCATCTTGAATTGGATTGACACCAAAGTTGTAAACATATAACAATCACTTTCTGAGAGTTTTATTAAAATCCATTCAGTGGTTCTGCTCTGGCTGTGCAGCCTGTAGGGCCATAAATATTCCTGCTATAATCTCAGCTGTACAGATAATTTTCTGTTCTCCTCCAAGAGGCCAGCTCACCCCCCAAACCCAGCATGTTGCCGTGACAATGCCAAGCACTCCCCTCCACAACAATGGCAGTATTCAACAGGCAGAGATTTAGAGCTCTGCAAATATTGGTTGGCTTTCACTGGCTGCAGAAAAAGAAGGAATTGAAGTTTAAAAGAAGGGGATGTGTTGGCTGAGGGCTCTTACTTCCACCTGCCATGAACTTTTGGAAAACATACTTTATTTATCCAGTTTTTTAAAAAGAGTAAAGGTGACAGAGAGAGAGGAGGTTTCACCCCAGACTGAGGCAGAGAAAGCAGACGATTTAGATTCCCCCAAATGAGACGGCGCACATATTGAGAGGAGGGCCGACTCCCACCTCTGCCCTATGGCTTTCCTCTATTCACTTTGACACATTGGTATTCTAATGCCAGTGAGAGTATGTAGAGCTGCCTCTCAGAGAAAAGACGCGCAGGCCTGCAGAGGAAGATGGGAAAAACAAAGAAGGAGGGGAGGGAGGTAAACAGAAGAGAGACATTAATGTGGCACTGAGCTGCAGGAAGAAGGAGATGAGACTTAAGTCCTACTACACTAAGAGGGCTTTATGCACGATGACAACATTTATCCCTCTGCAGTCATTAGTTGGGTCTCCTTGACTACGCAGAAACACGTTAAGAGCAGAAGCTGCCTAATCTCAGTCAGACAATGATCTGAATCCCCACGCAGCGCTTTGTTCAAGACAAATGTCTGAAGTTCATGTGCTCTCATGTTCAAGTGTGCAAATCAAATATCCTCAGAAATATCAGAGAAGTTCCTGGTTTGATCATGTCTTCAGCTTTTTAAAGCAAAAAAACAAAAACAAAAAAGAAGTTAAAATATGAGTTTAAATCATTGCTGCATTCATAAAGCTCAAGTTGAACAATGACAAGCTGTGCATTACTGAGCAATGATGGCTTGTTGTTATTGCAAACATTGCATGATTTCACATGATCTGTGTAGAGGATGGGACATGACAATGAGAAATTTTAGCTCAATATCTGTAAAACTGACTGATTTTGTTTGGGTGTGGCAGCCATCTTTATCTGGGTTGACTCCATATGAATCAGCTGTAGATGTCCATCCATTTTTCAACGTTTTCCATAAAAGTTTCAGATTTAGGTTGCAAATCAAAACTAAAACTTTACACAAGCCATCAAATATGACAATTCGCCCTAGAGCAAAACAAAAAGAGTGATAAATAAAATCAAAAAGCTTCATTTGCTGCAGAAAAAACGATGCTCTAAAATATTAACGCCTGTTTGCAAGCTGTGAGGTATTAACTCAGCATTGGTGCCTTCATCTCTGATCATTCTATTGAAATAAACCCGATCTGTCAACAGGTCCAATTTACTCTTCATTTCTTTTTGATTTTTTAACATAATGATCCGTCTGAATTTAATCCCCGACTTGGAGACCGGAATGCCTGAACAGTTTATGCAACAATGTGATGCTTGTGCATATTTTCACCACGTCAAGCAGCGAGTTGGATCAACCCGGAGCCCCATGTCAAAATGCATTTTCCATGGTCCTTTAATAACACAAGCTAATCACTTTAGCTTTGTCTCTATGTGGCACAATGTCTCCCCTCACGTCCTGTATCCTGGGGCCACGGAGCAGCGCTGACAGTGTGTTGAATCTGGGTGACAGGGCCCCGGTGAGAGTGGGTGCCCCTCCATCACCCCCCCACCCCCCAGCCTTTGGATAATCCCCAGGAGAAAGGGCCTGCATTTAGGGTGCGATACGCTTAATCCGGGAGGGGCCCTGGTTCACAAAGGAGCCTGGCACTTCCTCTATCCTGGGAGCTTCCGCTGGTCTGGGGGGCCCAGCGTGGGTGCCAGTGCAAACATGAGCCTATAATACACGTCTCCCTTAAAACTGATCAATTATCTAAAAGAGAATAAAAAACGCCACCACACACACTGTATATACACACAACGACTGATGGAGGCGTGAAGGGAAACCCCAAACATCTACGTTACTCCAAACAAGGAGCACACATATACAAAGACCAAAAGTAAACACAAGTAAAAACACACAGACGTAGTAGTGGAGTGGGCGAACGGCGTGTTTACATTCTGCCCCCGGGTATAATGAAACAAAGGCTGCGTGCAGCGTCGAAAGATTTGCTCAGCGAAGCACTGAGAGAGAATGAGATCAAACAACCTGCTGCCTACATATGGTTTCACATGTACAAACAGGAAGCCAGCGTCACATCAGACGGGTCATTCACAGGAGTTGTGATGGAAGGGGGACGGCCATCAACTCAACAACAGCTCTGTGTTCCTGATGGCTGAAAAACTGATACAAATCAGCTGATTAAGGTTTTTCTTAAAGTTTTACCTCAGAAGCAATAAAAGACTAAATTTAGAACAGGTGAGGGTTTTGATTTCTCTGAAACAAGTTTGGAAAAAGAGAAAAGCGCAAGCTTTCTTAAAAATAAACGAAATCATCATTTAAAAACTGCCTTTTGGATTTACTTATCTGATATTGGTATTTGTTTGCTGATCTGAAACATTTCAGTGGCAGAAAAGCAAAAACTAAATGATACTTTTTTGTTTTACAGCTGTTTTTGGAAGCTGGTCTACTTTTCAAAGTGGCAACTCGTCTGAAACCATCTCTGTGACTTAGATCTGACATGAAGATAAAACATTTTCTGTCAGGTCTCTGGATTTGATAGATTTTGAACCTTGGCTGAACGATGGTTCAGCAGCAGAGCGTGGTCAGCACAGAACTCAGAGTTAATAGGAAACATGAGCAGTGACATTTGTTATACAGCTGATCCAAGCCACTTGTTTATGCAGAACAGAGGTCCACCACAGCACTGGCTCCTGCCCTTACATCTAGTCCACTAGAGTTTAAAGCACTAGTGCCAGGAGTGTGTGTGTGTGTGCATTAAGTCTGAAGGGAAGCATGCCTAATGTGGGAGAGAAACAGTGAATCCAACATGGCGACCAGCCAGCGTCAGTGCTCCCGTCTTGGAGAATTAGGCTGTCAATCCGTTTTAATTCCTGAGGACACAGGCTGCTCTTAAAACGCAGGTTGAGTTCAGACTGGAAGGACTGACTCGCTGCTGTTTTCTCAAGATCAGGTGCAGACAGGCGGGCTGGCTGAATGTGAGGCTGGTCGGGCCACCAGAGAGCACAACCACTGCACAAACACCAGCTTTGTACCAGGTCAGGCTGACATACTAATGCATGCACACACACCACTCCAGGTGTTATTTTTATTTTGATGTTTGCAAAGTACTTTTAAAGCATTTGCGATGGTTTACTACTTGGCTCTTCTTTAAATAAAACTTAAGATTTGGGCTTCAACCAGCTGGTTGGAAAGCAGTAACATTTTATATTTGCAAAGATGAACCGTGTTGACCGTCTGCAGTTTGCAGGAGTGTTGCAGAAATTTCCATTATGTAATGTTGGCTGTTTTCATTGCAAAGCTGTTTTGATGTTCAATAAAGACCTTAGCAATCTGAAAGAGAGGCATTCTAAACCAGATAAAACCTCTATAGTGAGTCCTGCTGTTAGGTTTGTGTCTTACTCGTTTTTTTTTTTTATTATTTGTTCGGTCTATTCTATAAATTCTTATTCTACTGCTGGACAGTAGCATCACTTCAGCATCCTGTCGAGTTCACACCTTTTCCTTTTAGCCATCACAATTTTGGCCGTACCTTTATTCTGCAAGTCAATTTTTAAACAAAACACAGGTATTTTGCCCATGCATACATTTTATTTCATCTTCTAACTTATTTTAAAAATTTATTCCAAATCATATATTATAATTCTGCAGGCATTTTACACAAGATCCTTTTTTGTGGGGTAAATGTTGATTTTATAGCACAAATGAGTCACTTGTCTGCAGTCTTCATTAATCATTTTAGGTTCTTAATACTGAAAGAAAATTGTTGAAACAACTAAAGATTTACAATAGAATTTGTCACAATCCACTTCATTCAACTCTTTTCAATCTAAACTGAGGAGACGTGTGTTTCTGTGTAAAACTTATATAACCACTACTGGTTATAGGAAGCTTCTCAAACAACCTCCATTAGGAGAAACAGTTTATCCTTGACAGGGCCGATGAGTTGATGGCAAATGACATGGTTATTTATACTGAAATGATTTAAAAATCACCAGCAGCAGCAAAATGTAGCACTTCCAGGATTCAAGTTCAGCAGGATTTTATTTCTGTCAAAATAACCATAAGAAGTAGTTTATAACACAACGCTGACTATACTGCTGATAATTTTGCAGACTGAAGCCGTTTTAAGAAGGCATTAATGCTCTGTGGTCTTGGTTGTGTTTGGGCTGGCCGTCCTGACGGATTTATTTACTAAAACTGAGAAATACATACTTCCAACATGTCCATGCTGTTTCTTTTAGATGATTTCTGGTCTGTTGGAGTCTCGTGCTGATCTGATGTCATGATCAATGGTGGTCCTTCTTCATCCTCAGGTGGCTCACAGAGTGGGGACTGGGGTAACCCGAGTCTTGAGAAGGTTTGAACGCACCCGTTGCTTGGCCAAATTAAAAAAACTTAATTATTTCTAGTTAAATTGACATAATCTAGTGTCTGCTTGTGTTACACTTTTATTTATTAATTAAAGGCATCAGAAAACCACCAGGGCGTATGCAACTCATTTATTTGGTTCAACACGCACAAAAAAAATAATAAAAGTACATAAAACTAAATATGGTTCAGTGGCTTTTTCACTTCAATAAAACTCAGATGATAAAACATTTACATTTCATAGTGTACAATGAGACAACCAGGTTTCTTAAAACAGGCAAATTCACTTCAGTCTCACGCTCACTGAAGAAAAGGAGATGCTCTTTAGAAGGCAACGCTGACACAAATCTAAAGAGTTCTCACCTGCAGCTAAAAGTTCAGCATCAGAACTGAAGCGTAAATGGAGAAAGATAACCATAATGTATTCTCATATGAAAATAACATTCAGGTGAATCTTCTTGAAGTAAATGAAAGGATGCAAAAGATGAAAGAATGGCGATGATTTACTAATATGCATGAGTGGATTCTGTAGATGCTGCATTGATTCTGCATGTGTAGAGGTAAGCATGGAGAGGCTACAGGGAGATGCAGCAGAGAGCACTTCTTTAGACAATAAACAGACATTTCTAGGAAGTTTATAATAGCAGAAGGTGCAGTGGTTTAACCCTTCAGGTTTAGGAGCGAAAAAGCAAGATCCTTTCAGCGCAGTCCTGACCAACCAAGCTGGCGTACTGCTGCACCGCCGCCTCGTCGCTGGGGCCTTTACGTTTGCGGTTGTAGGCTGCATAGGGCATGACGGTCCGTCTGTACAGCACCAGTGCTCTGCCCACGTCCTTCAGCGCCAGGGCATCTCCTAAACAAAAACAGGCACGTTAGAAAACACAAGTACCAGAGTAGACGCATCCAAAGGTCTAGATTTTGTTTTTTAAACTCGCTCATTTAAATTAACCTCTAAGTGACTTGGCAGAGAGGAATCATTATCCCAAGAAGCCGCTGGAGGAGATGTAATTCCCATGTGCCTGAAAAGCCTGACTCATGTTTGTGCGAGCAGGCTAGTTAGTTGCTCATAGCCTCGCACCCTGAATGGTCCAATCTCAGCAGCTCCTCGGGTCCCGTGTCATACGCTGCCAGCTCCCATCATACCAAAGAAAACACTGCCAATCTTATAAGTGTGTGCTTAGAAACCAAGAACGGGCCTCTGGAGAGTCAGATGGAAAAAAAGGTGAAAAATGTTGACCTTTAATTCTAAACTTTTAACCACTGCCTCCAGGAGAGAAACACCGAGCCAAGCTGCTAACAGCTGGCGCCAAGAGGAGACGCAGGGCACAGCGGGGAGCGACGGACCGAGCCAACCTGACCCAAATATACTCCACACAGGTATGAGGGTCTCACTAAGAGCAGAGGATTAAGACTCTTCTTTCTTACTGGAACTTCAAGACGTTTGTTGCTTTCTCCTGATCATTCTCTTAAAGGGATAATTCAGTCATTCTGACATGTGTTTCTATGTAAACCAACCAGGAAGCTTTTCCACAATGCCGATATGAAACGAGCATGCAGGTCCCAAGCTCAAGAAAAACAACAAAACATGCATTTTCAAACATTACAGTAACCATACAGTCAGGACAACTATAAACTATTGTGGTGTCTAAATTAGAGACAAAACAGAAAATCAAGCTAAAGGAAAGAGGAGTGCTGGGAATGAGCTTAAAGCCTGGGGAGTCACAGATCTGCATCTTCATAAAAATATTTTCATACTTCAGCTGCAATTTTCAAACCACACTGTAAATTCATGTTTTTTTTATTAGCTGCATTTCCCCCACAGAGTTATGCCCTAACCACCGCTTTAAAAATAACTGCTGAGTCATGTAACCGAAGAACGGTGCAGACTTTTAAATAAAATCAGCAGTATGTTGAGTTTCAACATGTGGAATTTTAAAAAGACCCAACGTGTTACGCAACAGAACCAGATCTTTGGTCCAGGAAGGGTTTTTGTATCCTGATGGGATGAAAATATTTAAATCTAAAGACGTATGAGTCTCCTCAGAGTGATATACTGCCACTAGTACTACTAAAGTTAGAGTTATCCACCTGGTGAGGGTGTTAGGAGAACATTTTACAGAATACAGAGGATGTAAAGGTTCTATTAGCTGCTACAGTAACACTGAACAGAGGGCTGAACTCTCCCTCCTACTTGAGGAAACACAAACATCCGCTCTTCAGTTAAACAACTTTCTCTTTCGTCCTAATGCACTCAGGCCTTTTCTCCTTTTGAGCGGCTCCAGATCCTGTTGGTGTCAGGCCCACCGGACGTTTGGTGGCACGCCGCTCTGAGGTCGCAGCTCCTTCGGATCGGAGTTCAGGGGTCAGGGGGAAGAGGAGTGAAGGGGGTTGACGAGGGAATGAGAGGGTCAGAGCCGAGGCGAGGGGCCTTGACACCCCGCCACGCTTCTCCTCTCTGTTCCTATCTATCTCAAACTTTCACAGAACTTGCTGAACAGCGGAAGCTGGTCAAAGACAGACCATCGGGTTATGACCACTTCCTAAAACCCAATGTTGAAGATCCGAAGCAGGGCTCACTTTGAAAAGGAAAAGGTCAAGAAGTTGTGTGTGAAGAGGCTGCTTTTAGACAAGAAGATGTTAAAATTGAGCTCCGTCTCTGTGCAATGGCAAAGGAAGGAATAAAGAAAATCACCACAGGTCATATAAAGACGCTCTAATCAAAGACAAGTGGACTTTGTTATTTAAAGAATTTAAAAAAGGTTGAAATAAGAAGTGTAGTTGTCTTCAATTGAGCTAATCAGGATATAATCAATAATTATTAAATTAAAGTAAACATTATTTCACAGCAGCAGAAGAATAGGAGGAATTTTAAACATAAAAAATATTTTTACAGAGCCACAAAATTAACTTTGACTCTTAAAATTAAGATAAAAAAGATTCAAGTTTCAATAATTACTCACTTTTACTTTATATGTGCTGATGTTTGTTTTCTCTTTAAGCTGTAAACTAAAAAAAAAAAATAAACGGTATAGTGGCAAAAAGAAAATTATACTTTCTTGCACAGAAATATTTTAGTTCTTCCCATATTTGTAGAAAATGAGTAAGATAAGTTGTTCAGTGTTAGATAAATAAAGCAATAATTTCTATAAAGGGTTTATGGCTTTTGGTTGGCTTGCTGGCTCTCTCAGTCGGTCATGAGAACATGTTTCTGTATGTTATCATACAGTATTGTGATGCTTTGATACCTTAAAATTTTGGATTTTGCAACAGATGAGCAAAAGCACTTTCAGCTTTTACAGCAATCTGGTTGATGTTTGTTAATTTTCTGTTAATTTAGAGAGAAATCTACATAAACAAATCTAACAAACCATTATGTTAATAGTAAACCTGGTCAAAACATGTTTCTCTGGTACTGAAATGATGGAAAGCTGAGTACATTAAGCATTTCTAAGAATTGATATCTCAAACCAGCAGCCAAACCTTTTAGTATTATTGGTGTTTAATTCTGTTGTGGACATTTTGTGCATTTTGCCAGATTTTAGACTTGAAAACTACTCTTTTCTATTCTCAGTTTAAATAAACACTACTTAGATTCATGTCACTTGGTCACAGCTGCAAGGAGCCACTTCAGAGGGTGTGGCTCCAGAAATGCAGGTTCCAGACTCATGTGTTAGCTCATCAGTCCTGGAGGACGTAAACTCTACTTCTATAAACGGAGCTAGTTCAGGAAGTCGTCTACAACAGGTAAAACTGTAAAAATGTATAACACAAAAAACACTTCAAATGGTTAAATAGAGTAATGGTGGTAGACTACAGTTGTCTCCCTTCACTCTATAGAAGCACTGAAATGGATTTCAGCCATTTAACTAAATCAAAGCAATTTGTGTGTCAAGATATGCAAAAAAGCAACAGAAAAGAGCAAGATAATGGAAATTCAGCAGCTTAGTAAATAAAACAGGCACAAATCCTAACGTCCAAGAAGAGATCACACAGGTCACACATTTTTACAAATATTTAGACATCTGAGGGACCAATGCCCCGACTTCTCCCCCGTCAAACAAACACTGTGGGTGTTTGAGAGATACTACATATGTGTGTGTACATGCTGTGTACTTTTGTGAGACACATTGACGCATTTGGAGCCTGAATGTGTCAGCAGCAGGCATGTAATCAATGCTAGGACAGAGTCGTGTGAACTTTAGATTATCTGTCTTCATGCACTTCATTAGGACAACCCTCATAGCAGGGGGAGACTTGGACCCTTAATGGTAGCTGTAAAATCTCACCATCTCTCATGACAATCCAACCACCGCGTTCAGCCACAGACCTGATGAAGCTGCTAACTCTGACACGGCGTTTGGACAGCGAGGCCTGAAATAATACTCCAGTCTGTCCAAGATCAACAGTCCATGCAGAAATGGAGGCACCAAAAGAGCCACAGACACAAACAAACACTGGCCACGGTGATGACTGATCATACCAGGACCTTATGTTGTCAGTGATGTTTCAGTCTGTTTGGGGGATTAGCATTTAACCTACTGGCTCAGCTGTTAATGGCAGAGCTGTAAATGATCAGAGTACTTAAGGTTCTCCTGGGTACTGCACTCCCACTAACACTTCAGTCAACAATTAAAATCGCCTTTTTAAAGCATACTGAAGTCCATACCAACAGCTAGGGGATTGTATAAAAGAAAAAATGTAATAATTAAATACCTTAAATAAAAACATTAAGTTAGCATCACGGTGTAGTTGTACCTGCATCATGATCCTGGTTTAACCGTGCGTAGCGGGAGTTATCAAGCCGGGCTATGCATCGCTCTATTGGTACCCAGTCATACGTCTCTGGACACAGAAGGTCTGCCGGCCGGTACTGCCCCTGGAAAATAACAAGACAGAGACACAAATTTAACAATAACAAAAAAAAATGTGTTTTTTCTTTTGTCAATATTTACATGATTTTTTTCTTAGAACCTTTACATGAACCACTTTTACAGATTTCATCTCAATTATAGAGCATAAACTAAAGGGCACATTACAGAATAGTTTAATGAAGCTTTGTTGCAGCCCTGATAAAACCATCTCCACCAATGCTGGCGATTAGAGCTAAAGGCCTGACTAGATGTAAACTGACCCAGAGGTCAGGACACGGACTGAGCTGTGGATCAAACTCCACTCTGTTAACGCTCTTTGTTAGATCCACTCTTCCCAGAGCCTGGAGTGCTGTCTGCAGTATTGAGCAAGAAATGTAAACACACCAGCATATTGTTGTGTGTGTGTGTGTGCACTTGAAACGGGTACAAGTCTGTATTTGACCTAACATTTTGGATGGAAAGTAAATCAAGCAGAACAAAAACAGCTGCAAGGCGAATGGAAGACGGGGGAAAATGAGTGAGGGGGCTGAATGAAGAAAAAAGGAGGGAAGAGACACCATTATCAGAGACCTGTGTTCTATCACATGGCTCCAAACAAATACAAACTGCTGAGACAGCTCTGTAAACAAGAAGGCGCCTGCATTCGGCCAGATGTACTGCCTCAACACACACAATGCTTAGACGACATTAAACTGTAGGACAAAGACTTGATCATTTCTAGAACACTTTTTATACACAAGAGGTCAACAAGTGCCGAATCATTAAATGGAAAAAAAAGAAAGATTTTAATGTAAAAAGAATAAAAATGAAGGAAAAAAACAACCAATGGGAAATAATAAGAGATCCTATATGGAGAAAAACCTGCCTGTTTCCACATGAAGGTAGAGCTGGATTAGACCGCTTTAGAATTTGGAAAATTTAACGATTTATCAAATGCACAATTCTCTGAAAATAAACACCTTGATATGAAGCTATTTTCATAATTAGACCCAAAAAAGACTTGTAAACAAAAAAAAGACAATTTAGAGGAAGTAAAAAAAAAAGGAATACACATTGAAACACCTCTGCTAACAGATGGATGTTCGCTGCGATGGACACACAGACTCATCGTATACTATCCAACTGTCAGCACAATCGGCTTGACACTCTCACACTCTGCTTCACTTCTATAGACTCGTTCAACACAACAATAGACCTCTATATGGAGAACTCACACCTGCCTCGCTGCAGAAACACGGAGACACACACACAGTTCCTGCTACGTGCTTCCGCACATCTAGAGGTGAACATTTAAAAACGTGTAGGTGTATGAACACAGCAAGCATTTAAGGGATTTTTTGCCATTTTGAAGTATAAAACATTATGAATGATTACCATCTTACCTGAGGATAACTCCTGAATGGCATCTGTTTGGAGAAATAAGAGTTTATGTCCAAGAGGACTGATGACCTAATGGCTAGTCTGAGCACAGCCAAGACTAAAGGATGTTGCTGTCATCTTAAAAGAACTCCAATCTCCTAAATATCATAGTGATTTATGGGATGCTATTTCATAAAACTTAATGCAACGCCAATTTTTTATAACAGTTACAGTATTTGCATGGAATTATTGTATGCGGTTTTATATCACCAGAAGAAGCAAAGTGTAGCAATTAATGTGCATCCAATGGATTTTAACCATGTAATGAGAAACTGATGGCAGTGTAAAGGTTTATAAAGAAAATTTGCACAAACTGCTTTAAAATTTAGAATTTTTGATTGATTTTAAGATGGCAGCAAAAATAATGTTTTTCTTAGATTCACTCTTACTAGTTGTAAGCTCATCAGTCCTGAAGAAGGTAAACTTGATTTCAACAGAGGCCATTCAGGAAGCTATCTACAACAAGTGAGACCGTAATTATTTATAACTTTTACACAGAAAAACACTTCAGAAAGGCCAAAATATACCTTTACGGTTTGCTCTGTTAATAGAAAACATGAAAAGATTCATTAATATGTAATAAAATAGCTGTGGTCATGTGTCTATTTGCTTCAGTGTTGTTATTAATAGAAAATAACAGATTTATGACTTTATCTGTTTTAAAGTTTAGGAGGACAGCTCAACCTAGTTAGAACGATGCGGCGTCCAGTCATGGCTTCCTCTCAATTCCTCAACACTCCCCTGAAAAATAGATGAGATGAAGACTGAATGGACCCAGTATTTAGTGGTCTGGGAAAAGGAGTGAGTAATGAATTTAAAAAGGAAAACTTGGTTGCCACCATCTGTGTGTCAGAATTTTTACCGTCACATCCCAGGTTGGTTCAAAGACACTGTAACTCACAGGAATGATGCGGCTCTCCATTTCTGCTCTTGTGAAAAACAGCTCATAACCTATAAGCATTCCTTAGAGCACAGAGATGCAGCGCGTGGCAGTTTGTGGCTTTGATCAAAAATAACATGGACATTCATTTATGTGTTTTCATAACCACAGTATAAAGGCTCGTTTAAGCTGTTTTCTGTCCAGTTTTCAATTCAAATAAATTAAATAATAAAGAGGAATAAATGAGAAAATTTTTTTCCTTTGTTACAATGTAAAAAAAACTATAAATATCATAGATCCTATATATAAGTAACATTATTTTTTACACTCAGTGAGTTATCTTTTTAAACTTGAAATGCATTTAGCAGCTCTGAAAAATTATTCAGCAGCCAAAAGTGCAAAAACTGCTCTTATGATTGTAAATGTTTCAGATTTTTGCTTTAAAAGATCATAAAAATACTGAAATTATTCCCTGAAAATTGGATTCTTTGGATAAAATACAGACTGAGGCAATAATTTCAGTAGCTGGAGAAAGAACTGAGTTTATACAAGTGCTGTTAAAAGACCAAAGGAAATGTTTCGTAGGACTTCAAGAATATAAATGAGCAGAAAACCATTTTATAAAAAGCCGTTTAAATGGTGTGGTTTTACCCATCACCAAGATTTGGAAAAAGGAAAACTGCAGTTTATAGGGACCCAAACTACACCAGGATATTGGATTGGATGACTGAGGAATGCTTGGAAACTGAGAAATGTTGGGATGTGGAATTTAGACAAGACAGACAGATGGGTAAAAAGTGCCAGATCTGGATTCACCCGTCACCATGAAACAAAGTGGAAAGTATACAGTATTTACAAGTGTGAGAGGACTGGTGTTCATCTGATGTTTTGGTTTTGTGGTCATTAACGAATAAGCAGGAGGTCTGAATCGACAGGAAAGTAATCTACTACAGAGCCGGGTTTCCAATTAGCTGAAATTTTAACTAGAGAGCAAAATTAGTCATTTGAACAAAGATGTTTTCTTTGTGTAAACAATTACACAACCTCAATCATCTGAACTAAATAAACATACACATCTCCATTGCTTGTTAGACAATTACACAATACTTTGCAGATGTATGATCACTCCTCTGTGACACAGCTTATGCTTTCCAGACCACACCAGCTGTCAGAGGGAATTTTAATACCCAATCCAAAATCCAACTGTCACCTTGCTTCTCCCTTTCATTTCCTAGCTTTTCCCCACATTTCTGTCATGGTTTCTCACAAATCTTGATATAAGGAACTAGGCCCTCTAGGCCCATATTTATAATTTATATGAAAAGTAATTAAGCAGGAGCATAAATGGAGAGTTGCCAAAGAATCCTCATGAAAATCGACACCTTATTGCCCTCTGGTTCTTTTCTTCACACCATCTCTGACTAAATGTGTTGGGATGTGCAGAGGCAACTTCAACCAAATAAAAAAACACCAGTTGCATCAATAAGTACTGATTTCATTATGTAAATTCACAACTCCTATATGGGGATTTTTTTTTTATTAAAAAAAAAAAAAGAAAGCCCTGGTATTTCAAGATTTTCCAGCAAAAATTGATGATTTACGCATACATGACCAGTACATATGTGCTTAAAATGATTAATACTTTATTGTCTCAAAAGAAAGTATTACCAAATTCAGATAAAATTTCAAACACTTAAAAAAAAAAAGCACTTTCAAAACCTTGAAAATGCCCCATTAAAGACATAGAATTTCAATACTTTTACCTATAACACCCCTAGAAATCAGGAAGCACAATCTCATGCAATACTCCAAGATCATATGTGACCTGTGAGCACTCGGAATATGTGTTGTGAACAACTCTTGGCTTCGAACGCAAGAAATTATAGTGCAATATCTGAAAAACTGACAGCCATTTTTCTATCTGCTAACGTCAATGACCTTTGCTGGCCATTTTGAATTGGGTCGACTCCAATAGTTGACGGCAAATTTTGAAACAAAGAACTTTTACTATAAATGATTGCTTGGAGTATATGTTGTGAATAACTCTTAGCTACTATTATGTCAAATTTTAACTCAATATATGTAAAATTGACTGAGTTATGCTACTTAAGAGTTTGCTAATGTCTATGGGCCATCTTGAATTAGATTGAGATATTTTTCAGACAACCAAGGTCAACTCCAATAATAAGACCAAATTTGAACTTATACTCTGTACAACTGACTATATTATAGCACTTTTTTGTCAGCTAATGTTAATTAGTTGTGGCGGCCATCTTGAATTGGGCTGACTTCAAACATTAACCAGTTGTAAATTTATGTCCAATGATTTTACACACATATGGGCTAAAACATCATCACCTTTTGTTAAAATCTAAAAGGTGATCCTGTTCCCAGATTTAGACACAAGAAAGTTGGTGGACTTTATGATCTGGTAAGAGGGTTTCCCTGTGTCATTCCAATAATTTACCCTCACTTCTCAGTTGACTTCCTCTTCTTATCAAGCTGACTTTTCACTCACCTTGTTACAGCCGACGTATCACGGTGTTTGCATGAGTCAAACACAATGAGTCTTTTTAGAGAACACTATCAGCTCAGATAAAATCTGTACAAGACCATTACAGCAATCTGCTGGTCAACTACTTCATACAGACAGAGTGGCTCCAAGCGAGCAGCATAAGGGTGGTAGCATAAAGTTCTCTAATATTAGACCTTGCTGTTTTGTTTTGGCAAAACATTAAAACATAGAAGAAGCCATAAAACTGCAAATTGAGCATGAAGACAATAGTGAAAGGGATATTAAGTCAGGATTATGTATTTAGTCAAGCCCTCCCAGAGAGAAATGACTATTTGACCTAAACAATATTAAGGTCAACATTCCGTGTTTGTGGTCTTTTCGCAGTGTGCTGTTCAGCTGGCTGTCACCCAGGACAAACCTGAACTCAGAGAATACAAAGAGGCCTAGTGTGGCACAAAGTCAGGCAGATCTAACCTACTCTGGCCCAAACCAGCACTCTGACCCAGGGTCACACTCAGCCAATCTTGGTCAAACACCAATAAACACAGACCCTGATCCCTACATCCATATTCTCTTCTAAACATATAGCTCCCACAATGCACTCCCTATATCACCTTTGGTCTGTTGACACAAATGCATTCTGTTGAGACAAGGGGGCACGGCTGCAGGGTCTTGGGCTGCTGATGGACACACGCAAACACTGCAGCTTTCAGAAACACAAATAAAACCAAAGACTGAGCAGCCTGGATAACAGCAACACGAAAAGACACGTCCAAAAACAGAACTCTCATACAGACATACTTTCACCACTTTCGTGACAATATATACATTATATACATTTGCGTGAGGACCACTGAACTTGTCTGTGGCCTACATTTGGCAAGATTTACGCTAACTGCTGCTGTTTAAACACTCGGGGCCCACCAAGGCCTTTTCACCCTACTCAACACATTACCACAACCTTCAAATAAAAGCATCCAGGCTGGTAAGTCTCCCCCTTGGGCCCCTAGACAACCCCCACAATTCCTTCCACCTAACCCACTTTGTCCAAATACTCCCTAGCTTGGCTGCGCGTCACGGCTCCACGGATGACAGGTTAATGAGGAGAAAATATTTTTACAGGATCACATTTCGACAAAGCCCTGAGAACCAATGGCAGCGCTTTTTTGGGCATCAGCTCACAGACTGGGTACTTTTATTTCTTTATCTCCTGGTTTTTCTTTTATGACGAGCTGTTATGCCTATCTGACACAGACCACAGCTTACCGACTTCCAGCCAGAGCTGCAGCCCCTAATCTCAGTCATAAAAACCCACCTCAGACTTCTAAATGCAAAGCCAAACCCACAACCTCTAACTCGCACTAACTGCACTTATGAGAGCTGCTTATTCTCTCCAGTGATGCTTATCAAAGATCTGAATGAATTGCTTTGCAAAAGAGGCATTTCAGACAAAGTGGCGCAGCTGCTGTGGGTTTGAAAATAAATAGCGGTGAAGTTAATGGCATGGCAAACACCTCAAGCTCGCAGCTAGAGGGCTCTGGATCTGCTCAGCCTGACAACATCGCCAAAACTCTCCTTTCTGCCCTCGTGACCTTCAGACCTCCCCCTCTTTCATACCCTTCAGTCACCCTCAACTCTGTCCTAGCACCAGGAGTAAGACTGAACAGTCTGACCTGACCCACTGAACTCTGCCCCCTCAGACCCTCACCCTGTCAGCGCTCCTCCTAGGAGGTGCCAAGCAGTGGCTGCTCTCCAAACATGCCATAGCCTGTTAATGATTTGTTAAAATCACAATCATAGCATAAAAAGAGGCGATAAATTAAAAAGGAAAAAAAAACGTTTAAACAAATGTTTCTGCTGTGAGGTGCACTGTTGGTGGTCTCCCGTTGAGCTAAATCAAACAATGTTGTTTCTGTCAGAAAGGCTCCCATTTAAAACAGGGGAAGGAGAAAAAGCTGGAAGGCTGCAAACAGGCTCTGCTTTGGCTTATAAACTTAACAGAGAGGTTGAAAATGAGCCCGGTCAGGTTTGATCTTATTGGGATGGGCTTGGGGTTTTAACAGGACTGCTGGAGGACAACGCTGCTGCGCTACATTGCACAATAATCCCTTTTCAACCAAAGTGAATTACAGCTGCAGCTAAGGAATGGAACACAGGCCAAAAAAAAGACAGCACTAATGAAATGAAATAATCACACTGAGCAAAACGTGAGAACGATCACTCCACGTTGGACTGCATTGACCACATTACCGACACTATCTGAGCCACTGTGAGCTACAGGGTCTAAGCATGCAGATGACTTTTAGAGAAATGGGATCAGCAGCACTGCAAAAAAAAAAATCTAAATCACTTCTGCCTGTTAGACTTGTAATAACAGTCGACTAAATGAAGAAAGATGTGCTGGCTTGTGTTTTATCTCTGAATGGAATCAGTTGAACGTTTCGTCAGACGCTATCAATCTGTCATTCCAGCCAGCATGAAGGCCGATGTCTGAACAATTGCCGAAAGAAGAGCAGAATTATTTTTTTAAAAGAGGAAAAATATGAAATGAAAGGGGCTGTTGTGTCCTGTGCCTGGACCTGTTGCATCTGTGAAGCGTTCAGCTGTCAGCTCCACATTTGCTCTCCGTCATAACGTTTATGCCAGGAGCATGAGACTTTAACTAAAATAAAAATAAATGAGAAATGACCATCTTTATGAAAAAAGTTAGAAATCAAATCAGGCGATACACTGGGATGAAGGCGTCTGTGGGAAACATGCAGAACAAAATGCCCTCAGATTCACTCCGTCACTCTCAGTCTACCCACATGTTCAACAAGTAACACACAAAATGTAAGGTCACACACACACACACACACAACATACTGTCTGCTATTGGCCCTTTGGGAGAAAATAACATGCATGCAGACTGCCTCTGAGACTTTTAGCGAGTCCTAACCTGTCGCTGTCCTACTTAGGTAAGAAGGCAGCCTGTTTTACTCCAACTTCTAATGGATGAGTATTTCTTTCTGAACACACATTTTGAGACAACTAGAAATCAAAAAAGTAGGAAAACATTGTGTTTCACAAAGAACTTTAGAAGATATTTTTCCTAAAAAGAAAAATGTTCACATGTTTTAATGGAATGACATCCAGCACATGCCTATATTAGAAGGCAATTTGTCATTTCTAATTGATGTCATAAGCTCATGCAGCAGGTGATAGAAAAGCCTGGAAGCATATAATGATTAGAGCCAACATTAGCACATCAGCAGTGTAGCGTAATATAACCTGTTTTTATTGTTATAATACGGACACACTTCTGCAAGGTTATTAGCTTAGTTTTGTGGGTTTTATGCCCGCAATGCAAGCTACCTTCACTAACCTAATTGTTATGCAGGATACTTTAGGTTCTTTTGATTCAAAGGGAAGACCTACGTACGTTATATTTGGAAGTTATAACCCAGAAGCAGACTTAGACTACAGTTATTTTATTAAAGAAACAGATTGAACGAACAGACAGATATGAGGTAGATGGTGCATCTTAAGAGCTTCTTCTGATGTTATTAAGCTGAGAGTTAATGACGAGAGCCCGTGAGATATTAATTATCTCTAGGGAGTCTGAGCTAGTTATGAGGGGAACTGAGCCTAACTTGAAAGGAGTGTTATTTATCAAGAGCCTCGGTTTACCAGATCGGAGTTGGTACCTCGCTGAAACCGCTCCAGATCGCCTCGGCGTGGCAGATGGAGGATCGTCGGTGAGTTCGTTGGTTCGACGAACCTCGGTCTGGTCCCCGGTGACGTGACGTTACCAAAGGCACGGAGGTGTCTGAGTGAGTCGGCGTCAGCGGCTCCATGATCGGCTGGTGCAGAGGCTAACAGGCTTTCCCCATGGCTGGTGAACAGAAGCAGACGGATGGTGTCTGGCTTCTAGCCGGGGGAAATTGTCCTCGACTGCTTGGGGCTAATACCCAAACGGCAGTCGGCATCAAAGCCTACCGTGTAGCGGAGAAAACGGAGGGCTTGTTCTCTCGTTGTTGGCTGAACGAGAACTGCTGAACTCGGTAGCTTCCAGGCAGGAAGTCTGACCGTGGAAAGTTTTGGACGCGTGGCCCAATGGGAAGGAGTTACCAAGTCACGTGGTTCTCGTCATTAAGGAACCCAGGCAAACTTAGATGGATTATTAATATGCTTTAACCTTTTAGCAAAAGTAGAAACATAAAATAATATTGATGCAACATCAACATTCATGAATACTGGAAGAAAATGAATTAATCATATTAAGACATTTCTGGACAGTGGATTAAAGGTAGTGTCTTTTTAGAATGAGACATCAAAGAGTCCTTAAGTTTAATTATTAATTAAAGGAAATCTTCTGAGTCTTCCGACACGACCGAGTCCTGGAAGGAATGTTGATTCAGGTTACAACATAATAAAAGAGTCATTTTAATCCAAGTTATTGGGACAAAGATGAGTTATTGTGATGAACCAGAGGTCAGAATTTAGAGATAGTAACGCCTTTGCCGGCGCTACAGCAGTAAATGATTGAAACCACCTTCGATTTCCCCCCACACAGTGTTGGACACCTGGAGGGATTAATTTCAAGTCCTCTTTATTCAAAAGCTTTGACCATGTGGAAAAGCGCTGGCTAGCGCTAGAAAATTGACTATCTGACAGTATTATTTGTGAGTGAGGAGGAGTTGGGCTGAAAGGGAACGGAGGTGCAGCTGCTGCAAAGGAGCTCTTTAAAAGTCAGTGAAGTACCACCGGAAAACAAACAATCCTTTACATCTTGCCTCCTTTTCTCATTTGGCACACATTTTGTCACTTCTTTTTTTCTCCTCCATTTCATCTGTCCTCTTTCTATTTTTTCCCCCACTCATTTTACTAAACCCTTCTTTTTTTCTTCTCCTCTGTGGAAAATTTAATGGTTTCCTGGGCTAAGAGCAAGACATTCTTTCACTGAACAATAACACTGAGAGCCACTTCATGCAACTCTGTCAGTCGCTCACCATAATGGTCCAACTGGGAACTCTGGACGTGGATGAGTGTGATGTGCATGTTATGCCTCACTTGAACAGAACTTAATACATTTAGATTAGGTACCCAACTGGTAAAGCCAAGTGGGTGAGTGCTTGGTTTGCTATTTTTAAAGTATGACTAGACTTTACAGTTGATCCAGCATATACACACCTCTAGAGAACAATGGAAAAACACTTTAATGTGGAATTAATGGGTTTTGCCCAGTGATAAAGCTAGATGATGCTGTTATGGTATACAGGCATGGGGAAAAGAAAGACTCCATCTTTCATTTCTAGGGCTTTTCTTATCAGGACATATTTAAAAAAGATCTGCTTTTTATCAGGTTCTAAATTTATAGAACCATTAAAGACCAGGTAAATCTTGAGCAGTATTAACTTTTTTCTAACTTTAGACAAATGTTGTAGAGGAACTTTGTGTTTTCATAACATTGCTGCTTCAGTTTATTGCGTTTTAAAGACGTCTGTTTCAGCACAGCTCTCTTAATATCCTACCAGCTTTTCTTCAGGTTAAGGTCTGGACTTTGGGACCATTGCATCACCTTGATTCTTTTCTTTTTCAGTCACTCTGTTGTAGATTTACTGCTGTGTCTTGTATCATTGTCCTGTTTTATGACTCAGTTTGTTCCTGGTTTCAGCCGACAGACAGATGGACTCACATCAGACTCTAGAACACTTTGGTCAACAGAGGAGTTCATGGTGGACTCAGTTTCCTAAATCAGCCATCAACCACCATGAGGACAGTTGGTATGAGCTGTTTTTGTTGACATGATGTGCATTATGGGTAAATATATCTACTTGTGTCTCATCTGACCAAAAAACAAAGTTCCAAAAGTCATGTTGTTCATTCAGAAGAAACTTTATAAACCAACGTTGAGCTTCCATGTTTTTTTTTTTTTGTCGTTTTGTTGTTTTTTTTTAGAGAGAATAGGTTTCTCCAGGAACCCTTCCAAACAAGTCATCCTTGTTCAGTCTATTTCCAATCGTCCTGTTATTGAACTTTAAGCTTTAACCTGCTAACTGAGACCTGTAGAGTCTGAGATGAAGCTTTTGGGTTTTTTGTTATGTTATTTTACAATTTCTCTGAGCAGTGCAGAGTCTGTCCGACCTTAGGGTGAACTTGCTGGAGCTGCCACTCCAGGAAGACTGGCAGCTGTCTTTGATGTTTTCAACTTGAGAATGATCCTCCTCTGTAGGATGGACTCCAGATTTTTGAAAATTGCTTTTTTTAAGATTATTGCTGATATGCCTTTCCTCCTTGTTGTGTTAACACACACCTGTATAATCCAGACCAATACATTTGCTGCTTTTATAGAGGTGATGATCAGTTAATCAAAGCATTTGATCAGCAGCTCCTGGCTGAGTCGTCCCCTCTTAAATCCTCTGGAAGACGAAGGGGTGAACTTAGCTTTAAACACACAGCTTTCCCTACTTTCTTAGTTTAATAAATAATGACATGGTGGGATTTTTTGTGTTTTTGTACTTTTTGTTTCCATGACTGTGTGTACATTTGTATTTGTACCCATTTCAGATATACACAGTGAAAACAATTCTCCAGATAATAAAATTAACAGCACATCAGCATATTAGACTTTACAGAGTAAATAAAATGCTTTATGGTTAGTGCAGTTCCAATTAATATTTGTGCAATCATTATGAGCCATGTTTCTGCAACAGTGAATATATTGTGACCACAATCAATACATAAAATATCCCATTTAATATGAAGGGCTAATTATCATCAGTCCGGACAATATAAGCCTTTCATCCATGCAAAGTCTCCATTTGTCTTTGTAAAGTCACAAGAGTCAGACAATTCATGCAATTCAGAAAATTGTTGGCTTTGTCACATGAGAGGCTTCATGAAAAAAGAAAAGTGGCAGAAGGGCCAAGACCTCTGGACTCATTTAGACTCCAACAGCTTCACCTTCTGCTCTCCACATCTCAGCATCAGAGGGCCAAGCAGGGCCAAAAGCCCAGGGACAGAAGCCAGGGGCAGAATGTCACGTCAAATCCTGAACCCACCAGCCAAACCAGCAAGGCTCTGTGGGACGTTCAGTCCCAGCTTTAAGAACAAAAGAGAGGGTCTGACACTGGCCAGGCAGCCCCCGGTTCCTGGCTGTACTTCAAGTCTTCGATGGACCCGTTAAAAGTTTCTCTACAGAACCATGTCCTGCCTTTGGCAGTGCTAACAAGTTTTGAGCTCATCTCACATGGAGCTGTTTCCCTGGGCATTTCTGAACAAGCAGAATGAATTCTTCTTCTAGAAGAAAGCTGAGAAGACAAATCTAAACTCTGAAGTTTGGTGCATGAGTGTTTTGGCTATAGCAAAGCCAATATGCCCACTCAACATGTAAAAGTGTCAGCCAAGATAAAGAATCAAAGAAAGTTATGTTTTTTAAACCTGAATTATGTCTAAGAACACTGGACTGAGTAAGTAAGGTTTTTTTTTTGCAATGCAACAGGTCTTGGTGAGCCTGAATGTTTAGTTTTTATTATAAATTCTTATTAATTACACTTCTGTTCGCATTTCTCATTTAAAAATTATATCACATATGTTCTTTTTGCACTATTTTCTAATATTCAAACAAACAATGCAGATATTACATTTGATTAGTCTGCATCTGACTAGATGTGGCACACATGCATCAGCTGCACCTGATTATAACAGGATAGAATACAAAACAAAATGCTTTTCTAAATGTTTTTCAATGTAATCAGTGCTGCTTTTCTTTTAATGATCATCATTGTTTTTAATCTATTAATTTTACATTTATACAAACTATCAGTGTGATCTTAAATTAGCAAAACTGGGTTTGGAAAAGTTTGAAGGTATCCTCAGCTTATAAACACAGCCCTTTAAAGTGATAGTTACATTTTAAAAACAGGCCATAAGACAAGCAAAGCGCAAAGAGAAAGGGGGCCTCGTGGGATCTGAGTGGTGTCCAACAGAGTTCAAGTGCTGCTGTTTTGGTCCTTAAAAAGGAAAGCAGCAAGTGTGAGATCCAGAAACCAGTAAACCTCCAACACAATGACAATGCAGTCTTAGTGATCTGAACAATACCCCAGTGTGTCTGTGCATTAATGAACTGCAAATATGCAAATGACACAGACGAGCAAAAACACTGTGCATGTGCTGAGAGCATGTTTGAGCTTGGACGCTTTTCTGTAGAACTGTGAGAGCCCAAAGGTGGGAAATGGGCAACCTTCTCACCCTGATTCTGTGTTCCTCCCCAGGGGTAAAATGGGAAGAAGTGGGGAGTTTGTGAACAAGACGCTGCAATGACGAACGCACAAGAAAAGATATGGGGGATGGGGTAGTAAATGCCAGTGGAAGGGGGTAAGGTGCTGTGGTAACGGTGCGAGTTCTCAGACAAACACTGTGATGGAGATACAACACACGGACGCAAACAGCGCTCACACCCTCATGTGTATTCCATACACACAGCGCCAGCCTGAGAAATTGGGCAAAGCACTGAGCAAACCCCAAAGGAAGATGTACAGAAATAAAAAGATCTGTCACTTTGCCATAATCTTCAACAAGCCATCAGTCTCTCAGGGGTAGGAACAAGCTCTGGGAAAATCCAAATTAAATAACAGAAAATAGGGAATTGTTAATGAGTGAGAGGAAAAAGGGAATGAATGATAAACCTCAGCCAAACTAATGGACTTGGACAGACCACTTCCTATCACCGCCATCCTGCAGCTAAAGATCTTAAGAGTGGTGACTGACCTGAATTTGAGTTTGTTTGTCTGCAGTGGCTGTGTGATGTGTTTTGGTATAATATTCAAGGAAAATGTTGATAAATGCAAAGAACGGGTTAAAAAATATCAAAATATTGGAATATTATGAGACTAAAACACCATTTTGTGGTCTGAAAACCCTCATTTTCCACACTCTAGTGACAAAAAAGCAGTTTGCACATGAAATTAAAATTTTTCCACCTGAAGCTTTTAGGCCAGTTGTTTACATCAGATGTGATTTATTATGTTGTCAGTTGTTTAAATGCTTTGAGACACATTTGATCAGACCAGCTGTGATGGATAAGTCACGCATTGCTTGCTTTGCTTTATGGCATTATGTCGGCACTTTAAAAATGAAAACTTAGATCTCCGCAAAAATGTTCAAATAAGCTTTGAAGAAGGAAAAAACACTTTCTCTGATGGTGAAAGTCCAGTAAAAAGACCAAAGACGATGCTAACAGAAGAAAAGAGACTAAACATCAGACATCATAGCTTTTATTTGCTGGACTTGGAGATCAGAAAAACTAACTGGATGCCAAAAAATGTGGATATGCTTTTGCTATTGGACTGGCAAGTAATAACAATCAGCTGAATGATTCTGTGTTGTTGCATTCAGTTGCTATGACTCATCGCTAAAGTTGTCTGTCAATGTGTGGGTTTTTAATCAAAGACTGATCATTTAAACGGACCATTGAAATGATTAATTCCTCTAATAAAAGTCAAGAAAACAAACATTTTGTTAAAAGTTAATATCGTAAAAGCCTCTGTATTTGTAAACACTAAACAGTAATACTATTGCATTATTTCAATATGATTTTATTCTGAATTCCATTTAATTTGGAATTTGAAACTCAAATCTAGGAATGACATCACACTAAAGGCCTATTCATACTCCACGAGAAGAAAGAAATTTGTTCTCGCTGGGGAGCGCCGAGAACAAGAAAAAAGTTCGTTTTGGCAGGGAGCATTCATACTCCCCGAGAACTCAGCTGTTGAACTGCTTCAGTGACGTATCAAATGGGTGTGCGTATCAGGTGTGCGTGTGTGCAGTTTAAAACGATCCGTCCTCGCTACGTGAGGAGCGGAGGTATACGGGTCGCCGGCGCAAACCCTGATTCGCGCTGGACCTCCTAGCGCGGGTCGATCCAGACCGTGACTCGGACTCCTCGGTCCGTCCGCACAAAGCAGCACAGCAAGCGCCGGAGAAAAACATCAACCGCTACCCGCAGTGACCACGCTCATCCTCCCTTTCTGACCAATCACAGCAGTTGTTCTCGGACATCCTGCCGAAAAAAGTTCGGCCCGGCTGATGTGCACAAGAACAAGCCGTTAGCGCTGCCGAACTGGGTCTGTGAGAACAAAATTACGTCATTTTGTTCTCGCAGCCCCCCAGCGAGAACAAAGTTCTTTCTTCTCGTGGAGTATGAATAGGCCTTAAGGATGGGGGATACATAGAATAAACTCGATCTACTGAGTGTTGTTTCTTGTGTTTCATCATGATTATCAAGTATATTTTTAAAGTTAATCTTAATTCTCAATGCTTCAAAGATTAGTATGGAAGATAATCAGTCTCACCAGAATTTGAATTTTTATATGACATTGAATTTAAAACATCAAATTTTTATGCAGTGAAATAAAATTCAAACATTACTTTTGCCAGTAAAATTTTCAGTGTATTATTTTTCAGTGTTAAAAAAATGCAATGTATTATTTTTCAGTATTAAAATAAATTCAAAGTATTATTTTTCAGTGTTAAAAAAATTTCAATGTAATATTTTTCAGTGTTAAATATTCAAAGTCAAAATGCAATGTGTTAAAAATTCGATTAAAAAAATTCAATGTGCTTATTTGTGATTGGTTTATTTCGGATCCCTAAATTCTTATCGACGAGCTATAAACACGGTGTCACATGACTACAGGAGCAGGATTTGATTGGCTGAATAACGCTCGACTTCATCCGAAGTCGATTGCTTATCCTTGCTCCAGGCACTTACACTGAATTACAGCAAACACTGAATTTAGGGATCCGAAATAAACCAATCACAAATAAGCACATTAAATTTTGATCAAATTTTTAACACATCGCATTTTGACTTTGAATATTTAACACTGAAAAATATTACACTGAAATTTTTTTTAACACTGAAAAATAAAACTTTGAATTTATTTTAATACTGAAAAATAATACATTGAAATTTTTACTGGCAAAAGTAATGTTTGAATTTTATTTCACTGCATAAAATTTTGGTGTTTTAAATTCAATGTCATATAAAAATTCAAATTCTGGTGAGACTGATTATCTTCCATAGATTAGACCTCATTTAGTCACTTTAATCTCTTTCCACCTTACGTAAAATATCACTTCTGCAAAAATATTTAGTCAATTTTTTAGAAATTTCACACAAAAAGATCATCAGCAAAGTCATGATGGTACTATATAGCACAAATGTTTTCCCTATATTTCAAAGTGTGTAAATCAAAAATAACAAAAAACATTAAAGAAAATGTGTTTTTTATTTGTTTCATCTTCTTGCAATTTTATCTGAGAAAGCTCCCTGACATGGACACCAGTTCTTTTATTCAGGGGAAAATCTGCTGTCCTGATCAACAGCTTGGAACCACCATTCTTTAGATTCACACAAAGCAGTTATGACATTGTTGGAAATCAGATAAGACTTTAAGCTGGGGAAAGGAGGGCTGGTTTGTTGGTTTACTGGGCACTGAGTTAAGTTAGAGGGGAGGCGTGAGTGTTAAACTGGGAAATGGGATCATAGTAGTTTTGAATAAGCACAAGTAAGAACATCATGCAGCATCACCAATTTTTAAGTTAATGGCTAATTTTGGCCCTTTTTTTTTTTGTGACCGAGGGTTTTATATGGAGTATTTTTCAGTCACAGCTATTCACTCTGTTCAAATCTCAACATCAAATGTTTGTAAAACACTAAACATGACTGACCATAATTATGAGTAAATTAAACTAATTTACTAAGAATAAATAAATCTATTGTCTAAATTCACAGCTCTGTTCAATTTTGGCACAGCAAATGTTTTTGCATGATGGTGAAAAATATTGCGTATGTATTTCCTTGAGATACTGCATACCTTATATCGCATCTTGGGGCAGGAGTGAATGTAAAAGCCCAGGTAGTAGTAGGCCAGCTTGGGGGACTGTTTCTGCAGCTGCCTGGTAAAAGCAATCTCCCTGTGATGAGAAGCATAAACACACATTAAGACATGTTGCAGAAAAGTAGCTGGAGCTTTGTGCATGTAGTTTATGGTTACTGAAACTTTTAGAGAACTCTATAATTACAGTTTTTATTCTTCTGATTAAAATTCAAGACAATTGTTGATGTTTTTGTGTGTTTTGGCTGCAAAAACAAGCTCTGCCAAAACAGAAGAACAGAAAATATTTCACCAAATTTAGGGGTTGATTTAAATGTGTTTATCTTACAGGTTAGCCTGCAAACTGCATATTAAATGAGGGCATTAAAAAACTAAACTGGTTCTTGCAGCTTTTACTAGACCAGTGTCCAAGCTGAGGAAGTAAACACCCACACTCAGAAAGGCTGCTTGTCTTGGTCTCATGTCATTACACAAAAACAACTGCCTTTCCTCAACCAGCATTGAGCCCTCGGGCAAAAAAAAGTAGTGAAAAAGAAGGCGAGAGAGCGTGTAAATTAAAGATTTAGAACTTTTAGGATTTATACACCTTCTTCAAATACAGTAAATGTCTTCCCTGCTTTATTTTTCCTCAATAGTTTCTTCCTTAATTGCATCCTTTTACTTGAAGCCTATTTTCCCCTTTTCCATTAGCAATTGCCTTCGCTCTTCCATAACTAAATTCTAGCTTCTCTTTTCCTCCCTTTTGTTTCACTCTTCCTTCCACTGCTGTGTTTCACCCGCTTAAAGGAAGGGGGAGAATTCCCTTTCTTACGATACTTAAGAGACAGAAAAAGAGGCCTTAAAATAAAATAGATGCACTGAAAAATGAGACGGGGGACAAAGGAAGGCAGGCGAGGGAGGGGGAGACACAGGGAACGAGAGAGCAGGAGGAGAATATAAAAGAGGAGGGTCAAGAAAGAGAAAGGGATGGAGAAGAGAGGCAGCTAGAGCGAGGTGCTAGAAGGTCACCCGCTTTCTGCCAGGTTCCTGGGTTCCCATCCCTTCTCCACAAAAGAGCCCGGCAGGCCTGAATCGGAGGGGGGGGACAAGAGAGGGGAGGTGCCCATTCACAAAAAGCCATGTTTCCCCCTTTACTTGAGGCCTTCACACCCCCACCTCCACCCCCATGGCAGCAGCTTGAGTCTGCCATTATCCCCTCTTCAGCCATCTGACACTCCAGCACAAGCCAATTATCGAGCCCTCTGCTCCTGCACAGCTTCCCTCACACTGATGTGCACACACACACACACCCCCAGACACAAAGGGCCTATAATAGTGCATACCATGAGGAGCTCGCTGCAGCTTCACATTGCACGTTAAAACATTTCATTACATAATCGACAAGAATATTGTTCATTAACTAAACCTAAAACAGAATCAGATGATGGAAAAGCTAACAGTGGATCTCTTTTACTGTATCAGAATGTAATGTTGAATATTATGCTATGTTTCATGCTAATTATTAAATATTTGCAGCTATGCATTTGATCTTTAATATTCTTTTTCTGGAATATACACACACTGCTTGTGATCATTTCTAGCAAACTATAAGTGAAATTGTTTGGTTTACTTCAGTCTGCATACGCTTCTAGCATTTTAGATTGTCAAAATATTAATAGTAGATAAAAATTGCATTTGAACCTGAAATTGCAATTGGATATTGTTGTGGATGCCTCATAACAAAATGAAGGTTTCTGAAGCAACACGACACAATTCTAAAATACAAAATGATCTAGGTTGGACACCTGTTGTGCTTCGTGTGTGGAGCCGCAGGCGCCTCATGATGTGCCTCTTTATTTCTACTCCTCCTCATGTCCGCTGGGTTTTTTAGCATAGATTGGGGAGGAGGGGGGGCTTTGCTGCTTCATGAAACATCTCTCAATGTCCCCCTCTCCTGTTTCCCTGCAGGATCACATGTATGCAGATGTGCAACACATGCAAAAATCCTATATCTACTTTTTGCTCTATTTTAACACAGTTTAATACATTTAAACATAATAAAAGCATTTATTTACTTATTTAAATAATGGCACTACAAATATGTCAACAGCACATAGTGATGCACTTTTCTGAACTTTCTAGGAACTTTTATGACTCCAAACCAAGATAGGAAACAAATTTTACATTAAAGTGTGTGGGGGCAGTTTCCTTTGCAGCCATCTGTTGGCAGACATATCAAAGGCAAAGACTCAAAGAAAATAAACCGCTGGGTTCAGCTTTGGAGCAACTACAGCTGATAGTACAAAGAAGAATGTTGCACAAGCTGCTCAGCATTAATGGACAACCCTGTAAACATTTCAGACCATAAACACATGAGCTAAGGAACTAATGCAGTCAGAGGCTTCTTCAGCTCTGCTGCAGGAAAGGTACAGGAGGTGACTTTTGCCTGCAGCAGCAATAACTTTGCATAATAATATACTGTGGCAGAGCATGACTCTCCTACTGAATAAAAAAAAGATAAAATACAAGCCATACAGATTTAATTAGTCTATTTTCTATTTTAATTTTATTTAGATTGTTGGTTCTATTTCAATTAGCTTGAAATAGTGAGAACATGCATTCTGCAACGTAAGCTTTGGACAGCGTCAGAGAGAGAAAAAACAAAAACAAGTAGACCCAGGAGTGTCCAGACCACATCAAAAGCCTGGACTCTGGTGTCTGTAAACAAGTTGTGCTGGCTCCCTTCTCCAAGGCCTCCTCCGCACACGGAGCGCTCTGTTACTTTTGGACTCAGACTCTTAAAATAATACTTGATGCGAGACTGAGGATGACCAGGGAGTTTCTTCTACACGAGTAGCAGTAAATGTCTGACCTTTTCTGTGCTGATCTAGTGTTTGATTACATGCCTGAACACTCAAAACTGGCAATAAAACCGTTTTATATATTGAAACTGAAGCAAAGATTCCCTCAAATCTGAGAAGAAATGTATTCAAAAGACTTTCTCACATTATAGAGTTACGTTTTGCAGGAAATGCCAATTGTGTGTGGCTGTCGAGTGTGTGTGTGTTCTCTTATTTCATCTTGGAAGACAGAACTGTCATCAGCTGAACCACAAACAGAGCACTGCCGACATCAATTAAATGTGAAGAAAGAGGTATTTTTCCTGACCTTAATTATTATGGTATTTATGATTTAGTATAAAGTTCTAAAGATAAAATGTGGGGAGGAGACAGAACCATCATAAAGTGTCAGAAAGAAAGCAGTTCCAAGAATGAAAACAGGCAGGAATGAAATGGGAAGATTTAGAAAAGAAAGAGAAAACTTTAGAAAAATGACAAATTGAACAAGCAATAAAAACTGTCCTCATTAACCCAGGAAAATCCTCCTACATCACAAAAGATCCAACTTATCTCAGTTGTTTTCACCAACCTGAGAGCAGAGTAGGAGCCTAAAGACAGTGATGCAAAGTCTGGATGGTAGTACAGGTAGACAGAGGACACACAGGTAGGCAAGATGTCGATCACTCCCACTGCCACGATGCGTCCGTCCAGCCAATACTGCTGGTGGAAGGAGCCGTAACCCACCTCTGGCCCATCTGGAGAAGATTCTGCCTGAAGAACGACAAAGAGAAAGAAAACAAAGTCCAGATGAAATGGAGTTTTTCCTACAGGTAGCATTTTAAGTTAATTTACAATAATCCAATCTTCAATCCAATAAACTGCCTGCTTATCTTAAAAGTATTATAATAGTTCAAATTCCATTAAAAACATCCTTTCTCCTCATAAAAACACAACAAGCTTCATGCTGAGTGCATCATGTTTTCATCCTGCAGACTATTATTGGCTTGTAGCATTTTTGTTCATGTTATATGGTGTTAGGTCCTTATAAAATATTTTCCACTGTAAAAACTGTTAAATGCAACAAAAAAGATTAAATTAAATAAACTAATAACACACTTAGACAACTGGAAAACCCAGTAATGTTTGAGGAATAATTTTAATCTACTTGTTGCTCATTTTCAGCATAATTTCAAAATCCCACAACAACATTAATAACTATGATACATTTCCTAAAATAATCAAGATACAAATTTGTTAGTTTAATATTCTATAAAAGGAAAAAAGTTTGAGCTTAAAACTGTAGGATGAAAAAAAATAGAGACGGGAAATTAATTGCAACAATTTCTTACCCTGAACCACTCTCTCTGTCGTGTATGTAATCACACACACACATCTGTATAATGGTGGATTATAAATGTTGAGTTTTCCTGCCTGGCCTCACACATTACGTGTGGGTGTGTACAGTAGCCTCTCATTCAGCCTGCTAATGGTTCCCAAATGTGGAGTGAAAGCGAGAGCAAGGGGCTGGGTGGTGTGGGGGAATGACCACAGAAACTCTCCAGGAGAGGACGTTTTAATAAAAGAACCTGCGTGAGCAAAATCTATTTCACCGCATGGCGGTGGAGTGGTGCCAAGCTTTCTTCTATATATCTGCAACTGCTCATTCCATGTGGCAGAAAAGAATGTGGGTGTAGGTGTGCACCCCCCAGCTCAAGTCTATCCCATTAACAAAACATTTAAGTATCAGACAGACGTGGTGTTTCTCATAAGAATTCTCATGCTGAGTTTTTTCAATCAAGTTACTTTTCTGCTTTTATCCAAAAGGCTTAAGACTAGAGGCTTGGGGTTGGGGTTAAAAGTCATCTTAAGCTAGGGTATTAGCTTATATTTGTGTATGTGTCTTTCTTCAGTGCACCAGTAACAGGATCCTACTCCTTTTCCAGCATTCATCTGGACACAGTTAAGCAGCGCTGCTAGTTATCACAACACAGAGAAAGCTAGCGGAGTAATCCAGTGAACCACTGGGCTCACATTCTGACCAAATTAAAACTGCTTTAAAAGAAAGAAAGACACACACTCTTAACACTCCCTGCTGCTCTGTGATCCCAGGAGGCCGACACAGATCCACATGTTTGATTTCTGAAAAGGACGGCGTGATTAAAGTGTCTAAATGGAGGTTGTGCGATGTGAGATGCTAATGGTTTATTCAGCAGCAGATGTGACTGCAGCAGACAACATAGGAGGAGTGAAGAATAAAAACGAGTGTTTATTTGGTAGTCACTTAACCCAGATCTGCCACTGCACTCGTCTGTGTGCAGCAGAGGGAACTGTCCTCCTGTGTAAGCAGCAGCAGCAGCCTGTTATTTCTTGGCAACAGTTCCTCCAAGAACACTAGAGTCTTTGTAAAAAGGTCCCACTCTGTCATTTAGAGGTTAAAAGTAAAAGGTAAATGCATAAGGGGATTTTTCTTACCACATTTCATCTGCAGACGCCTGAATAAAACCTACATGAGCGTTTGTGTTTCGCGTGTTTGTTTGGAAGCTCTAGGTTGATCACATCTGACTGACCTGTGCAGCACCTCAAACGACAGCCTAATGGTTGTGCCCTTGCCACTGTGACAACAATCTCAACATTCCCTGGAAAACTTCAAACCACCTCAGAGCTTCCCCAGTAGCCCCAAATCGCTCACATATGGCCTGAACACAAGTATGAGCAGCAGGATCAGCAGGGGCAGGAGGAGGTGCTCAGACTGTTTTAACCTGAGGGTTTATATCTGAAAACTTTACTGTAAATAAGTCTCTTTTAGATAGGTTGTATTCATTTATGTGCTATTGCATTATTTTACATCTTTAATAGACATCTTGAAAGAAATTTTACAGAATTTACTTAAGTAAGATTTGTAGTGACAAGTAAAAAAGCTCAGTAATACAAAAATACTGTCACTGTCAGGCTAAAACCTCGTATGTTCATTTTCCATCACTTATACTCATCAACTTTCACATTTATTAGTGGTTTTATGGATGAGACAACAAACAGGTTGTACAGCTGTGAGAATCCAGGGTTTGTTGTTTGTGAAAGAAACAAGTTTTGCTCCTTTCCTGAAAAGTTACATTTTTTGGAGAAACGAGGTTTTCACCCGACAGCAAGGATATAAGAAAATATCTTCTGAAATGAAATCCTGACTACTGATGTTTAGTGTTTGTTAAACACTTACATCATGTTGAATGCAAGATTATCAAACCATACAAATGCCAAAATTCTGTGAAACTGGAAACAGTTCCTAACAAAAAACAGAAAGCCTAAAGCAGGCATGTCCAAACTGCAGCCTGGGAGCCAATCGGGGCCCTTGAAGCGATTTTGTGTGGCCCTAAACTGCATTTCAAGAATGGTAGAATTTTGTCCTCCAGTGGGCTGCTAATGCTTTTAACGTGGCTGAACAACAACAAATACCAATAAATAATATTTTTTAAATGTTAAGTTTAGATCTAACCCTTTTAATTGGACCAAAAACACTCACTGACTTTTAGTAAAAATCAGCATTTTGAGCAACATTCATAAAACCTGACTAAGTAATGACCTCAATTTTTTTTCCAAGTCCAAGAAACTAGAAAACAAACAGTCAACTCATCAAAAATAAAATGTTGCATTTATAATGTATTTTTTAGAAATAAAAAAGAAATTCACAATAAAATAACTGTAGCATTTTAAAATATTTATTTAAACAATGAGATTTTTGTGGCCCACGAGGACTTGCAGCTTGGTGATTTTTGCACACATCTTGAAAAGTTTAGACACCCCTGTTCTAAGGAGTTAATTTTGACCTGTTTATCATTAATGGTTCAACTGTGTTTTATGAACTAGATATATGATTCCCTTTCAATCCAAATAAACACCTAAAACTGTTCATAATGGAACTAATGTTGTGTTTGAGTACAAATCAGCTGGCAAAGGATGAGTATTTATATTTATCTTTGTGATCATTTAATGTGGAATGCTTAACTTCATCAATCACCGATTCATTTCTTTTAAGTACATTTTAGTCTGTTATGAAGTGGGTTTCTGTGATAGTTATATTTGCTATCTTACTCATTTTAGATAACTAAAATTGAGTTAACATCAACAGGACTGGAGACTAAAATGAGCTGCTACAGTTTTTAAAAAGCTTAAATCTCCAAACTTTCTCAATAGTTCATGCCAATATTATTTGATAAATATTAGCACCACCATTATGATTACTTTTGTGAAAAATGGATAAATTCCTCCAGATCTGACCCCTGGATACGTAAGAAGTGCTACATTTTACTGCTGCTAGTGAGAGTTATGTTTATAAATGACCACAGAATTCCATATAAACCGTGTTTTAGCGATGCGAGAGCAGTTTAAAGGTTCTTTAAATATTTGCATGAAGTGATTTAGATTTTTTTGAGATTGCAGCCCTTTTAAAATGTCAGCAATCAACTCTTTTAAAGCTGCATTTGGACAAACTGTTAGATTGGGTCATAACTTGCATTTCTCTAAACCGAGGCTATTCAGGAATCCATTGACGATGTGTGAGATAGCAGATTATTTTTCAAGTACATAAAAAAAAAAGTCGGTTCACTTTTTCACCACTGTTAAAATGTGGTTAGCCCTTACTGAGACACATTATTAAAAACTGGTTAAGACTATAGAAGAGTATGAACATTATGCAGCTTTTAGAATTCAAAGAACATCTATCGTGTAAAAAGTTGAACTCAGCTGCTTTTAGGCTTTTAGGCCCCTGTTGCTCAAATTGCACAAACGTGTTCCATTTCTGGGTGTAAATGTACTGGAAAAAACTGTGGAAAACGATTCAGGTGATGTTAATTATGCGAATTTTAGCATGAATCCTCAGCAATTTTGGTGAAATGGAACACTGCAACAAACAAACAAGTCCGACAGCTGCAGCTGAATTTGTAAGCATGCAGTTTGCATACACTTATATAAATTCAGGCTTACATGTGAGCTGAACCACACCGTTTGCAGGTCCATGTGGTGAGTGTGTGTATGTGCTCTAACAGCACTCTGATTGGAGACAGATGGAGAACAACACGCAAAGGCGAGCAGATCTCAATGCAAAATAACTCAGAACACGGAGAACGACAGGAGAAGACAAAGAAGTAAATTATCAAAAGTCATAAAAATAAGTTGTGCAAGAAATGTTGAAATGAAAAGAAGATGGTCAACTAAATCAACATGAGAAGAGGAGATGGTAAAAGCAGGAAAATATGTTAGGCAGCATGCCACAGTGTGAACACGTACGTGTATGCGTACTGAACTGTGTAATTCGGTGTGCCTGGTCGCCAGCTTTGACGAGGTGATAAAAGCTTGTTTCCTATAAACACTAATGACGTTCATTAGTGAAGACCTGAGGGGGCCCATGGGGCACAAACTGAGTGACTGTGTTTGTGTCAGTCAGTCTGAATGTGCTTCTGGACCTCAAGCTTATTAAAGTGGCTGTAATAAGTACCCACCTCGGGTCTAACTGTTGGTGTAATTGTTCTGACCCAACAGAGCCACTGGTGATTCTGAGGGATGCAGCTCACCAGGTCTGACAAGTGCTCTGTGTGGTCTGCTTTCAAATCCAACATACAAAAAACGAGCCCAAATATAAATATTTAACTGTTGAATTCAAATCAGAAAATTTGACTCAAACAGGCTACACATGCATCTTGTACGATGGATTGAGGGAAGTTCTGTGAAGCAGAAGTAGTCAAAATCAACACTTTTCATTTAATAATATTATTTTTTATAATGTACAAAATAAAAACCCTCAGCTACAGTCAGCAAATACAGGAACACATTAAGGTTTTGTTTAGTTTGCTTTCATCATTTTCTTGAAATATTTAAACTTTTTGACTTTCAATTCTATTTGCGCCCATCACCTCACACATTACTTATTACATATATATTAAAACCTTTAGGCTTTCTGTTTAAGTTTTACTATTGTTCCTGTTGAAGGGATTGTTGAAAGAAATTTTATTGGACAGAAGTATTCAATGACAATAAAAATTCTTTCATCTTGACACTTCCTCCTCATTTTAATTCCAGCTCACTGGCCCTGATCAATCACCATAATATTTCTAGTGAATACAAATATTGAAAGCGATGTACCAGATGTTCAGCAAACAAAATACATTATTAGTAGCCATCAAGTAGATCTAAAATTTAATGCACAAAACTTCTACATTAGTCTGTATTTTGTACTATGGTAAATAACATGATATGCTGTCTACGCCAGGGGAAAGGCTGCTCTGTAATACAATCTGGACACCACATTTTACCATTTTCTCCCTCAACACCCCCTTTTACTTTGGCGGGGCTCAATCAGAATTCCTCCAATATGAAACAAAACCCCTTTTTGAATCCCTTAACTGCACTCGATCCAGCTGAAGGGCTCTTCAGGAGACCAGAGTGAGTGTGTGCTGGACTGGTGAGAGAATGTGAGCAGAGAACTAAAAACTCCAGCCCTGGACGTTGTTCAGTTTATTATTATCATTATTACCTCCATGAGAGTAATTTCATCAGGAAGGCCTCCTGGTTGGAGTAAATCTTTAACACATATGAATGAACAGAGGCATTAAAAATGGTTTTGATTCAGCTGTCAACAGGCCAAAGGAAACGCATACCTCCAGTGGTGAATCACAGAGAAACCTCCGGAACTGTGAAGGGTAGCAAAGGGAGGGAAAACAGAGAAAAAACTGTTAGTTCTTTGGGTCACAAACTCTTCTGAATAGGCAGAAATGAAAACCATACACATCTCCTCTGCTGTCCTATATAGTTTATCTCTTCCATTTTCTCCTGGCTTAGGCGTCACACAGCCCTCCATTCACCGAGGGCATAAAAAGGAAGACTTTATTTACACAAATGAAAACATTTACCCTATCAACTCAGGCCTGCGGTCCAGGGAGGACACAATGACAGCTAAAATAAGCAGCATAGCCAATGTCAAAAGTCTATCTCTCATCACACTTTAAAATACACAGCAGACATCAATTACCACAGGACTTTGTGTGTGGAAAAATAAATCTCTCTGAATCTTATCTATAGCATTTCCTGTGCTCCTTTTTTAGCAGCAGAGTTGAGAACGGTGTGTTTACAGATGTTTGACCTGCAGGCAGAACGACAAACAGAGCCCGCTTCATTATTTATAATTAAAACTGTTTTAAAGTGACGTGGTATGAAACACTCATGATTCTAGAGCTAGTAGAACCACCTTTAGCAGCAATAACTTGAAACAATCTCTCAAATCATTGAGGAGTATTTTTGGCACTTCCTTACGTTGCTTCAGTTAATTCAGGATCATGAGTCCAACTTCCATCGATGAACTGACCTCTAGTCAGTTAATAACTCACAATTTAATTTTCTGTATTTTATGAAATTTTAGATTTTTTAAGATGTATACTTGGTTCACGTTTACCTCGCACCCATAGTTTTATACTTGATGGAACAAATATATTTTGCATTATACCTGCTGATGGACTACAGATGGAAATTAAACTTTAGCTAAATTTGACACAATGCATGTGCTTCTTCATGAGTGCAATTTGTTTTTTTTTCATGGAACCGATTAAATAAACTCTTGAATGAATCAATTAATCAAATGCATTAAATCAGCAGCACCTGGCTGCTACTTTCCCTCCTAAATCATATTAATGCAACAAAGGGTGCACTTAGTTATTAACAGTTTCATCCTTTTGCTTTATTTTCATTTAATGAACAAAACCACATAATGGAATCTGTTGTGTGTCCATCTGGTAAAGACCAGATCAGGTTTATTATGTCGTGATACAAAAAAACCCTTGAATTGAAAGAGCGTAAACTTTATTTTTCCCTATGACTGGATGCATTTAGATCCAGTAACACACTGAAATTTTAAGAAGCAAATATGCAGACTGTGTGTGCAGCAATACAAAAAGAAAAGTTTAAAACAGTCCGTGCACGAGTGCAAACTGTTCTTAATGAGTGGTGTCGAGAACAATGACATGAAAGAAGTGGAATGGTTTAGTCTGCCTTTGCACTCAATTTAAAGTGAAACCACAATGAAGATAAATAGCAGGGTTGAAAAAGACATATTACAGTCTAAACGTACCTCACTGTCATGATTTAAAACAGTGGTTTAAACACTTTTAAGGTTCTGACCCACAAAATTAAAAAGCAAAGTCTTGTGATTCCTGTTTTTACTTTATACAGTCACACACTTGAATAGCAACTCATTCAATGTGATTCTAAAAGTTGTGAAACTAATTTACTTTCTTCGATACACGTAAACGTGAGAAATTCTATTGAGCAGCAATGATTTTTGCTCATGTGAAAAAAAGCCAGTAAAATTTCCAAAGAAATGTAATTTTCCACTCCAGCCTCTGTAGTGACTACTGCTCAACCAGTCAACTTAATAACAGCAAACTCTTTCACACACACACACACACACACACACACACACACACACACACTAAAAAAACCTGAAGAGTTTACCAACAGAACAACAGCTGCAGTTATTAGATGACATCATTTATTGGGGTCTTGCAGCATTACTGGCTGCTGTTTTTGTGAGAGTTTAAATGAGAATCCCACAATGACCTTGTGGTAAAACGATGCCCCTTTAATTTTTATGCGTTTAAACATTTTGAACCTTCTTCTCTCAGCCCCGTCTCCTCATTTGTTACCACCAGGCCCTGCACGACTAACACAGACACAGAAAAGACGCTTTTAAAGTCACAATCACTGCAAAAGATCAAATCTGTGAAGGCAAAGTCAATCGACAGGAAGGTAATAAAAGCAATCTGTGCATTACTTCAATGGAAGTTGGGTTTTTCTGTCCACCTCTGATAGAACAGCAGATAAAGAGCCACATGAAAACAGACGATCCAGAAAGGTTTCTGGAACATCCCCATGTGCAACAACACATGGAGCCTATCTGTACTCCTCCAACTCTCCCTTTCTTACAGTAAACATCCATCTGTGTACAATTAAGGCGTGCAAGCAGCCATCTCAAACACACACACACTTACATTTTCACTCACACACATGCACTAAATTTAAACTCACACACCAGCTTAAGCCTAATTGCTACTTAGACGTCTCGTCTTTATGATCTTTGCTGGCTCAAACTGCTGTAGTTATCCGAGTGACAAAGAGCCAGTATTCACTCTTTAACACTGTAGATTATTTAAAAAACTAAAATCCTTTGTTTTCTTTGCTTAACTTTAAAATTTCTGTGTGTATATGCAGAAATTTTAATTCAAACTCCATGAATACAGACTATATTTTTATAGATGGGCTCACATATTTTCCATAAACGTTTAGCAAATTGTCATTTTGGGCTTTTTTGTTTGTTTGTTTTTTCCAGTGAGAATTTTTCATCTTTCCCATACATTTTTTTTTCTAATGTTTTGCTTTACAACAAATAGGAACACTTAGCAGGATGTTTTTCTTGAAAATGATTACCGCATGTGCAGACGCTAAGATCTACAGCTCAGCACAGTGCTTACAACCACTAAGTGATGGAGTGTGTACTTGTGTGTGCAAGCCTGTGCGTCTAAACAATTGTTAGTATGTGCATCCACTCGGTCACAAAACCGATGCTAGATGAGGGGAGAAATATTTCTGGCTCCCTTCCAGTCATGGTCTGCCAGGAAATGCACACATCCTTAAACAAACAAAGCATTTTCCCCATTAGGAAATTATACAGACTAATCACTGAACGGATTTGGCAGGGTAACTTTAACTGTAACACACACGCACACAATTTCTCTTATTGTATGGCTCTGAACCAGGCTGAGTAATCCAGATTCTGTCCCAAGGTAATACCTTAATGGATTAATAAATGCCTCCACAGTTACTAAATGACCTAACTTCCTTGGGAGCAGTAGGCACCAAATGTGCCATCAATGCACAAACAGTGCTTAGCTCTTTACTTTAATAATTCCACAAAAAAAGAGGGCTTCAAGTGTCACATGAGAAAAAAAACAACTTAATTTAGAGCTTAATGAGTATTCAAAGATCTGGTTTTAATATGTGCAACAGGCTCTGTGGTTCATGTAATGGTAACAACTGGTAAAATAAAAAAATCTGATAAAGTGAGAACAATTAGGGTTATAGTACTGTAAATATTTAACTACCGTTTTGTAAAATTAACTAAGAAAAATTCATTAGTGGGAGAAAGTGAAAGCAGAATGCCAAGCCTTTCATACCAAAATCAAGGTGTTTTCTTTTATGTTGACAAATGGAGTTATAGCTTGCTGTGCATAAAGCTCCTAGCTTTTATTGTCAGACCTTACATGATCTGTTGGCACTCAGAGTATGTGTTGTAAATGATTCTCAAGCCTGGGTCCCACAGAAGAAGTGAGCGCTGCTCCGTGGCAGCGCCGCGTCTGAGGGAAGTCTTCTAGTCCCCCTAGGAGCGAAGCGCTGTTGGACGCAGCTTGCAAAATCACACGATAGTCACAATATCTCGCAGGAATAGTCTGTTTCTAAAAGCTCAATGACATAAATATTCCACAAAGAAATGCTCCTCCTCCATGTACTGGCGGTTTATATTTGCCGTACTTGTGGCGTTCAGCGTACTGTCGTAATGTTTGTAGTACTCCACAATGTCATGAGTCACGACACATGCGCCTCAGCCCAGAAATAGAACTGTTGCGTATCTTTAGCGCCATGGAGCGGACCAGCGCCTCTGGGACGCGACATGGCGGACCTAGGGGGACTACTTTGTCCGATTACAATGGTTTCTTTTCAAAATCACGGCTCGAGTTTGTTGACTTCAAAGGTAATTTTGAATTGAACCGACTCCAAAGGTTAGTTGTAGATGTTTGTGTAGACAAGACAAGGCCAACTCCAGCAATTAATGACAACATTTTAAACAAGGATCTCGTGTATGTTATGTATGACAGTTGGATGCGCTGGAGGTAACTCTCAGTTACTAATACACCAATTTTAGTTAAATATCTGTAAAATTAACTGTATTATAGTTATTTGTTGTGAAAACATCAGCAGCAGTGACCATCTAGAAAAAAGATTATTCCAAAAGTGAATCAGTTATAAGTATAAATTCAATGATTACTTTAATGTAATTATTATCTGTCAAATGGTTCAAAACACATATCAGGTTCCAACACTTGCTGTTTTTAATGTCATTATAAGATACATTTATTTTCATTGGCCTTTCATTCTGTATTAAATGTTTTTTGTGATTATTTTTGATGAGTTTTCAAATTTTACTTGTTTTTACTTTGTTTTTGTTAAATTGTCTCCTGTACTTTATTTCATTACTAGTTTTTTGTACAGCACTTTGACGCTTTACTGTATAGATAAACTTGAAGACTACAGGAAAGAATTTCTCTCACTGCCCATCTTTCACCTTTAAACAACAAACAGTTGCATATACAAAATATTATAAAGTTGTTAAATCCCTGACATTTCTTATTACAACCCCTACAGCAAAAACCAAGCAAATAAACAGGCTTGCCTTTAAGAGTAATTAACACGACCTTAATTCACCCTGAGCTTTTTACACAACACTATACATTCACCAAGTATCCAACATGGAAAACAAATTAAACTAGAAAAAATAATTTTTCTTTCCAAAGACTCAACAAACAGCACAGTTGTTAGTGCAGTTCCACACCTTTATATTACTTTTTTTTTTTTAGATGTCATTCCTAAACTATCCAATTACTCTACGGTTATTACCTCGAGTTGAAACTACGCACACACATTTTCTTTTAAAAGCTCTGGTGTTATGGCACCAGGAAAAAATCTGCCACAGTCTGCCCAATCTGACAGCTTCCATTATTTAATAATTACCTTACTTTTTACAAGCTAGAAAATTTAGTAAATTTACTGCAGCCTGCTGGCAGGAGTGTGGAGGAGGCGGTTTTTCCAGTCCAGAGGGACAAAAAGCTCTCTCAGGCTGTCCAGAATTCCTGCATCCTGACTAGACTATATAAACGTCCTTTAAGTATAAAAAGAAGAAACAAAGGCAGCTATACATACTGTATAATTTAGAATGTTTTGCTTATTTAATTGACTAGTTGGTTTAAATTTCACATTTGTAACTGGACATTATTCACTGTTCACTCAGTATAAACAGGCTAAGTAGATAAACCTGACCAAGAACCGATGAATAAAGTCATTAAAATAGATTAAAAATGTCAACAAGACAGCACATATAGAATAATAACCATGCAGTACCTCACTCTCACTACATTCGCTGGGGTCATCACCGTGAATGGCCATCTGGTAGCGGGCGTACAGCGCCACCGACTGCTCATAGGATGCTGCGAACTGAGGGTCCTCAAAGTTCACGGGCACTAACCTCACCTTCAAGCACAAGGTGTGGAGGAGAGGACGTGGAAGGGCATTTATAAAGGTTAACAACGAATATGACGACTGAGTAGTTAAAGAATTTAAAATAAGAATAAGGAGAACGGAGGGAGAGGAATCAAAAATGTGTTATACAAATGCATCAGTCTCCTAGCTCTAAATGCAAGCTGAAAACAGCTGGACAAGTTATTTAAATGAAGAAAAACAACAACAAGAAGGAAACAATCAGATTCTAGGAGACTGATGAAAAACTTGAGGATGAGGCTAGTGCACTGCCCCGTGTTCACCACAGATAGCTTGGAGAGGATTTTCTTTTCCAAGGCACAACTGAAGACCAAAACAGGATCCTGAAATTCATTCATCTAAGCTAGATGCAAACAAGCTCTTGTCCACAGATTCCTTTAAAAATAAGTAAAACCATGTTCAACACTGCACAAAAAATAAATAAACCAAAGCCTATTAACTCACTACTTATCCTGAATGGGACTGTAGTTCAGATACGAAGGAGAATTAGAGAAAAATGATGATGATGGACAGAACATGACGTAAATGTGAGTTATGAGAGGGTTCACCTGACAAACTGCCCCCCCACAATACAAATGACCTATTTGACTGACCGACAAAATGCAACTTATACACCTGACGAAACACCGTTCTCAACCCTGATGTGTGAAAACATCTGCCCTTTAATTTTAACTCGCACTTTAAAACATACTTAATGTAGTTATTTTTATACGTTACAGAGCAAAATTAAAACTTTTTTGAAAGAGAAAATTTTAAAAATCATAATATAAAAATACCAAATATGTGCTTAAAATAAAAAGTCTGTCATCAGTGGTGCTTTTATCATAAAAATAAACTAAGTGTTTCATGTTTTGCTCTTTAAGGGAAAGATAAAGAGCTTTTGAAGGAACCAAAGGCACCCAGAATTGTCGCCCCTCTCTGATCAGAAGAGGGTTGACCTATGACCCCCACCCTCTGACCTGGCTCTCGGAGGATTTGTGAGGAGGATCCTTGTGAATGTCCATCTGGTAGAGTTTGTACACCTGGTAGGAGGCGTCGAAAGAGGCTTTGAACTGCGGGCTAGGGGGATTGGAGCGCACTAGCCTCACCTTCAAAAAGAATATGGGCAGACAAGGGTTAATAACAAAATGGAAAGAAGTGCTGAAAATAATACAAATGGTGAATATAGAAAAAGAGAAAAACTAATAAAAGAAGTGTGTGAAGGAACAGTGAGTGGAGAAATGGAATAGACATAATAACCAAATCCTACTGTGTTCAAGTAACTAAGAATTTTAAGCATTTAAAGTAAATGCTGTACTAGAATAAATGGTTCTGTGCATTTTATTCATTTACCGGTACTTACAATTTACAAACTGATGAAAAACCAAGGAGAATATAAACAATAGGCTGTTATGTCTAAATTCCACATGATGCAAAAACAGGGATAAAACACTTCATAGGAGCAAATTCATGGAATAGAATAAGTGTTATGCAGGTGTGAATAACTAGAATGCTTTCACAAATATATATTATTGTTCGTCATTTCATAGTAAACATTACAAAGTGAAAGAACGGAGGATAAATAGAAACCAGATCATGATTTGGTGTCGTGATCAGCTTTTGCCTTCAAAGCAGCTTTAAGTCCTCTTGGTAAACATGGGTTTAGTTTTTGAAGAAACTTGGCAGGTAAGCAGTTCCAAACATCTCATAGATCTAACAACAGATCTTCTGTGGATGTTTCTGGCTCAAATCTCTCCTTCTCATCAGACACAGTTGGTGATGTAGAGATACTGGATCAATCACATCAATTTCAAGCCTCCTACAACTCTTATTTACACTGCAAATAGATCTTCATTCTGCAGAATAAATCAGATGCCTTTCTGGTGCTATTGCGTCAAAGACCGTATCTGCTTTGGGGACACAATTAAACCATTTGCAGAAATAAAACACCAAACTTCCCTCATGCTCCACTGCTGCCTGCAGACCACCGTTATCCTTCTGCTTTTTAGCCTTTTGGGCAACAAACAGCCTTCTGCTGCAGCCAGATATTTCAAATTTGGACACCGATCCAGAACACCTGCTGCCATTTTTTCTGTACCCCAGTTCCTTATGTTTTTATGCAAAGTTGAGTCACTTGGCTTTGTTTCCGTGTTGGAGAAATGTTCTTTTGGCAACACTTCCCATAGGACGATCACTTCTGGCCAGACGTCTGCCACTGCTGAGATGATGGCACAGCTGGACATCTTCTGATTCTAAGAGGAAGTAAGCACTATGTGCCTTTCATCTGCTGCACAGAGTTGATTGACTACGGTCTCCATGGACCTCAACACTGCCTGTTAGTTTGTGTTTCTTCAAAAAAGCTTGACATCTTTGCTTGGGGGAGACCTCGCTGCTGTAGAATAATAATCATGTGTCTTGTTGCTGTCCTCAGTCTTATCAAAACATCTTCACCTTTAGCAATGCTAACACCCCTACATCTGTTTCTGTTAATGACAGTTTCAACCTATGATCATTAGCAGCATATTCATTTATATTTGTGAAAGCAAACATTCTTTACAGCATTTCTTCACACTTGCCTAAAACTTCTACACAGTGCTGTATATGAGCTCATTTCAGTGACTTCACCATGTTGTCCAAGAGCAACGTTTCACTCTGACAAAGAATGTGTTTTATGTAGCAAAGTTTCAAACAAATAATCCATCTTTACAGTTTTAATATTTCATGTTGCCCACCTTGGCAACGCCATCCAACTGGTTACACTCCTCCAACATTGTGTAAATTAGTACTAGTCTGCATTATCTGGTACCACTTCTTTTACTTTTTTAATTTAGTTTATGTATGCCATGCAATAAATTAGACTGAATGGAGAGAATCGGGAAAAGTCCTTTAGAAATGGAGGGGGGGGAAATCATCTGGGCGTTACTAATGTGACACAGACTAAAGAAATCAGTTTTTCTCTTCCTGCGGCTCCACTTTTAATTAAGCGCCTCTTCAGTTGGAAGCTTTCGTTGGCCTCAGAGGCTGTGGCATATGAATCTGTCGGAAGAGCAGGATACAGAACTGAACTTGAGGTTTGTTTGACTTGGACTTAAAACGGCCTTTCTCTCATACAAACACTTGGCACTAAATCCATTAATCAAACCAAAACTCTGGGCTTCCTAAAAGAGATTCCTAATATAAACGCGTCTTTTTTTAAATTCTGATCCCGATTTAGACATTTATAGAAAATAGAAAATAGAATTTCCAGTTCTCACAAATAATTTCAGCATCAACCAACTTTTATGATTTAGAAGAAAAACAGTGAATATTGTGGCACACACAGTGGCACCTTTTGAGGGGAACAAGCTGTGGACAGTTCAAGCTTCCTGCCAAGCCAAAGAGATCAGTGACATGTTATTATACTGAACCCTAGTGGTGGTAAATGGGACCTGGAAAATAACCACATATCTGAACATGAAGCTTCCTCAAGTTCACCACTGTAGTTTTCTTCTTTGCCAAACAAATGCCCCTTTCAAAGATTACTTTTTCAGATGCTCCAATAATCAACAGCACAAAGAATCTCACATAAAGTTCACCTATAATAAAACCAAATGACTAAGGTCAATTGTCCCTTAATATTTATATTATCAGTAACATGATGTATCCTTTAGTGTTGTTTTTTATTCACCAATAATGTAACATCTTAAATAAATTGTTTTCTGATTTAATGTTTAATGTCACTAATGGTGATACAGTTTTTAGATACTCACAGCTTTAGATATATCAAAGTATTAATAATCCTATTTTTAGCTAAATATCTGACGCAATCCAGCATGTGTTGTTTAGCAAAGCCAGCGTCTCACTGGGCTGCAACTGTTAGTGACAAACTCCAAATGGTGTTCTCAAGAAAGTTTCCAAAATGTGAGAAAACATTCATGAAGGTTCTCAGTTTTGCAAGACAAATGTCCTCTCAACTTCATCAACTTTGAGAGGGTTTTTTAGACTAACCTATGAATAAACAGAAACATAATTAAGCCACTTTGACTAAACTGCAGCAAGAACATTTGTATGACGTTTGAATGAAAGTCAAAATTTGTTTGCAATTACATCATATGCCCCTTAAGACCTGTAAATATATAAAAACACTGATGGAAAATTGCTGCGTGTACCAATTCAGTGCAACTCCAAATGAGTACTCTGAGGTTTGAATCTCCGACTAGTAACAACCCAGTGAAATACTGGCATAAACAGCTAAATTGGTCATCTATTAATTATTGAACTTATAAGGCATAAAATCCACTTTTATTTTAAAGTAAACCCCCCCATGTGGCCCTGTAATGGACAGCTGACTTGTCCAGGGTTACCACACCTCTTGCCCATTGAAGTTAGTAAATCGGACTCTGAACAGGATTTGGCTGACATATTTGTTTTAAAACCTCCAGATAAACAGAGGAAGGAGTTGCCAGGCTTGTCTCAGGGGGTACAGAGAGAAAAGACAGACAATGACCTGGTTCACCCCGAAAATTGGCTAAAATCCTGCTCAAAACCCAGGAAAAACGTTCTACCAACCTCAGCTCAAAGCTTTTGCCAGGGATCTTTCTGTATCTTTATTTTCCTTCCAAAAATTATTTTCTGTCCTTTCATAATGGCTGATCTTAGTACTGTGGTTTTGATGTCATCAAATGGGTAATCAGTTTATGTGGCGCGCCTGTCATTTGGTTGAAGAATATGAGGGATGTTATTTCCACTTTGCTTTGGTCGGCTATCTTCTCGGCACATGGTGAAGTCACTGTGGCTGTGGAAGATGTTCTCCGCAAACTCATGACAAACAGCACTGTGAGTGAAAGCTAAACCAAAACCCTCCTTCTTATTGATAGATTGGTAGTCCAATTCACACAAGAGACAGGAAAGCGCCAACTGCATATTTCTGCTCACCTCAAGCTGGTGAGAGGTACTGTTGCCCAAACATTCATTGATGAACTCCTCTAGTAATTTGGGTTGGCTGGTTTGGGTGGGATTGGGTTTTGTTGCATCAGCATGTTGCCTGATCTGATCTTTTTGAAGACGTCGCTCCTTCCTCAAGTCTTTAGCCTTCCTACATGGTGGCCGGTTTGGATCTGCTCCCTTCCCTGCACCCAAAGATGGAAACAGAAGAGAGGGAAAACCATCAGAGGTTTTTGGAATCCCTTCTTTGAACATTTTCTTTCCATATTTAAAGCAAAATTTCCAGGAATTACATGTTAAATGAGATGTTAGCATTATGCTGCAGCAGGCTTTTGTTTTTATTTTTACTCGAGTGCTGAAGTCTCCCAACATGGAGCTGTTTTGCCCATCTGGGTGTAACAAATAGCCATTAAGACAATCTAACACCTCCTGTATGGATTCTCCTGCAAAGTTCAGGGATCTTGCACCTTTTGCATCCATCTCTCAAAAAAGTAAACTTTGTTCTACAACAAGCGTGAGTTCAAAACTTTAAGCAGTTTATTAAAATTTCAAACACTTTTAAACCCGTAAAAAATAAAACCCTTTTCATAGATTTAAAGCACCCGTAGGAACCCCATTATTTCAGCTGAGACAGTTGTGGATCCTTTGACACGTAAACATCAATATTTGTAAAAGTGAACTGAAATTTGTTCCAAAAGTTCCAAAGTGACACATAAAGACACATTCCTAAAGCATCTAGCCTGTGCTGTAGAACCCTGTTAGACATTTAGAGGTAATCTTTGATCTAGAACCTGAATCTCCTTGTTGGGCTCATTCAGAAAGACTAACATGAGCATTTTCTGAAACAACCAAATCTCTGTATTCCTTCCTGCGACTTGCCCTCCCCGTCCTCACTGCTCATTCTCCTCCTCCTCCTCCTCCCCACCCACCACAACTTCTTGAGCTCCTGCCAAGCCCTCTAGGTCTCCGGGCATCCTATGTCAACAGTTTACACCCCCACATCCTGTTTGGAGCAATAAGGAAGTGATAGCTGTTTCCTGCTTGCACTACTGCCAGCTGCCACCATCAGCTCACTGACTAACTTTCTCCTCTTTACTACGTCACAAGGAAGAGGAGGATGTCGAAAGCCACAGTCCTAGCCAAGAATCACTGGCAGCCTTCAGACTAACTAATTTACAAATGTCTTTGATTTTTCTACTTTAGGGTGGACTTTATCTTCTGAATAATAAATGTTTCAAGAGTGTACAAAGGTGCCGTCTCACAGACACAGATATTCCCTCAGTATCACACACTCAGGACAGTGTGCACAGCTGTAGTGAGGATAAAGTCTGACAGATCACTTCCTGCTGAAGACAGATGCTCACACTCCAGCAGTTTCATAAAGTTTGGTACATTCACCCTCTTCTGTCAAGAAACTTTTAACGTAAACCATCTAAAAATGACTGTTGTACTTTATATAAACATGTAAAAAGTCCCAGTTTGTTTACTGTGGGAGCAGGACGCTGCCATCTGTGAGCCTTCATCTGATCCTGATCTACTCATGATGTCATTCAGACAGCAGACAATATGTGCTTTGAATCTGTGCTGTGAACTATTTCTGTCTTTCTAGAAAATACTGTAATTAAACCAGGTTCAACTTACAATTTTTGCATTGACTTGTTCCTTGGAGACTTTACTGAAGGTATGGGGAGTCGTGTTTTCTCAACCTGGAGCTGGAACCTCCCCAAAGTTATAAAGCCTCCAGTCATAAAAACAGAGGGAATATATGGCCAGGTGTTTTCAGTTGGAGGTAAATGGAGGGGTGGGGGTGATAGTAAATCCTCCTGCTTCCGCTTTGCAGAAAAGGCTTGTTATTTCTGACACCGTAACTCAGAGAGCTGTGGTGCTGACACAGACTCGGTAGAACAACACCAGCAGGACTTTAACTTTTACCCTGAATGTTTACATCTGCATCTGGGTCGATTCATGCCAGCACCGAGCTTTGCTTCTCCTCGGCTTTTAATTAATGAGTGTTGCTCTCTTGAGACGTTTGGAAAGAAAAAGGCCTGAAACTCAGACACTTGTGAGAACTTCTGCTTCCTGTGACTAATGAGAGTTTATTATCTCTTTATGTGAGTGTTATTAATTCATTATAGCGAACTGGCAGTGAGGACATCCTGTACTTGGACAGTGAAGAGAACAAAATGAGAGACAAGTCCAAAAAAAAGAAAAAAGTCAGGAAACGCTGAACTGATTCAACAAGCTGCTGCATGAAGGAGTCTTTTAATGAGTGAACAGCGACACCTTCTGGTACGAACAGGAGTTTTATATGAGGCAGAGACTCAACACTAAGGTGCCAGAATGCAAGAAACTACACAAATGTTTATTGGAAGTTGGAAGGGATCTGCCAAGTCTGACCAATTATCTCAAGAACTAATGTTACTAAATCTGATCAACAGAAAATAAAACTAGGCCAAATATGTTTTCTCTTGTACCAAGTGATAATGAGAAGACCTGATAATCAGTCTGACCTAACAACCAGCCCTACAGCCATGGTCCATAAACAAAGTTTCAAACAAACAATCTTCAGATGTTGTTTATGGATCCTGCTTGTGTACAACTCCCACAGCTGTTTTAACAAATATCAACTGGAGATCAATAAGGAGCTGAAACAACCAAGAATTGTTGTTTAAAACATTGTTTTAAAATAAACTGGTGACAAACCATGTGATCAGAATCAGCTTTATTGGCCAGAAAGGCAGCGTCCTGCCAGTCAGGAACTTGACTTGATACAGAGAACCCGAGCAGCCATTCATGGCACCTACCTTGCAGATGACATTGCATACAGAGTGAAAAATGTTTTATTCAGTGGGGAAAGAAAGAAGTGAAGAGAGAAAAACCAACAGTTCTCAGCTGTCCCTAGGAGGGGGCAGCTGCTAATGGTGTAAAAAAAAACCCTGCTTACAGACACTTGGGTGGAAAAAGAGAGAGTACATTTCGGATAAGTCATTCGGATAGCATGGGTTAACCCCATGCTATCTCGCGAGAGTGATCTGCGTAGATGAACTGTCTCCCTGCTCTGTGATCCTCTACAGAACTCAAATTAATTGGTTATAATACCTTTCATGTACTTATGGTCTGTAATCCAATTCTATTACAATTGAATTGCATTTACTGCAATTAACTGGCCTGATTAGGATTTGTTGCTTTGTTCAGTCTTTTCAGATGACTTGTGTTGTGAACTGATGCTTTATAAATAAACTGAATAGAATTAGTCTGCAAGTTTGTGCTTTAGTCTTTTTACTTCATTCAAAAATAAAAACCACACTAATTGTTGTCATTTTGAAAAGGAATCCGTTTTGATTTCTTTACCTGGTTTAGGTAGAGAGGCTTGATCCTTCCGTGAGCTTTCTGAGCTTGAAGCTGTAGAGCCCCCTAATTCCTTCAGAACATCTACAACAGTGGGACACTTTGGTACTTCCTGGTGAATATCTGTGATAGCAGCACATGTCACTTCTGACTGGCAGAATTTAGTTGGTTCCCGCGGACCAGCTTCTTCCCACACCGAGTCCATCGGCTCCCCTACATAACACAAAATCATTATTTCTTACACAAACAGTCTGTACCACACAGTCATTGTACTGATACTATTGAGTTAGTGTCTAAATGTAATTGTTCTAACTATGCATCCGAAACTGCTTAAAGGTGAAAGTCTTTCTATGCGCTTACATTTAGCAGTCAATTAAATTCTCTCACCGTCTTCCTGTTCTTTTGGCATTTCCCCTTGGGAAATAAATTTGCTCATCTTCTTTAGAACTTTCTTGTGAGATTTGGAAGGCTGGAACTTCTGTGCATGGCATCTAGACAGAGGATTAAAAACTGATTAAAACAATATGTAGGACACAAAATACCTACTTTGATATTATGTCATAGCCATCAAGGTACTTTGAATCCTAAATCACAGAAGAAAAATGTATTTACCTGATGGTATACTGTGGACAGCATGTCTTCTTCATAGTCGGCTTGTAAACATATTTACCACTTCTGAAACATAATGTTTATTATAAAATACATTACTTCTTTTGGGGCATTTTCACAATGACATTTCCTGATCTTCATTCATGAGGTACATAAGAGCAGAGAAACCAGGAAACAACTAGTCAGATTACTGATTGGATCTTGTGAAAAATAGAAAAACTTAAAGTGATAATATGCAACTTTTTCATATTTTTAAATCTTTTCCTTGAGCCAGTATGTGCTAATATGACCCTTTACAGAGTTAATGAAAAGTCACTCAGCCCCATCTGGTGATTAGATCCGGAATACCACGATTGCAAGATCTCCGTCGCCGTCACGGTACCCAGGAAGTCACATGTCTCACGAGGGTTAGGCTAACCCAAAGTGGCTAGCTGTTATGCTAGTGCTGGAGTGTTTTTAGCTCATGATTCCTGATTTTTTTCAATCTCTCCCTGCTTGAACACAGCTGATTTCTTTGAAAGAGTAAATAACCGCTCCTGTAGAAAGCTATGAAGGCTGAGGAGACATTTCAACAGGTAGATATTGGCGTTTAGAAACTGAAACAATCTGGTAACTTTTTAATGCAGTGATTTAAAATGGACACCAGAGGGCGCCCAAAACTGCATGTTATCACTTTAGAAGTCACAGATCTTGTTGTAAATTAAAAACATATACACTCAGTGGACTCTATATTAGGGCATTTGTAGGGCAATCAGAGGGGTATTTCTGGAGATTAAAGGTCAGACAAGCAGACCAAACTCAGTTCTGTTCTTGTAATCATTTGTAAAGATTTCACCTGGGTCAGTCCTGATAAAAGACAGCTGTCGCTGTAGGAGAGCCCTGTGTCACATCTAAATGTAATTAGTCTGTATATCAGTTTAGTTCAAATATTATTTGTACCCAAAGGTACTTATGCTTTGCAGTAAGGTTAGTCTCACAATGTTTACAACACATTAAAAACATGCAACATAGAACAAACAAAACATAAAGGCTACAGCTTATTTAGAAAGCTTTTGGCAGTAAAGACAAAACTGGTTTTGCCACTTGCCAGTAAATGTAGAACCAGGGCCATACAATAATAATGGACTCCACCCATCCTGCCAATGAACTATTCACCATCGTTCCTTCAGGCAGAATATTGAGCATCTTTAAAACCTGACCAATAAAGCTAAAAACAGCTTCTTCCCTGAGGCTGAGGCTCATGAACTCTGTCCTCTGCACTTTGCTCCCTACAATATGATTTTAGGTGTTCATTATTGACTTTGGGTTATTGATTTGTTTAGGGTGGCCTCGGTAGCACTTCTCCTGTGTCTCTAACATGCTGTTAAATGACAATAAATGAATCTAAATCTGATTTTTAAAAGGCCATAAAGGAGTCTAAAACCATCTAAATAAGATACAAAATCAACAATGGACAAAACATTACTAAATAGTTAAAAGAATAACCATAAAATAGATTTGATCATTTATTCCTATACTGTAAACAACTCACCTTCGCCATCCTCGATCAATCAGATCTTGGTAGTCTTGTACGGTCATAGTATGAGACCACATACCTGTCAAAAAATAAACACAAAATACAATCTCTTCAAATATTTAAATTATTGTGTTCATCAATAAAAGTAGGAAAATATTTGTTTACATTTACGAGACGTGTAAAACTCATACACAATAATGAGATAATAAATAAAGAGTTTTGATATTAGAAGCTGGAAGAAAGATGTTCTGAATTAGCCTGGCTCTTATTCAGAACTCTACAGCATAAAGATGAATCAGGAAACTAGCGTATGATAAAGATACGAGTTCAAGAAGCTGCTTTAGGCTCAAGTGTTTGGGACAAAATGTTTGTTCCTGCTTAAATCACATTATCCCTTAAGGTCAATTTCCCACATTGCTTCAAGGCCCCAAATGGAAACATACACAGCTACTATTTGTAGCTACAACAGCTCATTCTTCCCAGAATTGGGGGTCTGGGCTCCTCCTCTCCACTCCTGACCACCCATCTAACCACAAGAAGGACACACTGATCTGTGAACCTCTACAAAACTATCAAATTAAATCACAATTTATAAAACACACATAGGTTTAGAACAAGAATATTACTTCATGTATCAGGAGAACGTTACTTAAAGTTCACAAAGACAGAGCCAGCCTAGTGTGATAAAAAAAAACATGCTATACTTAAGCAGCAAATGTTAAATGACTGACCAACTGACACAAAAAGAGGACTACTAATCTTTTTTCATCATCTCCTAAACTCCTCGAGGGTCACTGTCCTTCATGTTTTAGTTGTTTCTTTGCTCTGCACCTGATTTAAATCAACGAGTGATTAACAGGCTTCTGCTGAACTAGAGGGCATGCTGAAGAGGTAATTCAAGTGTGTTGGAGCAAGGATCAACTAAAACAGGCAGGACAGTGGTCCTCACAGAATCCGATTTGACAGTTCTCACTGGTGCAGAGTGAAATACACCCCTCAATGATACATATGCATTACTACGCATTAATAATACATATAGTGGTTGTATTACTATTTCAAGTAAAAATGAATTATGTAAAAAAAGATGCATTCTGGTACTCAAAAAAAAAAACTGGGAATCGATCAAACATCCTTTATAAAAGTACAGAAATTTAAAAGTCTTCTTATTAACGAGGTATAGTAATCTAAAACAAACAGAGCATGCTCACTGAAACGCCTAAAAACAAGCCAGATATGATGTCACTGGCTCAGTGTGATGGCCGTCATCACCATATCAGCCCAACAGAATTACGTTATCCATTATCAGCCTCTGCTGAAACATAATGGACACAATGACAGCAGATGCTGTGCTTCATGTTTGCTTTATACACTTGATAATATCCCTGAACCAGCCACTCTGGGGAAAACTAAAGGAACACCTGCTTTAAAATAAATAAACAAATAAAATTCACAGAGTATATCAATGTTTCCAGTAAAAACACACTCATTTATCTGTTCTGGGTTATACAAGCAAACAATAACAAGAAACACAATCTCTGTGGAATAAAATCAAAGCTGGCATAGTATAAAAAAATACAAATATTGTAATGTATTCTCACTTATTTTAGACTGTACTATGTCCACATGATGTAACAGATTACCACCCTTGGATTAGATTGCAGCTCGTGTCTGCAGGCACTGTGCCCAGTTGATCACTGACTGCATTAGGAAGTGCCTGAACCCTAATTATAGACATCCTGATTTATGTCACCATTCAATTACAAACAAAAACTCCTGTCCATTTAATGACTTCTTACTAAATTCAAGATCAAGAACATGTTTAAAGAAAATTATCAGCCTCTTGTTATCTGTTGGTTTTGTCATCACTAAATAAACAGTAAAACAGTAATACTGTAGAATAAATTAGCATACATTTGAATTTTCAAAGCGCTGTCAAAAAAAACCTTTATTGAACCTTGATATTTATTTGCTAATTTACAATATACTTCACTTTTAACCATAAAAAACTAAGAGCGATTTAAAGACATATAGATTTATTTCATGGATTCTCTCAGCACCACTCAGTAAACAAACAGTTTACTGGTTGAGCTTTAGATATGAAAATAAATTATTCAAAATAAAACTAAAAATTAGGTTTATTAAACTCTCAACCCATTGACTTATAAAGATGAATGTTCGTTAACATTATGACATATCAAATAACCTACTTTCCTGGAGGTGCTGCCTACAATTATACATTAGCTATGACATATTTTATTACGTGCTCTTCCGCAAACCCCGGAAATATAAATACATCATGACGGCTTCCTAAAATTACAAGGCTGTGGAGACCTCCAACAACAGGATATCAACTGTCTTTTATTTGCTGTTTACTGGAACCGACAGACCTAATAAACACATGTTCACCTTTGGGAAAGACGGTCTTCATCAATGTCCTTCTCGTTTGACTTCATAGCTAGCATTAGAACTAGCAAAGATGTTTACAAATGTACTGCTCACTTGAGGCAAAATAATTACTTTGGAGCAAAGTATTATTGCCTAACAGTAAGTGCAGTTTTATTATACGCCTCAATGTTTATGAAACATCCTAATTAATTGTATTACATCAGTACTCATATTCATCTAGATATGCTACAAGATGCTAATGGCTAAAAACTTAGCCCAGCTAACAGTATTAGGCTAAAGCTCACGAGTATCTGTAGTTTGTACTTTGAATAAACTTGCATCTTCACTAACATTAACATTACTGCCAATTACAGATTACTTTTCTCACACTCGGTTACTATTTAGGCAAGTACAGAGCTACTTTTAGCACAAGCCGCAACATACACCGTTTAGCTACGTTTCTTCGCTACTTTTTTTTACTAAACTTACCGTGAGAGAAGTTGCCCTTTTCGTTTTTACAGTAACCACAGCGGTAGCCGTCATCTCCGCCGACATATTCTACGATAGTGTAAGACTTGTTTCCTGCCATCTCGTTTCTGCAGATAACAGCTGAGTTCCCCAGGCCACCTGGTAATACAGCTGGAAAACCGAAACCCTGCCCACCTAAAACGCGTCTACAGTGCGGCGTTCAGGAAAAGTGGGAATTTTGAAAGTCCTAATATCTGCATGGGTTCATTAGCCTAGTAAACTAGACCGTCAATATAGTCGGGTTTACCAGGCTATCGGTTCATTGCATTCAAGCAAAATTACTGAACCAGTTTTTTTTTTTGTGTGTAGATATATTTAATCTTTAAACTGAGAATCTGTAAACAGTCTGCACTAAAGAAAATAAAGAAGTACACTGAAACAAACATCGTTCTAATCTAGAATAAGGCCAAAGATGCCAAGTGATTTAAGTTTGGGGATTTTCTTTTTTTTTTTGGAATTGAATGCATTTTTTCATGATTAATTTTGTTCTTGTTTGGATGCTGTGCTGCTTGGAGGATCTTTGCAGCAACATTTCAGCCACATACGATGTATAAGCATAGCAACAAGAGACTTGTTTACAAGAGGAAGCAGCTGACATTTTGAAAGTTCAAATATTATCTAAAGTGACCCAAAATCCCAAATGAATAAAAGAGACACAGATGAAGAGCAGGAGCAAAGTGAAGAGGCAAAGTTTAAACCATCACTTTCATCTATAATGAGGAATGTGAGATATCTTGCGAATAAATTCAAATAATCTGTATATTCATGTATACGGTATACATATGTGGCCACACATCATCAACCCCACCCTCTTATTTCCCGTACAGCGCCGCATTGCTGAGGGCAACAGTTGGAACAGGTGATGTGCTGAATGGATATATAAAACAATATACTATACAGCTTATTCAATATTATGTATAAACCACAAATTCATATGTTAAGAACTGTACACCATATTTATTGATCTGTCTGTGCAAAAAAGAAAAGAACTGCAAAATAAATTGTATCCAAGATCCTGCACAAGTAACACTTGGCGTAAAATACAAAACAAAGGGAGCGTTTACATGTAGAAAAATAAATTAGAAAAGTCACAACTGGGCCAATGATTCTTAAACCAATGAGCTCGTAGAGGAAAAAACTTCTTCCATGTTTAGATTATATTTCACCTTTTTCTACTTCAGCGTGATTCCTTTCATGCTCAGTTATTTAACAAACATTTAGTTTATTTTTTATCTGATAAAACAGATTTACAGGTTTATCCACAGGGTAAAAAATTAGGAATTTGGTTGTCCAATAAAAGTAGCTCTCATTCAGCATTCAAGTTTCCAGCACCACACAGGTGATAAAGCAGAAACAAGCAGGTTGAAGGGCTACTGACAGACACAAACCTCTAACAGTTGGTTGACAGCAGTTGTTTTGGATCCTTTTGATATATTTCTCTTGTCAACAACTAATTAAAAGTCCCGTGGGGAACAGGGATGTTTTCGTGGAGATATTTCATACTGCCTTGCTCAGAGAAATCAGCCACAGTGTGTCCTTCCCCTCTAAGAACCCATTTAGTGGTGAGAAGTCCCTCCAAACCCACTGGACCTCGAGCATGTATCCTTGCTGTGCTGATGCCAACCTCAGCTCCTATTAAAAAAAAGAACAAAAATCAAATTAGTTCTGTTGTTTTGTGAAAACATCTGTAGATTAAATTAGACTAAAAAGGTATAAAACCAATATAACACACACCCAGACCGAAGCGATAGCCATCAGCAAAGCGAGAGCTAGCGTTCCAGAAGACACAGGCGCTATCGACCTGCTGCAGGAACTGTTCAGCTGTATTCTCATTCTCTGTAACAATGACATCAGTGTGGGAGCTGCCGTATTTGTGGATGTGGTCCACAGCATCCTGCATGCTGTCTACCACCTCGATGCAGCACTCCAGGTCACCGTACTCTGTGCGGAGAGACTTCACCTCAGAGGGGCTGAAAGTTAAATAGGAAGCAAATCGAGGACCTGCATGAATCTTTACCTAGAAGGAAAAAAATGACAAGAAGTGAGCCCCATAATTTATCTCCACAAACTTCCAAATCATATTTATAAAGATGAAGAATTTCTGTTTACTACTTTTAACCTAAATCCATCAGTGCATTTTTCTTACTTGTTGTATCCTCAGCATGTCAATAATCTGGTCAAATACAGGAGTACGCAGTAAATCTCTGTGTATCAGGAGGGTCTCCATGGCATTGCAGGCTGCAGGGTAGTCACATTTGGAGTCTTTGACTAAAATAAAATAGTTTGTATGTTAATTATCACCTTGGGTTATCCTGAGACAAAAAATCACAACTTTAAAGCATCAAGTTAAAAATATATAAATAAAACGATTTTTTAATTCCCGATTAAGAAAAATGCCAACATACCAACATCAATAGCTTTGTCTATGCTGGCTTCACTGTCTATGTAGACGTGACAGACTCCCTCACTGTGGCCAAGCACAGGAATGCCCTTAGCTGCCCTCTGGATGTCTCTGACCAGCTCGGATGAACCCCTCGGAATGATCAAGTCAATCAGCTTGTCTAATCTACACAAATCCTCAACTTCTTCACGTGTGCTCACCTACAAAACAAAGTCAATTTTATTGTAAAACAAAAGTTTAAATAATAATACAGTTAAAGAGAAACTGAAGGAACATAAACATTTAAAACGGAAGTCTCACCAGCTGAATGGCATCTGCCACTCCGTGAATTGAGAGTGCTTCCTGAGTGAGCTGATGTAGGATTTTGTTCGTGTTGGATGCTTCTTTGCCTCCTTTAAGTAGCAAAGCGTTTCCACTGGCAATTGCTAAAGCTGACACCTGCAACATTGATACATTTTATTTTCTATAAATCAAAATGATCAGCTACACACTTCAAGCATTAGGACAGGCTGACCTGTGGGAGGCAATCAGGACGTGACTCAAAGATAACTAGCAGGACACCGATGGGGACAGTGATCTGTTCCAGCTCGAGGTTGTTCGCCACCCTGGTCCTTCTCAGCACTCGACCCACGCTGTTCCTGGAGGACACGGCGAGCTGACGCAGGCCGATGGCGAGGCTGTTCAGCTTAGCGGTTGAAAGACTCAGGCGGTTGATTAGAGGCTGGGACAAACGTCCTGTGAGGAACAGAACCATAACAGAAAGGCTGATAATGAAAGAAATAGGTCATTAGGACAGCAACGGGGAGAATGACATCCTTTTCTGTCCGTTTTTTTGAACCAAAGTATATTTTCTGCATGTTGCTGTGGATTGGGGTAATGTTCTCCTACCTGAAGCTGTGGCAAACTCCATGTCTTTAATGTTGGCACTAAGAATCTCATCTTTCTTCTCTGTAAGTAGCTCAGCGAGACAGCAGATGATTTCTCCTCTCTAAAAAATAAATACACATTCATAACGTGAATAAAACACATGATAATGAAGAGAAATTTTTAAATACTGTTCATTAAAATCTAAAATTCATGTTAGTTTTTCCCCTCGTACCTCCTCAGGCAGCAGCGAGGCCAAAGCCCTCCCAGCATGCCGTGCCATCTCAGTCTGCTGCTCCACAGTTGGACCTGGTGGTTATCAAATATTTACACATCAACTATAAAACCACATGCACACAAACAGGGCCAAATATTCTCTCGATGTGATTCCACCCATCACCTGCAGGCTTCACTTCAGAGAAAAAGGTGCCAATTTTTTTCCCTTCCACGATGTCTGTGATGACATGACCTGTAACTTTGGGATCGGTGCCGTTGGCGATGATGACGGAGGTTCCTCCCTGAAGAGCCCAGAGCGCTGCTTTCACCTGAATCAAACAGCAGACTGAGCATGACGTCATTACCAAAACCAAATGTTTGCATTCATATATTTAGATGTATTCGTTGTGCCGACCTTGGCTTCCATTCCTCCAATACCAACTCTGGACTTGGTACCATATGTGATGGATTGCTGATCTCCAGGGTAGAATATATCAATAAGCTTAGCATCGTCTGTTCCTGGGGGACTGTCATATAAACCTGTGGGACAAAAATAGACAAATATTTTTACTCAGGAAAGCCTAACCAAGTTGGTAAATAGATCTAATACCTCAGTGAGAATTTAATAAATTAAATGACACAAAATAAAAGATTTGATAAACTTTAGAAAAGAGAATAAAGCGAATCAACAAATCATTCATTCAGTCCCAAATTTTAATTTGTACACGTTGTGTACTTAGAAACATTGGAAATACTTTTGTAGAGTTAAGAATAAAAGCCTTACCAAACATTTTTTAAATATTTTAGTTGAAGGGGAAAGTATGTTAAAGAGGGCTGTGTGTTTTTAAAATGAAACAAATGTGAAGCATAGATGTGTTTCAGTTTTAGAGTCCAAACTACAGAATCAACTTATTAAATAAAAATGTGCTAAAATCTCTAATAATCAAAGATTGTAGTTTGCTTTTTTAATAAGCAAAGAGATAAATTGTTGTTATGGACATCCATAATGTATCCTCTGGTTTCAGCCTTGTTCCATTTTAGTTCATGAATGGTAACATTTTCTTTTGAATCGATGTAATTTCAGGTCGAGTTCATTTTCTTTTCTTTTTGTTTTCACACAAATTGTAATAATAGTTTCTCAGTATTAAAAAAAAAAACAAATAAAAAGCTTGAATCTCCTCAGTGCACGCCAAGTCTGTGTGGTCATCAGTAAAATATGATATTTTATGTGCTGTGACACAAACAGCAGCGTGTTGAAAGCTGATCACGTGTCTGCTGTCAGACAGCAACATCAACTGGTTCCCTTTACCTTGGACATCAGACAGGGCAATTAAAAGGTCAGCTTTCATTTCAACAGCGAGCCGCGCAGCCAGGCTGTCATTATCCTTTATGCTTATTACCTGGAACACAACAGAAAATTGATCAAGACAATACAAAAATATTTAATCATGGAGTAAAAATTACCACAAAGCAAGAAACTTGTAGTGTGTTCCGCATAAGCAGCTGTGTGTATATTTAAATAGAAAATAAAAAATACATTAACTGTGAGATTTCAATTATGTTTGGTTTGTCACAAAAGTTACACAACCCTAAAACAAGCATACTGTAAGTATTCTCAGTACATGGTACCCACATTTACTCCCTGTAGGTCACTGCTGGGAACAGGGGGAGGGACAACAGCATCGTTGGTGTTGATGATCGGCACGATGTTCATCCGCAGCAGCTCATAGAGCGTGCTGTTCAGGTTGCGGCGCTTTTGCTCATCATGAAAGTCCAGGTTGGTGACCAAAATCTAAAAAAGTAGACAGAAATAATATGATTTCAATCACCTGCTGTGAGCATTTGATTCTGCAAGAAATATCCATTACATACTTGTGCAGTGCAGATGCTGTACTGAGTGAACATAGCCTCATAAAGCGCCATCAGACCACTCTGACCAGCAGCTGCGCACGCTCGAGCCTCCAAAACCGGGACTGACTGAAGAGCAAAATTTGGTTAATATAAACAAAAACACAATAAATGTTTAAAAATGTGACATCTCCCAAAATTTTACATGTATTCATTGAGTTAAACATGTTATTTACCATGTCTTTGAGCTGGTTCTGTCCAGAGTGCAAGGCTTGTCTGACGCTCTGAGACAAAAGTATCTCATGTCTCAGACGCTGCTTCCCAAACGCCACAGCACCACTGGTAACAATCATCATCTCTCTGCCTTGGTTCTGCAGCATGGCCACCTGCAAGTAAATCAGATTAGAGCAAGGTTATATTTCAAAGCAAAGAGATTTTTCTTCTCATGACTGTGTAAGTCCTATTACCTGCTCTACTATTGAGGCCAGTCGCCCCAGTGCCAGGCCACACTCATCCCCACGTGTAACCACTGCACTCCCCAGCTTCACCACAATCCGTTTGGCTTGCTTCAACTCGCTACGGTGGGCAAAAGATTTCCCATGGGGACGTGGGAGTAAAACTACAGGGATACAAGAATGTCGTTATTAAAAAAAACACCCACAGTAAATACAGAGAAAACTACAATTAGGCAAACGCATCAAATAAAAAAGGATAAAATAATGAAAAGGGGTATGGTAAAATAGAAACGAATAGATTACCTTTATTTTCATTGTCATAATTTACAACAAAATTTATGGAGCAATCTTTCAAAATATATTTTTAAAGTAATAAAATAAAAGAAGTCACATTCATTCATAAATAAGTATTTCACATTTGAAGGAAAGCCTGGCAACATTTAGCAGCTTTCCACATTAGATATCAGAATTAGCAGCATTCAGGAGTTTCACAGTAGTTGGGTAAAAACTGTTCATTAGTCTGTTAGTTCTGGATCTGCTGGTTCTGAGTACACTGCCTGATGGCAGCAGGTCAAACAGATTATACCCAGGATCAGACGAGTCCTGTATTATGTTCTGGGCTTTGCTGAAACAACAGGAGCTGTGTAGTTGTTCCAGAGAGGGGAGGGGACAGACAACTATGTAGATAAACAATAAAATAATCTTCAGATAAGTTTAAAGTACTTTATTATAATTATGCTGGACTGTTTCAGGTCCTGTTGTAGCTCTCCTCATTTATACTGTAATGAGTTTTTATCTCCACTAAAGAGAACAACTCTGCTGAAATAAACTGGTGACTGGAATCTCCTTAAAATATGAACTCTAAAAAAAGGTTTCCCAACACAGTGAGTAATCGTGATTTGCATAATGACCAAAATACTCATGACAATAAGTTTTTTTATATTCATAATTGAGCTGCTTTACAACAAAGTAGCACTAAGATGGTGTGAATAGTTGTTTATTTCTGGCACAGTAGGATGAATGATTGGAGGGTTACTTACATTTAGCCTGGGAGAATCCTCTGATGGATGTTGTACAGACATGATTCGACAGCCGGATTTTGGATGGAAGGCGAGAGCACAAAGCTAGCCTGAAAAACATGGCAGCAACACCTGGGGACAGCAGTGATGGACACACAAATCAATCGATGTCAGGTTACCCTAACCTCTAGAAGCAGTAGATTATGATAGATGGGCTAAAGCAGTGACCATTACACCGTAAATTTAACTTTAAAAATAAATGATCTGGACACAATTATAAGTGGCTCTTAGTAAACTTTAGCTGACTTTATTGTGTTCCTTAAACTTGATCAACTTTGAATACCTTTATTTTGAATACTTTAGTAGACATTTCCATAAGTAATAAGAACAATAAACAGACTAAAAACAAATCATAAATGTATATACGCATATAATGTCCAAAGTATAACAAAAAAGTAAAAAGTATAACATTCAAAAAGTAAATTATATATAATTGTTTTAACTGACCCTCTAAAGATGCTGATTTAGCTCACAGTAATTCCAATCCAAGCTAAATCTATTGAGAAGCTAAATATTACACACAACTACTACACTAGAATATAAACGACTTCGTATTTTGATAGGAAGTAATTACACAACAGCTACGTGTCAAATGCTGTCAAAATGTACCTGATGCTAGCTACTTGCTAGCTTTAGCTGCTATGAGCTACCACTTCAAAACAATTTACAGAACAAAGCTCTCACAAACGTACTCATTGCCTAATAATATGAAATGCTAGAAAACAGACCTCTGATACAGCTGTGCTCTGCAAAGAGGAGACACGTAAAGACTCGGTCAGAGAGTCGGTGATGTCCTGCCACATCCACACAGCCCACGTTGTTTAGACAGAGAGAAAAAGGCAGCTATTCACGAACCACATCTACGTACAGTATCTCCATACGGATGGAGGAGGCGTACGTAAATAAATACGTAAACCACTTACAAATACGAACGTCAAAATAATAGAACTTCCAGTACAGTTCAGAGAGGCAGAACTAATTATCCAAATAAACGATATTAAAGAAAAATTAAGTGTTTTATGCTTGTTTGTATTTTAAAATCGGGACTCTAGATACTGAAACACACAAAAAAAATCATTAAAATTCAGGAAACCGTTTTTAAAGAGATACATCAAAATTTTTAGATGGGTTATTTGAAAATGTTATGAACTAATAATACCCCACCTATTGTAAACAACTCTCTAAATGGTCTCGATCATCTTTAGAAAAACAAGGAAGTTCTGACTATTGATATGCTAACAGCTAGTTAGTGATGGGATTTATGGCTATTTGAAGGGAGTCGTTCATTGGGGAGTCGTTCAAAACAATGGCTCTTTTATTGGGTTTTTTTGCAATATTTTGAAAAAGAAATATCATGTGGAACTATGTTTGGGGTCACTCTTTGTTGAGACACCTACATGTGCGTTGCTAATTAGCTTCCCTGATAGAACTGATGGGTTCGTGTTGCTATGCTCACTGATGTAGTTGTAGTTGCAGTGTTGTTGAATATTGTCTCCAAGCATCAAAGTCACAGTTAATACAAAAACATGAACAATTCTTTACAAGGTCTCTGTTCTCCTTGTTCAAACTGAAGAGCCATTCAAAAGATTTGACTCGTTCATGAATGTCACATCGCTAGTTGCAGTGGGGCCAAAATCCAAGTGGATTTCTGCCAATTTAAAACAGCTCTTATCTAAAAAATTTTAACAGTATGTTAACACTATTTATTCATTTTTACACCACCAGTTTTTTAACACATTCTTATTTTGACAAGAATATGATAAAACTGTGTGGCTTTTAGTTGTTAAATGCATAATTTTGCATAATTGACCATTTGTATGTAATTGGGATGAAAGCTGAAAGAGAGTGGAATACCTTTGTGGGAGGGATCAAAAGCGAAATATATTTAAAGCTACAAAAAACATTATTTTTTTGATGTTTGTATTTTTAATGTCACAATTCCCACAAGGTTGACTGTAAGTCAATGTGGGATCAACCAGAGGCAGCTTCACACATGTGCAATTTATTTGCAGTTTGGACATAGAGGGGTTAACATCTCCTGATCTGACTGCAGCTCAGATGAGGCCTGCAGCGTGAGGACTGGGCCTTCTGTGAGTGTTTTGGGACAGAACTTTTGTTGAGAAAAGCTAATCGCTCGTTGCTTTTTGAAAAAAATTCACTAGAGGGGTCTTAAACTATGGCAATACAAAGGTAAATAAAAGCTGTCTCACAAACACTATGACATTTTTTTGAAATTGAAGTTGTTTTAAGATGACAGAAATCCACTTTGTAAGTGGTTCCACTGACTAGCCAATAGCTCATTTTTCAGTCAGAAATAATACATTTTTCTTCAAGCTTATCATTAATAATAATTAAATATTTTCTTTAACTTCTTAAAACTTCACCAGTGTAAAGCTGAAATTTTTTTTATGTATTCAACATCTTTCCAGTTTTTTGGGACAAATAAACAATATATCTCCTGGTTGTTATTGCTATTAAATGGTTACCGTTTTGTAATCCGACACCACCTGCAACCTGCAAAGAGAGGCCAGTGAAACATTAATGAGCTGGCCAGGAGTACAGAGCTCACTGTGCCGCCATAACAGGTCCAAGCAGAGTGATGGAGGCTGTTGACGAAACTTTGAGGTGTCCAGTCTGCCAGGATTTCTTCACTGATCCTGTGACGCTCCAGTGTGGACATGACTTCTGCCTCACCTGTATCCAGGCTGTCTGGGAAATCGATGTGTCTCCTGAGGGTCCTTTCTTCTGTCCAGAGTGTCAGATATTCCTTCCCTCTGACTTAACTTTAGAGGTTAATACTGACCTTCAGACTAAAGTGAAGGACTTCACTTTAAATAGACAGTCAGCAGCAGATACAGAGACCTGTATTAATGCAGCCAAGTCATCTTCAACCATCCACTGTGACCACTGCATAGAGAGGTCATCCGTAGCCATAAGGACCTGTTTGACCTGTGATGCTTCGCTGTGTCAGGCTCACGCCCTGCTGCACCAGCAGAGGTCTGCTTTTAAGGAGCACACGCTGGTGGATGTGACAAGGGACCCGTTGTCCCTGAAGTGCAGGGAGCACCGTGATGAGCTGAAGCTCTTCTGCATGGAGGAAAAAGTCCCTGTGTGTTGTTTATGTGCTCTGGTTGGCAGGCACAAGCACCACAGGACATCTCAACTTCATGAAGCTGGTGCAGAATTCAGGGTAAAACATCACTTCTTTTAATACCTGCTAATGCCTGCCTGTGAATGTGTGTTTGTTCATAGTGTTAGAAAAATATGTCATGAACGACTGGATGGATTTTACTGAAACTTTCAGAAAGTAAACATTAATAACTCACTACTCAAGACTGCCACCACAGCTGATTGACTTTTCTAAGCACAAAAATGGCTTTAAGTCAATCAATTTTACAAATATTGACTGTAGTAGCTGAGAGTCACATACACTGAGCTCTATTTAAATTTCAGTTGAAACCTTTGCATTAACAATTGTAGTCAACCTTGTCTGTTTACTATATAAATATGCCACAAAACACTATAACTTTTAATGAATCTTTCAGAAAATAGTCATTACTCAACTTATTCACTAATGGAATCAACCCAATTCAATATGGTGTCACGTCTAGTCAACTTTAGTCAACACAAAAAAGACTTTAAAAGGATGTTTTGGTCATTTTGAAGTTCTATGAGTTATGTATCTACAATGAGGACCATACCTACAGGTGGCATCACCCAAAGAGTGATGGGAGAGACACTGCTGTAGATAGGTGGCAATTTAGCAGCTAATTCTCTGATATTTAAAGCAACTCTTGCTCAGAAAAGTCATACTGATGCATTAGAAGATTATATTAACTGTTTGTAGACCTCTACAAGTTTGTATGAGACTGTTTAGTTTATGGTGTTTATGTTACTGATCTGGATAGCTCCAGTCAGAGGATTCCTCCCTTTTTCTACATAGGGTTCAAAAAGACTTCCCTAGCTTTGAGTGATGTCATCAGTGGGTGTGGTCCTTACTGTAGAATAGATGATAGAACTTCAAAATGACCAAAATATCCTTTTAATGCAGTGAGTTTTACATACATCGATCTAGTAGCATACTTCAAGAAAGCGCTACACATTGCGCAACATCTTTGCTAAACCTTGAGAATAACTCTTGTAGTTAACCCTGTTTGTTAGCTGGAAGTCCAGTTTCTATTTTTAAAACAGCCATCAAATCCTGGATGACTAAGAATCGAAACCAACGAGTTTCAGGAAAACAACATTTGGATGTTCATATACAAGTCATCAACCTTTGGAGTCAAACCCATTCAAGATGCCATTGATAATAACTTTGACAAACACAGACAGCTGTCAGTTTTACAGATAGTGAGCAGATAGTTGGTGTCAAAGTGTTTGCTAACAGGTCTTTCAATATCACATACACATAACATTATTTTCAAGCTATAACTCCATCGTTTCTCAACAGAAGAGATCTGAGTTTCAAACTGTGGTATGTAAGGCAGTGGGTGATATGTATTCCTTCCTGTTAGGCTTTAAATGTTTACAGTAGGATTAATGTTGTTATATACTTTTGTTTTTGTCTTTAGAGCGTGTTGGAGTCAAATATGAACCAACTGCTGAAGAGGAGAGGTGAAGCAGAGCATGCGATCAAAGACTTGGAATCGCTGTACACACAAACTGTGGTATAATCAATCACCGTGAACCGCTCTTTTAAACAACCTTGCTTTCTTGCAGAAAAATATTCCTCCATATTTATTTTATTTTCTTCTTTTAGAAATCTGCTGCAGATTTCAGAGAGAGAATCTCAGACAAGTACAGCAGAATCCGTGTGGTGCTGGACGCCGATGAGCGCTTGATGATGCAGATTATAGATGCAGAGGAGACAAACACGACAGACTGGCTGGAGGCCCAGAGGGGCATTATGGAAACTCGGATCAAAGAGATAGACAGATTTAGAGCCTCCAACAAAATGCTTGTACAGGAAACAAATGATCTGCAATTTCTACAGGTAAAATACAGATATTTTAACTGTTTTTAATGCAGCAAAAAGAAAGGAAAAGACCTAAAAGCTTTCAGAGTGTTACTGTAGTCCTATTCAAAGTGAGCTAAAATGTTTTCTGTCTCTAATACACACAGTAATAGATGATCTGTTCATTTTTAACAGCAAATCACAGCACAAAGTCTTTGGTAAGTGTATTTTGTACCTCTGAGGGAATAAAACTTGGATCACTTCTTGGACCCTCATTTATTTATTTCCTTTTTTAGCGATCCGTTGGATTTCCCCCCGATCCAGGTGGTAAACAAGGATCTGTGTGACCCAGAGAAGTTGAGAACAGTTGAGAGGCTGGTGGATGACCTCTCGCTCGCCCTGTCCCAACACTTTCCACGAATATGGTCATGTTAGTAGTGAATTATTCTGCAATCAGAAAACCAGCTCCTGCTGCCTGCATAACTGTGTTGAATGTTTATTTGCAGATCTAAGTTCACCTACGTTAGACTCCACCACAGCCCATCCCAAACTGGAAATATCCCAGGACCGAAAACAAGTCTACTGGAGACAACAGCCTGTCGGTGACGGGCTGAGCCCTCAGCCTTACGACTCCCAGTACAGCGTCCTGGCTCAGGAGAGCTTTACGAGTGGTCAGCATTACTGGGAGGTCATCGTCCAGGACAAACCCTTCTGGATGATAGGTGTGACCACCGGTTTGGTCAATAAAAAGGATGGTTTGAGTCAGAGTCCCTCCAGCCTGGGAGTGAATAACACATCCTGGTGCATCTATCACGGAGATGGACAATACCTGGCGTGTCACGACACACAGGAGAAGCAGTTGTCAGTAGCAAAGAGGGTCAGAAAACTGGGCATTCTGGCAAACACCCAGAAGGGGGAGCTGTCGTTCTATGATGCAGATGCCATGACTCTGCTCCACTCTTTCTTTGTGCAGTGCACAGAGCCTCTGTACCCGCTGTTTAACCCATGCATCGACATGGATGGAATGAACTGTCAGCCTCTTACTTTGTTTTGGATCAAGGATTCCTGGAACTGGAATTCAGACGGGGATAAAAACTGAACACAACAACTTTGAATCACTGCCCTGAAAGGATGATTTCTTTCCATATGATTTGCTCATTTCAATATTATTTAGGTTGATTTATATAATAAAATATCAATTACATTTAACTGGATAACCTCTTGTTTGTCAATGTACTTGATTGGCTTCAAGGAATCAACAGTTCTGCAGAGGCTGTGATATTATTAGGATGCTGCAATTCTGATTATGTATAATAAAGTTTTATGATAATTAGGTTTAGAAGATTGTTTTGTAAATATTTTGTCAAACCCAAATCTTCACTTTTGGACTGTAGAGTTTTGCAGCTTTCACCTCATGCTGCAGCTCACAGAGTAAATGAGCCGTGTGCAAAGCCACTGGCCTGGTCTTTGTGTTACTGTCCTCTCAGCGCCTCAGTCTATAGAGGACGTGCATGCCTTCAGTCTCACGTGTCACTGGCCTTTGTTGCCCTGCAGTGAACAACGCACCAAATGAGGTCAAATAACATGAAGACAATGGACTCATCTTCTGATGGCTACTTCCAGCAGGATAAAGCTCCATGTCATAAAGTTCAAATCGTCTTAAACTGGTTTCTAGAACATGGCGATGAGTTCACTGGACTCCAACGGCCGTCACCAGATCTCAATCCAGTCCAGAACCTTTGGGATGTGGTGGGTCATGGATTGTCAGTCATATTGACCAGAACCTCTAAAGAATGTTTCCAACGCCTTGCTGACACCAAGAACTAACAGTTCTGAAGACAAAAGGGGGTTCAACCCAATACTAGTAAGGTAGACAAAATAAACTGGTAAGTGTATGTTTAACAGGACTTTGACAACATCAAGAAAATTAACTTAAAATGAACTGAGTGCCTGTTTTTACTTTCTATTTATTCATTTTTATTAGAAGAGGTTTGACCTTGGATTTCCTGGAATGGCAGCACATAAAATATTAGACACTCTGAGACGTTCCCTCTTGAAAGACAAAAAGCAGTAAACTTTTATTGGATCTTCTCATGTTCCACATCAGCATCATCTGATAATAAAATGTCCAGAAGATTTCAGGTCTGTCTGTAGTGTGTAAAACATGTACATAACAAAATAAGCTCAGAATGTGAGGAAATAAAATTTGGATTTTCTTTTCTTTCTTGGTCTTAGCCACACACACACACACTAGCATGTTACAAAGACATAGTGCCAGGTCAGACAGGAGATGCTTGAGTCTTTGAGTTGATCCAGTTGAGGAAGTGAGTGACTCGTGTGTAAACACCAGGCTTGTTCTTCTTTCCACACTGGTCTCCCCAACTCACCAGACCATAAATAACATGGGTGGCATTCTGCTTGCAAGTCAGTGGTCCTCCAGAATCCCCCTGAAAAGCAGAACCAAATAGGAAATTCCCAACCGTGCAACATGTTTATCAGTGTATTTAAAGTCAAATCATGCACTTAGTATAAATATCTTCCCGACTAACCTGACAGGAATCCACCCCTCCTTGCAAGTAGCCAGCACAGAACATGGTGTTGTCAATATCACGTCCATAAACAATGGGCTCAGAACACTTTTCCTGGTTGATCAGCAGAACATTGGCCTCTAATAAGTGTTTGGAACCAAATTCCGCTGAAAAGATATAATAATAATGAATTACATTTATATAGCACTTTTCAAGGCACCCAAACTCAAAGAGGATCCAATATTCATGCACACACTCACTCACACCAGAGTGCTAGTAAGCTACATCTGCTGCCCTGGGGCAGTCTGACAGAGGAGAGGCTGTCATTCTGTGCCATAAGTCTCTCTGACCACCAACATTCACACACAGGCAAGAAGTGTATCCCAAGGACACAATGACAATGTGACTAGGAACGATCCACTTTACTGCCTGATCCACTGCTGCCCCAATAGGGAAACATTATCAATAAATCACCAAATACACAAAGTTGGTCATCATGTCTGGAATAAACCAAGATAAATAGAAGGGACAGGTTTTATTTTGTGTTTGAATGTGGTAACGTGGTCTTACATTTTTCGGTGGCCCCCCATCCAGATATGGTACATTCCGTTCCATCAGGCAATGGTGCATCTGGCAAACAGGCTGTCTTTACAAACTGTGTCTCATTGGCACAAAATCCTTCAGTCCCCTTGAGTCTCAACAAGGCTTTCATGAGACAGTTCATAAAAACACAAAATGAAGCAAATGAGTTCATGTTTTGTTCATCTGGATCACTTTAAGAAAGAACAATGGATTACCTATGTCATTGTAAACAGCGTCAGGGGTTTCCCTGTAGTTCTCATGCCTAATGACATTCTCTACTTGAACAACCTGAGCTGAAGCATCCAACTGATTCTGCGCCAAACTTCCCATGACCACCTGCATGTCCCTGCTTTGATCACTGTGCAAACAAGACAGTTCAGTGGTGTGTGTACTTAAAATCCTTCACGACTGGATAAATGTGTGAGTGATACACTTACATGCAGTGTCCAGCCGTCAGAACCCAACAGCTTTTAATGAGAACTCCTCCACAGATATGTGAGTATGGCTGATTGGAGTTCTTTGGCTTCTGCTGTAGAGACACCTGCCAGGGTATTGCCCCTGGATTGACTTTCAGACCCCCATAGATTCGAGTGAGGGCCTTTTTTGGTTGAGGTTTACCACAACTAAGGAACTGCTGTGGAGTAGCAGGAATAGTAGGGGCGATGAGGGCTTGTGTGGGTTTGGCGGTAAGATGTGGAATCATGGTGGTCTTTGGCGGTCGGGTGGTAATAGGTGGTTTTGGTGGTGGCGGTCGGGTGGTAGTAGGTGGTTTTGGTGGGGGTGGTCGGGTGGTAGTAGGTAGTTTTGGTGGCAGCGGTGGGATCGTAGATGGCGGTGGGATTGCAAGTGTCGGCTTAACAGCAGGAGGTTGATGGCTAGGGGGGACTACAACAGTTGGAACCACATCTGAAAAGGTAAACACAAAATATATCAAACCTGCTTTGTTGACCAAAACCAAACAGAGATGTTTGCCTGTATCTTTAGTACTGACTTGTTGGTGTAGGAGGTTTAGGACATAGTTTCACATTACAGTAGCTCCAAAACAAATGGAGCCCTTTTCTGTAAAAACACCAGGGCCTCGTGTCTCCATCTGGGTTCCTACGTGTTCAAATAAAGTACAACGTAAATGTTTATTTGTACCTAAAATAACCTTTCAACTGAATGTATTCATTTTCGTCTGACCTGCAGAAGTTGTGAGGACCAAGTCCATCTTTGTCCTCAAACGATCTGAAGGGATTAACACCACGATTCAGAATGAAGTGTGAGTTCCAGTACAGGCACTCGTTGCCATTTTCTGTCTCACTTGCGTTACCACGATATGACTCTCCGTCGTCCACATAGCAGTCATCAGGGCCTGAAATAGACCGAAGCACATGTGAATGGCTCTGATGTGTACAGCTGGAGGTTTAGAGAGTGATACTGCTTTAGAGTTTTCTGATGTTTTTCCAGTATTTCATAAGTTTAAAATGCTTTTTGCAACTTTTTCATATTTTTGTATGTGCTAATATGACTCTTTGCAGGGTTAATGAAAAGTCACTTAGCCCCACCTGCAGCTTAGATCCAGAATACTACATTCGCAACTTGTGAGTCTCCGGTCTGGTGCCCCAGAAGTCTCACAAAGTCACGTATCTCGCGAGGGTTAGGCTAACCCAAAGTGATTAGCTGTTATGCTAGCGCGGGAGTGTTTTTAGCTCATGAATCCTGCATTTTTTTATCTCTTCCTGCTAGAACACAGCTGATTTCTTTGAAGGAGTAAATAACCGCTCCTGTAGAAAGTAATGAAGGCTGAGTGAGGAGACATTTCAACAGTTAGATTTAGGTGTTTCTGAGCAGAAACAATGGTGCTAACGTTTTTACGGCAGTGATTTAAAATGGACACCAGGGGGTGCCAACACAAGAAACATTGCATAGTATGCCTTTAATTGATAATTAAGTTTATTTTAAAATAAAATAATAAATTATTTAATTTAATAAAAATTGACTTAGTAAATAATTGTAATCCATCTGATCACTCTTCATCTGGAATTTATGCAAATACAAACTGGGGTAGCAAACTATGTGACGATTAGCATTTGTGTAATTCTCAAAACCTTCGACCACAGCTGCACATTGGACTGTGAGGAAAAACAATATTGTGAAAGTGCAGTATTTACCTATGTGACAGAAATGTCCTCTGAACCCATTAGAGCACTGGCAGTCAAAGTCATTTCCATCCCTAATGCACTGACCGCCATTTTTACACGGGTTTGGTTCACACACAGAATCTTAGAGGAGAAAACAGTCATACGTTACTTTTAAACTGTTTAATAAAAGCAACATTCTGTGCAGATTCACTGGTTATCCCTTACATCGTTGGCAGTCTGGAGGCTGGAATGGGTCCTTGCATTTGCACTCATAGAAGGGCTGGGTTGAAGTCAGCACACACTCACCGTGTCCACAAATACCTCTCCTACACACGCTTTCAGCTGCAACACACACACACACACAAATAAGACAATAAGTAAAAAGACCAATTGTTTGAAATTCTGGTATGAAATTCAACAACAGTACAAAGAAATGAAGATTTTTTTTCCTGACCTCGTTCACATAATTTTCCCTTAAAAGGCTTGGGACAGTCACATTCAAATCCTTTTCTGCCTTTTGCTTTACACACACCATTATTACGACAAGGATTTAGGTTGCACTGGCCTAACAAATAAAAGATAGACGCACAGCGTAGAACATTAGTACCATAACTAGAGAAAATGCGACAATAAGCACAGAAAGCAAAACAAATCGTTTTATTTATCATCTTACCTAATAAATGTAGAAGTTTAAACAGCCAGTCTGAATTATTGTCTTCTTCATCATCATCGTCATCACTTGTATCTTTGAAGAAGACATCTAAAACAGTATATCTTTTTAGAGTTTTTTTTTTCTTGAGAACAGATTCTTATATAAACTATGTTATTTTAAAAAGCACCAACCTTTAATTATCTCCTCAAACCTTTGTCTTGATCTCACACGGTGTCCAACATGCTGTTCCCTAGATCCATGTCTATCATGCCTATCTTTGTGTCCATGTTTTGACTGAATTAAAAGATAATATCAGACAAATGCATCAAATGGGTGTTAAAATAACAATCCAGTCATTTAAAATGACTGAACATTTTAGGTTATTATAGCTAAAAAAAACCCTGCAAAATATTATTTTCAACAGCAGAACGGCCACATTTTTGAATAGATGCCATGCATTTGCTCATTTCTACTTGATCTCTGTGCAGTATAAGAAAAAATATATACATACTTCAGCAGGTAAAAGGAGCACCACTAGGAAGAGGCCAAAGAAGAGCAGCTTTAGTTTCATGACAGCAGTGGACCAGACGGCATCCAGGAGACTGCACCGTGCTCCACAAAACTCACTTTTTCTACCGTTTGTCCAGGAGCAATAACCTCAAAGACTTTAGCTTGTTCTGGCGTCCGTCCATACTGCTGAGTCAGTTTATTGACTTAAACTCATAGTATTCATGACAATAATGGGAATAAATTGTTAAATAAGAGTTAAATGTAGAACATGCCACTGTTTGTGCCACTTTTGGAAACTATTTCACATAAAAGGTCATTAAAATTCACTTTAACAAACACGGTAAACACACTTGCACAAAGGCTCAGAGAGCATGTTTGCAAAGAGCTCACCGTTTGTTTGGATATAGACTTTGGATCAAAACTGAGTACACCTGGATAAGTTCAGGGCTGTGATAATGATACAGTAAAGGCATATATATTAGTTTTTAGGAGTTCATTTTGTCTTGTTCATCCATCCCACCATGATCCATCCATCCATCCATTTTCTTCCATCCACAGAAGTAAAATTCCAGGAGGGAAGCCCAGACATCCTTCTACCCAACAACACTCCCCAGCATCCTTGGGGGGATCCCAAGGCATTCCCAGTCCAGAGAGGATACATAATCCCTCCAGAATTCTGGGTCTTCTCCCATGGGATATGCCTGGAAACCCTCCTGAAGAAGTCATCCAGGAGGCATTCTATAATCGGATGTCTGAGCCACCTCTTTTCAATGCAAAGCTGCTCTACTCTGAGCTTCCTCTGGATGACAAAGCTTCTCACCTAAATTGCCCGGCCACCCTTTGAAGGAAGTTTATTTCAGCTGCTTGTATCTGTGATCTCATTCTTTTACTTATGATCCACATCTTGTGGTCACAAAGATGAACCAGCAAATTGAAAGTTTTGCCTTTCGCCTGAGTTCCCTCTTACCATGACAGGCTGAAACAACAGCCTCATTACTAAAGACGAAGCCTCAATCTGTCAGTCCGTCTCAGGCTTGAGTCTACAATCCCCAGAGAAAAGACACCAAGGTACCTGGACTTCTCCACTTGAGGCAGAAACTCATTCTCAACTTGGTGGGAGCACTGTGCCGTTGTTCAGAACATTTACTAATCTGATAAATACTCAAATATAAGCACTATAAATATGTAATATCTTGAATTTTGTTGACTCTAAAAGGTAATCAGTCGTAGTCGTAGATGTAGAATCAATCTGAGTTTTATTAAATCCATCAAGTGGTTCATGAGATATTTTGCTAACAGACAAACAGAGTTGACTCTAAACATCTTGCAAAATGTGTTGCTCTTGGAGTATATGTACAACACCAATTTTTACTTCATTATCTTTAAAACTGACTGAGTTACAGCCATTGTTGTGTTTCTAAGTTCAGCTGGCTGGTGTGGCCATCTTGGATTGAGCTGATGCCGGTATAGCTGATCAGTTGTAGTTCAGCGATTACTATCTGAAAGTTTTATAAACAGCTGTTCGGTGGTTCAGAAGATATTTGGCAAACAAACAGGACTGATTCTAATGATAAATTACTTTCCGTACTTAATGACAAAGTTAGAATCAAAGCTCCTTTGCTATGTGTTAGCACTCTTAGCATGTGTTAGGGATAGCTCTCAGCTGCTAACACAACAAATTTTAGTTCAATCGCTTTAAAATTGACTGACTGTGGGCCATTGTTATGTTTGCTAATGCCAATCAGCTGTGGCGGCCATCTTGAAACAGGTTGACTTCAAAGGTTCCCTGTAGGTATGTAGCTCCTCTGTTGGGCTAGAGGTCACTGGTAGGAGAGGATGCATTGCAGATCATGATGGGGTTTAAATTATTTCCACCGTGGTCATGTCCAGGACACACAGCCAGGTGGAGGCACTCTGAGAAGGTTCCAGCACAAAAAGAGAACAGGGGCGTCATTTTGTCCGCCTCAAGAAAAGTCACCAGCCCTGCAGGGAAACTACACAAAACTCCAATCCGACCAAAATGTTTCGTAAAAGGCAGCTGGTGAGGCACCCCTCCATGCCAGGCTGTATACTCCCCATCGAAAAACTCCACACACCAGGACTCGGGTCCTCGGCCCAGCCAGCAGTCCTCAGACATGCCTTTGCGAGGGATGGTGGGGTACGTAACACCAAGCTCCCAGTAAGTTTTCCCAGTCACATCAATCTCCCAGTACTGACGACCACAGCTGAAGCCTTGAGAGCTGATGACATTGAGAGTGGTGTCAAAGCGTCCCGGTCGATCGGGGAGTTGCTGCCAGGTGTCTGTGAACGCAACTCTGTCACCGTTAGGGGAGACGAGCAACTTTGGGTGTGCTGTGTCTGGATCCAGGTGAACCTCGCTGGAATCTGGAGACAAATATTGTTTTTCCACAAAGCGAATATTAAATGATTGATAACGATCAGCTGTGTGAGAACTTACAACTCTTGAGGAGCTTCTTGATCAAAGGGGTCTGTGAACAGATGAGCAGAAGCATGCTGTTGGTGAGGCTGAGGAGCTGACTGGCTTTAGCTTCATCCAGGTTCACGCTGCTCGGGTCCGACTGGTTGAGCAGATCAACCACTCTGTGGGCGGTAGACCATAAAACTTGTTTTTACACTGAACTGATTAGTAGTAGTAGTAGTAGTACTAGTATCCGTACCTGTCTACTGTGTCTAACTCATCCTGCTCAGGGTGGGAAAGGAAAGACTGAAGAGCAGCAGGAAATCTAGATTAATTCATCATCACTGAGAACAAAGATTATATTTATTTGTCACGTTAATTCAGAGGATTTTACCAATGTATCAGGTTCTGTCTCAGTCTGGTTCAGCACTAAAGAAAGCCTGGCCAGGTCCTGCTCTATTTCCTGGATTAGAGCGCAGTTCTTGTCCATGAGTCCATCCAAAGCGGAGACAGCAGCTCGCTCCTCCACTTCCAGATGGGACAAGGTGATCCTCAGGTCCTCCTCCAGGATGCTCTGGATCTCCTGGTACTTCTGCATGATGCTCCCTCTTATCATCGAGGACTTTTTCTAATCAAATACAAGAACAATCACTTATTTTAGTTTCCCTGTGATAAAATGTGTAATTTTCCAATTTGTTTTCTTTAAAAAGTCTTTCAAAACTCACAGTGATTTCTGACTGCCGTGCTGCAAGTTTCTTCAGTCGGTATTTTACTGCCTCCCTCTGCTTCTTTAGAGAATCCAGGTGCTTTTCTAATGTGTCCTGTGGGAAAAGTTACACCCATGTTCAGCTCATTTCAGCACCAGAGAGGGGGCCTTTTGATTTGTTGTGAGAAAAATCTGCAGAGGTAGAATTGGCTTGTGATATAAACAGTAACGGTGCATAGAATAAATAAAAGTTGACCAAAAATTCAGGGAGACTTGATTTTACTTTTTGCATTTTAAAGCGACACTAAGTAACTTTCCTGCGTCGCCCCTACTGGTTAAAAATGGAATTTCAACTGTCGTAAATCATCCTCCTGCAGGTGGAAGTCTTTCTTCTCCGCAGCTTGCCATTGCTCTCGCCGCTTTTCAGCTAATGATGTCACCAGACAAGGTGTTGTATTTTACATTTTTTTGAATGTATGATTATTTTCAGTTCAGAAATAGTCTCTCTCTCTCTCTCTCTCTCTCTCTCTCTGCTGTCCGATTGTGACTCAGTACATCCAAATAATTAATCGACCCACATCCGACTGGACCCGTCATGCTTCGGTTCAGATCCTATAGCGAGGAGGAGCCCCACGGAGGTTTACTACTGCGTAGAGATGTTTTCATGTGGGTCGTGCATCACCAGTTCTGGCAGATTTATTTATTTATTTACCTGCGAGGTGGTGTTGGGAAGTTTTATTTTTCAGGACATCCTTTTCTAAAATATTTCACCACATGGTTAATAGTCAGACTGGTTAAACCATGAAACCCTCGCTGAAACCATCACTCCTCCCCCCGACCGTTGCTACACCTGGTAACTATGGCTGTAAAGCAGGTAGTGACTGACATCATCTTGGAGACCTACCCGCTCCTCAAAACTGTTTAGTGCGATATCTGGCCAGTAGAGGGCAGCAGAGTGGTGGCAAATATGAACATGGTCAAGTTTCTAACTCCAAAATCTATTAGATCAATTTTAATGCTCTAGCTTAAAGTGTAAAAAAAACTACTTGTTGTTTCTTTAAATGTTTTTCCTAATCATTTAATTTAGAACAATTATTTCAACATTGATTTTTTAAATATTTTCTTTTATTTCAAGAAAATCCCAAGTAAAGTATAGCTGAAATTAAAAATGGACATCAAATAAAAGCTCAAGAGGAAGATATGTGTGAAATAAAAACAAAAATACAAATGTGATTAAAGTCTGCATGTTTTGTTCTTTCAGGTAATCAGACCTTCTCTCACAGTCCAGAAACATCAGATAAATTGTGATTTAACTTTAGGACTGTGAGCATGAAGCTTGTGTGCCTTTGTGGCCCGGGGGCCGCTTGCGGCCCTCGGGGTAATTTTTGTGTTTCATGCTGGTAAAATGATGTCTCTCCTGCAGGTTGTTGATGAAAGACATGTTTTAACTGTTTTAAATTCTGACTTTTACTAATATGAGGCCTAACAGCAATGTTTAGATGTAAAGGGTGAAATCCAATCCAAAGAATTAGTCTTTATCAACCGAAGATTTTTGCATTTGTTTATTAATAGAAAATGTATTTTTTGTGGCCTGTGAACACCTTTAATAGGCAAATTTTGGCCTTGGTATTGAAAAAGTAGGACACCCCTGGTCTAGACCTTTAATCTTCCATCTCCACCACCTTCATCTGCTGTAAGCTCCAGCATCCAGCAACATCCAGGAGGAAGCATTTGTTTTAAAATTCATGTAATTTTTTTTGTATTGAACAGATGTTTTCTATCCTGTTTAGCCATTTGTTGAGTTCCTCATTTTAAACCTCCTTGTAAATAAAGTCCTTGGACAGAAAAATATGTTATTTTGCATCTTTTTTTTTTGTCACAATGTCCACTCTTGGTTCTCGAGGGTCACTATATGTTTTAGTAGTTTTCCTGCTTCAACACAACTGAATCAACAGTAGGATTCCTTCCGCAATGTTCCCTCAAGAATCCAGTCAACCACCTACTGATTTAAATTAGGCGTGTTAAAGTATAAAACATCTAAAATACAAAGAATTCTCACCGTAAACCAGACACATTTATTAATCCATCCATGAGTTCTCCTTTTATTTTAACGCCTTTTGGAAAGTTAGAACTTTCACCTGAGGTCTCTGAATCTCCTTCTACCTTAAACTGGACAAAAGTAATAAATAAATTGGGACTTTAAATACATTTTTTATCCAAATGAGCTATTTTCTGTTTATTTTGCTGTTCTGTTATGCTTTTACCACAAACTGAGCTATGCATAACATTAATGACCACTTTTTAAAAGAACATTTCCATTCAGTTTGAGTTAACGTCATATAGCTCGTCTTAATGTCCACCTTCTCCCTTTATAGGCACGATGATGAGCAGAAACAGAAACTAGAAGTTGAATATTTCTCTAGTTTAGAGTGAGCTACGTGAGTGTGGTTAGAAAACACACTGAACAGAATCTAGACATTCTTAAAGAAAATGAGTTTGATCATTTGTTTAAACCTGACTGCTGTGATGTTAATGAACAATCTAGTCTTGTAATTCCTGGTCTATTCAGTAAATCTGCAGCTTTTACAGGAAATGACCTGACGTGTGTTTAGCTCAATTTATTTGTTTTCTTTGGTCTAAACCCTTTCGTCACATCCTAAGTGTCCTTTGTATCTGTTACACTCACTAGTCACTTTATGAGGTCTACCAAATTCAACAAGTTGTTGAAAATGTTCCTCAGGTTGACACATGTTGATATTATGGCATCACAGCTTCTGCAGATCTGTCGGCTGCACACTCATGATGTGAATCTCCTGTTGCACCACATCCCAAAGGTTCTGGACTGGATTCAGATCTGGTGACTGTGGAGGTCACTGGAGTCCAGTAAACTCATTGTCATGTTTAGAAAACCAGTTAGAGATGATCTGATTTTTGTGACATGAGCATCATCCTGTAGGAAGTAGCATCAGAAGATGATCCACTGTGGTCATAAAGGGATGGACGTGGTCAGTAACAATACTCAGATAGGCTGTGGAGTTTGAACCAGGGTCAAGGACCCAAAGTGGGCCAAGACCCCCCCCACACACACACACACTATTACATGACCAGCAGCAGCCTGAACCATTGATACAAGGCAGGATGGATCCATGCTTTCATGATGTTGACCCTAAATTCTGATCATCTAAATGCTGCAGCGAAGATCAAGACTCAGTGTTGTTCTGGTCTCAGTTCTGGTGATCCTGTGTGAGTTTTTTGTTTTTAGACACCTGGCGTGGTCTTCTGCTGCTGTAGTCCATCTGGTTTAACATGCTGTGGTCCTGCAGTGATGTTCTGCAAACCTTGGTTGGAACCACTAGTTATCTAAGCTATTTTTATCTTTCTGTCATCTCCAACCAGTCAGTCTGTTCTCCTATGACATCAGAACTGCTGCTCACTGCATATTTTCTCTTTTTGAAACCATTCTTTTTAAAGCCTAGATGGTTGTGGGTGAAAATCACAGAAACGACAACCATGAAGTCTCTTAAATCTCCTTTCTTCTTTGTTCTGATGCTCAGAACTTCATCACATTTAGATGTACTGAGTTGCTGCCATGTGATTGGCTGATTAAATGTTTGTTTTAACAAGCAGTTGAACCAGTGCACCTAATAAAGTGTCCAGTGAATGTAATCCCTGCTGGTTTTACTACTTTGTAGGATTAAATATATTAAAACATATTCATTTCTTGTTGCAACCGCTGATAGTTCCCTGAAATAAACAATGCAGCTGTCAGTGAACGTATTTTACTTTGTAGAAATAAAAATGTTTTCTGTTCTCTGTATGCTGCTATAAAATAAAGATTTTTATTACAATAAAAAGTAGAGATCAAGATTAAACAAGTCTTGGGTTCATCTCTCAAACACATGAACACATAAAGACAACGATAAGCAGAAAAAGAGGCGGTGGGTCACTTTGGTACAGCAGAGGGTCATCATGGTTCACGGTACTTTAAAGCTTTATTGGCTTAAGATTACAATACAACAAATGGCAGTGTGGGTTTTCATTTATAAAACAATACTTTCAAATACAACTGTTTCTTGGATCGGGGTTTTTATCTGTATGGTTCTATATGTTGGACACAGCATTAAAATATAAGATTTGTACTTCCAAAATATGTAAAGGGAAAGTGTCTAAATGTGTGTATGACAGCCTGAGAAGAGACAGTTTGTCTGTTCAGATGAATGATTTTTGTGTACAAAAGCCAAGTAAAGAGGACTGGTGACACGTCGGTGCTTAGATGACTGATTTTTTTTTTTTTGGGGGGGGTAGCTGACTGCTTTCCCAGAGACTATTATTTTTAAGACTCACTGAGCCAATTCTTTAAAAAATTTGAGCTAAAACCATTTCAGCCCAAGCAAACGAAAGCCGGCACTCATTCAAGCTTCAAGCAGGGGCGTTTCATAATGAGGTTCTATTGTAGTTTCAAAAAGTTCCACGGGAATCGACAGCAACGAATATTAAGAAGAAACAAGCGAGAAAGTAAGGAAGCAGTTCCACTTAAAGCAAAGCAGGAGGTAAAAGAAGAGCAGTCAAATCAAATAACTGGATCCTATTCTTTGTCATTTTTGAACATGGAAGAGATTCCCATTCATTGTTTCTTTCTTTGACTGGAAAACACAAATCTTCCAGTAGATCGCCTCAGGGAACAGTCCGTTTCATGTCACCCTCTGTTATGTCTGAGTAAAAACAACACCCCCCCTTCAAAAAAAAGGAACAAAAGAAAAGGAACTAAACCAGAACCTACATCTAGATTACATTTGTTGTGTGCTATCTGATTGTATGTACAGAATAATGCATGCTGTAAATTAGAAAAACTTTCAGAAGAGCTTGGCCTTCTTTTTCATGTCGTTGCGTTTCCACAGGGGAAGTCTGTCAAACTCCTGGATCTCCATTCCAAAGATGTCAAAGAACGTTTCGGGTGCTAAGTGACGCTAGAAGTGAGAACAAAGGTGGAGAAAACAAAGGAGGGGAAGGGTGGGGGTTGTTCTCAGTTAGCACAAAACGACAAGGAGCAAAACGACACTACTGCACATTCCCTGCTTTAAATGTATTTGTGTAACATACTGTTGACACAAAAATCAAAAAATGCAATCGAGGAGGGTTGGGAGGAAATCTGGTACCTCCAGTCTGGTTCTGTCCACATCCCTTGGCAGTTTAGCTCTCCCTCTACTGGTTATCATGAGCATTTCATAGGGATACACCTTCAGAAGGAGACATTCGTCAGTGAACAATTCAAAATCCACTGTTAAACAAAACTACCAAATCAGGATTTGTATTTCTTGGGGGATGGGTAATTTTGACCGTGAGGATAGAACACCAGGTGGGAGAACAGGTATGTGACAGGAGGCTGACTGGACCGTTTTTTGGGGAAATGCAAGTCATTTATGTGCTTTTTTTTTTCTCCTTTAGTGTTAAAACGTGCAACAGAAGAGAGAAGGGAAAAAACATGACATTATGTAATAGATTCTATTTTAGAGGTGTTTGATATTTAATGCAAATTTTTTAAAAATCCTGTAATATTGGGCAAATAAATCTGTATGGGAATGATTGTCCTGGAATTTTCAGGTGTTATCTGGAAGCTATCTGGCTAATCCTGATCACGACTCAAAAGTAAGCAAATAAAAGTTCTTCAAAGCCCCTCACCAACTCATATCCACACGGTAAGCTTTCTTATATACTACACAGTATATAGTGATATGAGTTGTTTGGATGACAGTCTGGATGCTCCACTGTATGCTGCATACAGTATCCAGTCGAGTTCAAATCAAAGCTATGTGCAGATGAGCATGGAGAAGCCAGCATGCTAAGCGCTATAGAGTGACTCTGCAGCTCCTAAAGCAGCATGCTGAATCAGGAACCCTGCTAGCGTGACTCCTTTAGCTTCACTTTAATTAAAAATATTTTTTTTGCTGCATATTTTTCCCTTTAAGGATCGATCTGATTCCCCCCCTCACACCTGCATTCTTTATGGCTTGATTATTTTTGAATGTGCTATAAACAACAAAATGCAGTTAAAGGGATTTTTCAGCCATTCTGAAGTGAGTTTCTGTGTAAAAATTCTAAATTTCTACCTTGTTTGTTGTAGATGGTTTGAGCACAGCCAAAATGTCTCCAAAGGGCAAGTCTGGGGTTGCTGAACATCCCTTAAAATGTTAATCATTCTGTATTTAACTATTAAATTATGTGTTCCATTTTTCACCAATATCAGATCTTGTCCCATATTGGAAAGTTTTCATGGATGCAGCACTCTCCTGTCCACATTTTTGGTAAGAGTTTAACCGGAGATTGGGCAAAACATTCAGGATTTCAGCCAATCAAAGGCAGAGGAGGGCTGTTCTGTTAGTGGAGACTTGGTAACAAATAAATTGCCCCAATACTCCACATTCTCCTTCAGGATTTTCTGGTAGGCAGAGGAATTCATGATTACATCAGCAATTTGTCCAGGTTCTGAAGCAGCCTCAGACCATCACACAGCCACCACCATGTCTGACTAGTTGGTATGATGATGTTTTTCTGAAATAAAGTTAGTTTTACTCCAGATTAACGGGACACACACCTTCTGAAGAATTCCACTTTTGTCTCATCAGTCGGAGGAATATTCTTCCAGAAGTCTTGGGGAGCAACAAGATTTAGTTTTGCAAATGTGAGACGATACTTTGTGTTCTTTTTGGTCAGGAGAGGTTTTTGCCTTGGAACTCTCTCATGGAGGCCATTTTTGTCCCGTCTCTTTCTTATTGCTGAATCATGACCTTTGACCTTAACTTTAACCAAGTAAGACCTGCACTGCTTTAGATGTTGTTCTGGGTTCTTTTGTTCTTAAATTTCTTCAAAACAGGGCATGATGTGTTGCTTTTTGAGATCTTTTAGCCTACTTCATTTTGTCATACAGGTTCTATTGAAGTGTTTTCTTAATTCTGCAGGTCTGGCAGTAATCAGGTCTGGGTGTGGCTAGTGGAACTGAACTGAACTGTGCAAATAATGTGTTCAATCACAATTATTTCATGATTTAACAAAGGAGATAGTTACTTTTTCACATGTTGGTTTGTTTGTGGTTGATTTGAAAATGCATTTTATATTTACTCAGGATATCTTAGCCTGGCAAGCCAGACTATATATGTGAATGTATAGTCTGGTCACGATCCATTGAAACGACTCATTCATGGGGGCAGGCTCAACGGTTGTCAATCAAACGTTGGATAGCGCTAGGACCAATCAGAGCCATTTAGCAACAACTGGAGCCAGCTGGTAAATAAAACTTTTACCGTATCCCGTAATTCCTCATTTATTTTAATAATCATTAGTAATAAAGCACTCTTTGTTCTTGGCTGCATTCAGACTAGCCATTAGCTTGTCAGTCCTGTTGCCCATAAACTTTATTTCTCCAAACAGAGGCTGTTTAGGGAGCCATCTACAACATTTAAAGGAGTATTTCTTTATAACATTTACGCAGAAACACACCTAAAAATATCTAAAAAGCCCTTTGAAATTAGATTACAGTGGATTAATTCTTTAACGTGTCAGTGTAGATTACAGTGATGTCATTGGTACAAGAAGAAGAAGATACTTGCTTTCGGTTCCAACATATTAGGCATAGATACTCCCCTGTCCATCCTTGCAAGTGCTGCACGGCCATCCTTAATGTGCTAAAGAATAGAACATACACACATGTAATATAGTGGAAGGGGGCTGCAAGGTTAATGGCATTAATATTTCCATTCATGGCAGTGGGAACAGATTTCACTGAATGGAGCAAGTAGCTTTGATATTCTGTATCTTAAAAATTAAAGATGGGCTTTTTCAAATTTCTTTACGTGTTTTCTAAATGTAAAATGTCTGGATGTTTTTCCTATGATGGTGAATTTGAAAATAAGTAGCTTGAATTATCACTATGATGAACAACACACAGAACAAGACATGAGGCAATGATTGTACACAGGTTCAGCTACTGGGCATCGCATGCCTGGATTTAAACCGCAGCACGACCTGCCCTGTAGGTGACATCAGTCCAACAGTGATGCAAGCAGGTAGCAGGAGTGGGTGATGTGCATTCAGGGCAAAGTGTTTCTTGCAATCCATGACCAAGCATATATGATGCAAGATGAGGAGGCATGCCATGTGAAAAAGCAGATGAGACACATACCTGAAACTCTGCAGGACAAAATGGGACAGAGAATGAGACTCACAGTTAATGGTTTGCTGTCAAGTCCCCTGCCGGGCTACTATTTATAGCACTGCTTTTCCTTGATGAAAATCAAAGATTTCAAAGTGCATGTCTGTTTATGTACATATAGCAGGCCAATTCTTAGTACCGGTGCTGATTAGCTCTAGTGAATCTGACAGGAAGATTTGTTTAGTGGCTTTGTTTCGACTAAAGCTCTCACCTCGGCCTCCCCCACACATGTCACCATAGCTGTTGTACTGGGTGAAATCTGTTGACTGAGGCTGCAGGAACAGAGACAACAGCTCATCAACATGCATTGATTTCAGACAAAAATGGTTTTATGACTGAGTGACGTCATTCTAACTGCTTTACTTAACATGAAGAATTACAGCATGTTTTTTTTTCCTTTTTTATCAATTTGCACTCACTCGATGTAGCCCATTCCGTCCATATCCGGGCAAAGAGTTCGTCTTGGTTGGAGACGTTTGATCTGAAACACGTAAAATGTTCAAGATTATAAAACAGAACAAGAGTTTTATGTTCCAGACCAGCAAATTAACTCTAAAATCCAGGTGTTCTGCAGCACTGACGTGTTATTGTACATTGCTGACAACTCAGAGTAAATCAGCTGAGGAAGCTGCTTTGTACCTGCGTCACAGTTGCTCGTTTTGGGATCGTACCGCTGAGCAGAGAGGCTTCGCGCGTGCCGCTCTCTGATCTGCTCCTTTTCCATCTCCTCCTTTAAAATGAGCTTCCCTAGACCAGACTGAATCTGCAAAAAATGAGAGGAAATGTTATACAACTTAATACACAAAACTTGCATTTTGCCCACAGCTTTTAATGCTGGAGTTTGTGCTATTGAGCACATGATGCAATATTAATTGTTTTGGTCAAATCTTGAAAATAACATTATGCCAGATATCATGCAATATTGTAAGATCTTACACAACCAGTTGTAAATGTACATCCAATAATTACTTTCTGAAAGTTTCATTTAAATTCATCAAGTGAGATGTTTTGCTAACAAACAGAAAAGCTAACAACTGAGAGACACATTTCTCCTAAATAAAGTTTGTAAAGAGCCACAAAACCTAATTGAATAAATAAATAAATTAAGAGTTTATTTTCAAATGTAACTTTTTTGTCAAGATCCCACCCCTGTGTGTCTGTTTGTGCCTTTTTTGTCCCTGTCTTCCCTGTTAGGTGCCCCAGGTGTTCCTCATGTGTCCGATTGCCTCATCTGTCCCTCGTGTGCTCCTCGTTTGTCTCTGTGTATTTTAGTCCTGTCTGTTTGTCACCTGGTGTTGGATCATCTGTTTTTGTCCATACACTGAAAAAAGAAAACAGGGGTCTAACGTAAAAAAATTGAAGTAATCGGTCACAAGTAATTTAATTAGGTTTATCCAAGTTAATCTTTTTAGTTTACTTTGAACAAACTTAATAAATTAACTTTGAAAGAACGTAATTTAATTGCATGTGACTGATTACTTCAATTTTTTTACATTAGATCCCTGTTTTCTTTTTTGTTTAAATATTGAAATAAAACCCGTTTTTGTAAGCTACGACCATTCCTCCTCATGCTTCTGGGTCCCTCCTGCTTTGATTGTGACATTGTTTATTAGATTTAGGCAACGACATGTGAATAAAAAATAAAATGTGGAATAAAATTACATTTCCATACAGACCAATGCAAAGTTGCATTATTTCTGACCACATTTAATGAGGAAAATGAGTTGCCCAGTCAAAAGTAAATAAGTTAGTTGCTTCTTTATGTCTTAATTAAATATCTTAAACACAAACTTAAAATGGTTTGTTTTACTGTAAGTATTTTTTTTATTATTATTTTAAGTTGTTGTTTTTTAAGACAAAAAAAAGTGACAAAGTGCTTACGTTACCATGCTTTTAATCTAATAAAGTGTTTTGTTTGTTTTTTAATTTTTATTTTGTTATAGGAATGGCTGGCCATATGGTACTATCATGGTATATTCTGATCTCTAAAAATGTGATTGTTTCCAATAAATGTGCAAAGCCTATGCAGCAGTTTGGCTCAAATAAGTGAAACAATATATTTTTACTGGATCTGGAGGGAGATTGCTCTGAATGTTAGAAAGCTGCATATACAATGTGTGTTAGGAGAAAGATAGCAAACTATTACTTCATTTTAAACCAATTTTTTGGTAAAAACTTGAGCTGATTTTAGTCGATTCTGGTGCCAAAATGACGGGAAGCAACCTGTATAATCTGTGATGGAAGCTCCATCCACTTAAAGGCATACTTTGCAACTTTTTCATATTTTTAAATCTTTTCCTTGAGCCAGTTTTTGCTATTATGACCCTTTACAGGGTTAATGAAAAGTCACTTAACCCCATGCGGCTTAGATCCAGAATACCACATTTTCAACTTCTCATTCTCTGGTCCGGTGCCCTGAAAGTCTCACAAAGTCACGTATCTCACGAGGGTTAGGCTAACCAAAAGTGGCTAGTTGTTATTTAAGCGCCGGAGTGTTTTTAGCTCATGATTTCTGCTTTTTTTTTAATCTCTCCCTGCTTGAACACAGCTGATTTCGTTGAAGGAGTAAATAACCGCTCCAGTAGAAAATAATGAAGGCTGAGGAGAATATTTCAACTGTTAGATTTAGGTGTTTCTGAGCAGAAACAATGGTGCTAACGTTTTTACGGCAGTGATTTAAAACGGACACAAGGGGGTGCCAAAACAAGCAAAACTGCATAGTATGCCTTTAATGTAAAACTTTTAATGTAAATCTGCTTTATGTATCATTTTTCATTATTAATTTTATTGTGAATGTCACTCAGGTTCATGTAATTCTTTGTGAAGGATTCAAGGAGCCGTATCAGAGAGCCACAGGTTGCAGACCCCTGGCCTGGTGGTTTATGGTATTTGTCCAACAAACCCACACAGACACACACAGGCAAAAACATTATCACCACCTTTCACTTTTGGCATTAAGTGATAATAAAACCTCGTGTTTTCCTGGTAGCATCTTACAGTGACGGGAGGTTAAAGGTCATTCGACTAACCTTACTGAGATGTTCTTCCTGAAGTTGTTTTCTTTTTAAAGCCTCCTCCTCCTCCTCTTCTCTAGATCTCCTCCTCCCCTCTGAACCTAAAGGTGCTACACACAAGTCGACAAAAGTTAGACACGTCCATGCAGGAAACCATGCTAGCATAGACTGAACAACTACAGAGAAAAACAGAACAGATGTGATTTGGCTAGAAATGTTTAAAAAAATACACATAATTAATAATGAGCAATAAACAGGTGGACAGTTTAACACAAATCTGAGACAGAGTTGACGAGACAGACGAACAAAGGGACTCATTGTAATATTTGGCAGCACGGAGACATGACAGTTGATTTACACATCATCACTGATGTCAAATACAAAGAAGGGCAAAATGTAAGACAGACAGACAAAAGTTTGAAGTCAAGTCTCAGTTATCTCTGTCCAAGTCATGTGTTGCATTTAACAAGAGAAAGTAAAATGATGAAACTGATGCTACCTGAAGCAGAAAATAACATGGCAGCAACGGAAATCCAACAACACTTTTTACTCAGAGCAAATAAAGCTTAGGAGGCAAAAATCTTAATAACAGTGGATTAAAGCCAGAGTGCAGGCGTGGGGCAGCTGGAGGTGAGAAACAAGCAGTGCTGGATGCGTATTGGTTCACCAGTGCAAGTACACCCACTAGCATCCTACTGTACCTAATACAGCGAGAGAGTGGGGCCAACAGTCGCCCTCACTCTGGGAGTTGTCATCCGAAGAGGGAGCATGGGCAGCGGGGAAGGTGGCGGATCTGATGATTTCATCAGCAGACTTCCTTTGAAGAGCTATGGCAGCTGCATCTAGGTTGGCAACCACGGGAACTGAACTATCAGCGTCTGGGTCACAGTCTCAACCACAAGTAAACATCTTAGCATCGTCGCATCATCAGGCACAACAATCATTTTAACCTGGGTCATCTGTCTGCAACGCAAAGATGTCTTTACCAACAAGTCACTGCAAAATGGGCTGAGCCTTAAAAACAACCAGCTAAGATTTTAGCAGAAAGTTTCCTCAGTGCACATGGGCATATGTTAATTTTTAAAATACATATTTTGTAAATAAAAACAATTTAAAAAGTAAACACATCTGTCATGAGAAAAAGAAGGTCCACCCCTTTCCATTTATAGGGTTTTACATATCAGGACAAAACAAAAATAATCTGATCTTTACCAGGTTGTCCTCCACTGTCCAGAAACACACAACAGATTCCATCATGACATTATTTAATAAACAAAAATAAGGACAAAATGAAAAAACTGTCTGAAAAACTAAGTTGCTGCTTCTACTGGATTCAAGAGAAAGAATCAGCCAGGAGCTGCTGACTAACTGATCACCTCTATAACAGGAGTTTTACTGGTCTGACTCACTTCAAATGAAAAATAAACATGAAATATGGAACAATTTTGCTTTCTACAGAAGATAATAATCGTGGGTTGTCGGTTAAAGCATCCACTGCCACATATTTTTCTCCAAGTCCTTTAAAACTTTAACATCTGATCAGAGTTCTTTCCCACGAGCATCTTTATAGGATAAGATATACAGTAGCATCCCCATGCTAGCATGCAGAGAACAACAGAAAAAGCTATTAATGGTATTAAAATCAGGTTTTCTTTACGCGGTAAACATAATAATAAACCACTGTAAACCTGATAGATTAGTGTATTACAGAAACATATTTAGGGGTGGGAATCGAGAACCGGTTCCGACTTAGAACCAGACCAATTCCATCTGAATTGTACACCTGCAACATTAACAATTCTTCTTAACGATTCTCTTGTTTCCGTTTTTTCCTAAATTTGCTGGTCAGTAATCTTTCCCACGGAGAAATTAGACTTTTATGCACCTCTTACCGGCCCGACAGAACAATAACCCGGTTCTTGTCGGACAAGCGCAGCGCGAGCAGGCAGCGGAGGGGCTTAACGAGGTGAGGTCCCAACAGAACCACACCTGAACCGCGGCAGCATTTACAGATTAACTCGCAACAAACAGCAAGTCCCCCGCTCTGCTTTTACACAAATCCACTCTGCAGTCTTTGAGACGACTCAGGAGGCTGAAGGCTCTGCAGAAGTTTGAGTCCAGAAGCAGGGTGACCCGGGTTTGTCCTATTCAGGATCTCCCCTCGTTGCTCTGATGCTGTCAGAGCAACTGGGCTGTAGAACTATTGGGGGCATGAACCATGTGACTGCCTGTCCAAAAAAAAAAAAAGTTTCATAATTTTCTCTTCATATGGCTGATCACCAACAAACAAAGCCCCACCCATCTTAGGGCAGATTTTAAGATCAAAGAAAGACAGTGTCAGAAACGCTAGCTGATATCAGAGAGCTGACATTGACTTCACTCAACACAAATCAAGTAACAACTTTTTACTCTTTTACAATGTCTAACAACCCAGTAAGGTTTTGCAGGAATGCAGATCTCGATTCAATGCTTAAAGATTTAGATAAAAAGTATAAAAAATGCTGTAAAACTTCAGAGAGCGTTCAAGAGACACCTGAAGAACATTTAACAGAGAATTACCATGAGTCAAATAAGCGCTTTGATGGAAACTGTTTCAAATCTCAACTGAATAATGAAAAAGTTTTTCTACTAAATGAATTGTTGCCTGTGGAGATCCCCAAAAAATCCATTGTCAATTTAGATGGCTGTGATTTAGAAGTATCGCTCAAGAAGAAAGACAAACAGAGCAGCTATGATTTAGAGGGATCTCCCAAAAAATACGACAAACAGAGCGGCTATGATTCTGAGGGATCTCCCAAAAAATACGACAAACAGAGCGGCTATGATTTAGAGGAATCTCTCAAGGAATACGACAAACAGAGCAGCTATGATTCTGAGGGATCGCTCAAGAAATACGACAAACAGAGCAGCTATGATTCTGAGGGATCGCTCAAGAAATACGACAAACAGAGCGGCTATGATTCTGAGGGATCGCTCAAGAAATACGACAAACAGAGCAGCTATGATTCTGAGGGATCGCTCAAGAAATACGACAAACAGAGCGGCTATGATTCTGAGGGATCTCTCAAGGAATACGACAAACAGAGCGGCTATGATTCTGAGGGATTGCTTAAGAAGTATGGCGACAAACAGAGCGGATCTAAGTCAGAGGGGTCGCAAGAGAAGTCCTACAAACAGAACTGCCAATCTTTTGAAACCTCTGAGGAAATGAGGAAGGACATGGAGAATCTACTAGATTATCTAGTAGGGGAAAATGAGCATTTACAAAAATGTCTTGAAAAGACAAAAAAGGAAATGGAGAAACAAAGCAAAATGCTCAATGATACAAAGAAAACTTTGGAAACATCACAAAAATCCTTAAAAGAGCTGGAGGGTATGAAGGAAAAGAAAGATATATTTAAAGAGAAGGAACAGGAAATCTCCAAACTAAAGAAGCAGCTGCAATCAGCTGAGTCTCAGATCTCAACATTCTCTGAACAGATAGATAATCTGGAGTCCAAACTGGAAGCTGCAGAAGATAGAGCAGAGAAAGCAGAGAATGAGCTAACACTCAAAAAGCATGAGCTGGCTGTGGCGAGTAATGAGCAAAAGAAAACCACTCAGAAAGAAGCAACGCTCCTAAAACGAATAAATAATCTGGAGTCCAAGCTGGAAGCTGCAGAAACTAGAGCTGCTGAGGCAGAGCAGAGGCTAAAACTAGCCAAAGCTAATGCTCACGAAACTATCAAGTCCCACAATGAGGTGTCAATCCTGCAGAGCCACAGAAAAAGTATTTGTGACCTGCAGTCAGCATTTATAGACTTTAGTCAGTGGAAAAGTAAAATCAGAACAAGAAATGGCGAGGAGGAAGCCTTTATCAAAGTGGTTAATAACCTTGTGGAGACAATAAAGAAACTCATAAAAGATGTTGAAGATTTCTCACAGGAGCAGCACATAGCTTCTGAAGATGAGGATTTCCAATGTGGGCATGCTACCTTGGAAAACTCTCTTAGAGAGAAGGAGGACAGAATTGTAGAGTTGGAGACTAAGGTTAAGGAACTGACAAATATGAATGGAGAGGCTGAAAATCAATCGAATGAACTAAAACATAAAATGGCATACAGCACCTTGAGAAATGAATGTGAAGCCTATAAAGGTAGAATTAAAAACTTGGAAGAGTCTAAGGCTGAACTTCTTGAGAAAGTTTCAAAGCTTACGGGGGTGCACTCATTGCACCGCAAGAAAATTAAAGGACTCTTTGAAGACATACTGAATGCTGAAGAGGCAAGAGAAAAGGCTGAAAGTGAGAAAAAAATAGCCGAGAGTAGGGCTGATGAGCTAGCACAGATTGTTCAAGAACTACAGGATTGTAAAAATAACAAAACTGTTTATTCAATGACCAACGAATGTGCACTTCAGAATGAAAAGCAAACTTTGGACCAACTAAACATGGAGTTAGGACATCAAAAAGATCAGTATGAGAAGCTTCAAACGGAAGTTAGGAAGTATGTGGAAGCATTTGCAGAGACTGCCAGAATCCCCCTGGATTTAAAGCTGCCTATCACTGATCTGCTTCTGTTTTCTTTACAGAAGATTGAAGAGTTTGTCAGTACCACTCTTGACAACCAGAACTCTCATAAAAGTTTAATAATAAAGTTAGAAGAGAAAGAAGCTGCTCTAAGAGTGACAGAACAGGAACTGGAGTCCAGCCGGAAAGTCACTGAAGAACTTCGTTTTCAGCAGAGAAACAAAGCCACAAAGAACAAATACTACATGGACGTTCTTCAAGAAAAAGGGCATCAACTGGAGATGATAAACAAACATAAAAACAACACAGCACAGCTGAGGCTTGAAGCACAAACTGGAGCTGAAAGGTTCACTGATCAGAATAGTCAGTTGAAGGAAAAAATCCGTCAACTCCAAAGTGACCTAGAAGTCCAGGAGATGCTTTACAAGTCCCTCAAATCTGAGACAGAAGCCAAACTCTCACAAAAGGACAGAGAGATTAGGCTTCTGGTGGGGACGCGAACAACTAGTACTTGGACTAAGGAATATCTGCCACAACCCAGATACAGAATGGGAGCACTGACTGAAAATCACTGGAGAAACTAATATACAGTACACAGCAACATCTTCAGAGTGAAAAACATGATCATCTGAAGGAATGTGACGCAGTCAAAAAACTAATCAAGAATCTGATAAGTCCTCTAAATGCTAGATATTTTCATCCCAGCTCCAAGAAAAGAAGAGTGTCCAACCTCTGAGCACAAAGGAGAAAGTATTACTAACCAAGCAGCCTCTCGCTGTTTTTATCCTTCTCCACTCAAAGGAAATAGCAACCTCTTCCCCCAGTAAAAATAGCAGAATTCCTTAGTAAATAAAGCATTTAAATAGAGTTAGGGTTACAAAATAAAGACCTAAAAAGTAAAGATATAAAAATAACCCTTAAAAAGCTACTTTAAAAGATTAAAGATAACCTAAAGAAAACTACAAATATTTGAAAAAAAAAAAAGAAAAAAACCTTCATCAGATCATTTTTTAAATCAGCAGAAAAAAAACAGGGCTGCATGGTGGCACAGTTGGTAGCACTGTTGCCTCGCAGTAAGGTTGCAGGTTGGAATCCCAACTGCGGCCTTTCTGTATGGAGTTGCATGTTCTCCTCATGCATGTGTGGGTTTTCTCCGGGTGCTCCGGTTCCCCCCCACATATCACAACATGCCTGATTGGTGTATATAAGATGTAAGTTGCTTTGGATTAAAGCATCAGCTAAATGAAAAAAAACACTGAGATACACGCTAAAGTGGTCAGCGATCATGCTGTATCTTTAATTTTGGTAAATAATGAAACTTTCCCACCAAATAAGAACTAGAGATTTAATACATCACTGCTTGAGGATGAAGATTTTATTAAGTATTTTAAAGAAGAGTGGGCCTTATATTTAGAATATAATGACATGCCTGGAACATCAACAGCTATTCGGGAAGCTGGTGAAGCAGTGATGAGAGGCAGAATAATAATATCATTCTCATCACATAAGAAAAAAATAGGGAACAAACAAACTCAGGAATTAGAGGAAATCATTCAATCTTTGGAGACTTTCTAGGATGACGAAATGCATGGAAAAGTACAGAAAGCGAAGCAAGAACTAAATGAAATGAATAAAAAATCTCAATTTTTAGTCAAAGTCAACAATCAAGAGAAGACTTCACCAGAGTGAACACAGAGGGTTCACCACAAGATGTAAACCATTGGTGAGCTTCAAAAACAGGAAGGCCAGATTAGAGTTCACCAAACGTCGTCTAAAACAGCCTTCACAGTTCTGGAACAACATCTTATGGACAGATGAGACCAAGATCAACTTGTGCCAGAGTGATGGGAGGAGAAGAGTCTGGAGAAGGAAAGGAAATGCTCATGGTCCTAAGCATACTACCTCATCAGTGAAACATGGTGGTCGTCTGCAGTTATAGCACATTTTGTTTGTTACCAATTACTTTGATGACGGACTGACTGACTGACTGACTGACTGACTGACTGACTGACTGACTGACTGACTGACTGACTGACTGACTGACGGACTGACTGACTGACTGACGGACTGACTGACTGACTGATGCAGCCCCAATACGGAACAAGCCAGTTTCCTATTTGGTGCCGGTCCCAAGCCCGGGTAAATGCAGAGGGTAGTGACAGGATGAATCAGAGAAGATAAATGAAAGTATAGAGGAACTGTAATAAAGATAGCATAGTTTTCTATGTATTTTAGGGATTGGGGGATGTGACACCCCAGTTATTCCTAGCACACCCAGACTGCCCAATTTAAAAGTTTGCACTTTAAACCTGTTGTTCAAGGTGAAAATAAAAATATAGTATATTTGCATTTTGGAACACAGTTGAGCCTTTTTAATTATTTAAGACCAGACTGAAGCGAATTGAATCGAATCGTGATTAATCGATTCAGAACCTGAATCGATTCTGAGCACTTATTATATGAATGTATGTCATCAGTTCAAGTTTATCCAACTTTAGTACATTGTTTACTACTTAGAATTTGCAAAAGTTACGTTGTTTCTGTTCTGGGCAGAGGGGGCGCCAAAATCCTTTTTCGCTTAGGGTACCATGCAGCTCAGGGCCCTGCTGGAGCATACAGACGCCATGGAGGGAGGACATCAGTGATGACCTAGAGGAAACTGTTACTGCCAATCAGTCTATGAAGAGTTAAGATGGACATGTCAACAAATTCACATTCATCTCAGACTCCACAGGCCTCAGTTAGCAGGTCAAAGTCAAAGGTCATGACAGGACCAGCAAAAAGAGGTATGACTTGTTTGGAGGGTCTTCAGGAGAAAACCTCTTCTCTCTAGAAACAGCATGATTTAGGTTTGGAAACAAAAGGCTTCTGGAATAATGTCATTTGCAATGCAGAGATTTACCCATAATGCACAGCATATCAGCCCAATCACATAAGATCAGTTGTTAGCATGGTGGTGGAGGGCTGATGATTTGGGCTCAATAAGTTGATCATGAACTCATGTAGACCAAAGTATTCTAGAGTCTAATGTGAGTCCGTCTGTCTGACAGCTGCAGTTTGGACCCAACTGCGTCATAAGACAACAAAGATCCCAAACACGGCAGCAGATCTACAACAGAACGAGTGAAGGTGCTGCAATGGTCCAGTTAAAGTTCAGACTTCAACCGGATTGAAAATCAGACCAAACTGAATCAAACCCTAGAACTGAAAAAGGGTGGACGTTCACTTTCCCAGGATTATATGATTCACAAGGACATGTCTATTTGCTGCTCAGGGTCCCATTACTCTTCTCTCTGAAGGCTATCATTAAAATAAAAGACCCTTGAAAACTGAAGAGTCACTATCACATACTTGAAGCAACTCAGCCAAAGTTGCATAAAAGCAGGGCAGCAAAAACATTCTTATGCGACTTGTTGAGACAGATGAAGTTTAACGTCAAATCAAACTGCAGGTCGAACACAAGAAGATTAGAGACAGACTTCAAACAGTACACTGAGGCAGGGGGTGACTATGGTCAGATGGACACATAGAGAATGGGTTCAGTAACATAGTAAAGGGAAGGAGTAGTTCCCCACCATCTGATTCTACAGAACAGCAACAGTTAGTTTCTTATCGGTCTAAAAACGACCACTTAAACTACTGATCACACTACTGTGGAGAACTTCTAAGCAGCAGATTTAGTTGGGTTTGTAATCCTCATCCTGTTTGAATTATTACTGTCTGGAAATAATTTACTGTGATACTGCATATGTTAGACTTCAGTTTTAAGAAAAATTATTGATTTTAAATATTTCGTAAATGATCTAAACTGTATTGTTTCCACGACATAGAAATCCAAACTAATTCTACTGAACTTTTACAATCTTGTCCAGCTCCAGTTTTTTACTTCTGTACCACATTAGACCTGGTCCAGTTTAAAAACTACAACACTAAGTCTATAAAGGTTTCACAAACCACAAACTGCATTCTGAAAATTCCACTTTTAGTGGAGAATAAGTTAATCTAGGTTTAAACAGCCTAGTTATTAAACTAGAGCTGGTCCAGGTGGTAACAAATCAGTGAAATGACCCTTTAGCAAAACTGGAAGCTGGAATCAGAAGCAAACTTCAGCGCTGTATTTTTTCCCGAACACTCAGTAATATCCCAAATTGGGAACCACTGACCCTAAAAATAACTATATTTTAATTCAATGTTTTGACATTTTTCTAACTAAACATGTTATAATACAGGAGGGGAAGATACCATGTTGCTTGTAGATGGGTGGTTTTCTATAGATGTTGCTCCCCTGATCTGCAAACAATTAAATACAGAAGCAAAAGACATTTCAGTGAGAGAGCAAACAGTATCTTGTCAAAAATAAACATATAAAACTGAAATTTTAAAAAATGACAGCACAATGAAATGTTTCCCCATTTCCTATTGTGGTTATTTTTCTAAAAAAAGGGGGTTAAAAATCAAAAGCTGATTGTAAATGGAGTACGATGGAACAAAGAAAAAGACAGACAGAAAAACGACTCGATGAGCAGTGACAGGGTGCGCTCCAGCTCCTACCTGGGACGTGGAAATGTTTTGGGGTCTGACAGAGAGGCGGGGTGACCGGCCGGCTGTCGGGCCTGAGCGGGAGGGGTGAGCTCCGGCCACTCGGCGGGTCAGTGCCTCCAGTGAGAAGAACCAAGAACAGAACATAAGCAGAGACACTAAAGGGGGATCCACAGTCTGAGCAGAGCAACACATATGGGACAGTCTGATGGGACTCGTTCTGTTTTGTTCTGAGAAATCCAGTTAATGAAGTTGAACAGAAGCAGATCAGCGAGGAGATGATCAGACGGATGGAAAGCTATGGATGTAGGTTCTACAGTCTGACTTTTATTTTATATTAGTTGAATATTAGATTTGGTTCATTAATGTTCTGAGTGCATGCAAAGTGGTCAAAAACAAACAAACAGACTGGCAGCTACTTTGGCAAAGAGTCAAAAAAGCATCAGACCAAGACAGGAAACAGGTCTGGTGGGAAGTGATGGATCCAGAAGGACGGATGAGGTGAAAATGAGAATGATGTGTTGCTTCAAACTGGAGGGGGGAAGTCAGACAAAAGCAGACTGGGGCCCTTACCTTGGCTATGGGGGAGGAAGTGGTGTCTGAAAGGGGAAGTGGGGCGGGAGTCACTAATTCTGGAGCCCACACTGTTACTGCACAGGGAGGAGCAGAGCTTCTGCATGCCTGTCAGAGCCTCTGCAAGGAGGGAGTGTATGGGATGAGGGGGGGCAACCCCCCAGGACCAGGCAGCAGAGGGGGACAATATGAGGGAGAGATAAAGGGTAAGGTGGTGAGAGGCAAAAGGAAAGGAAGATCCAAGAGTCAAATGTTAAAAGAGAAAAAAAGAAAGTGAAATTACGAATTTTAAACTTTTAATCAAAAGAAACAAACTAAAATAGGTTTTCCAAATTGACTTTAAGGTTATTTTTCAACAAAAAAATCTTAATATCTTAAAATCATAACCTAAAGTCAATTTTGTGGAATCCTTCTATGTGGTTAAAAGATCAGAGGGAGTGAAATAAAAAGCTTTAAAATGAACTCATTCAGTCTTTTTAAAACAGATCTCATCAATCGAACTTATAGAAACCCTGAAATCATGAATTAGAAAACATACACATATACGGGTCCCTTCAAGTACCCACCAGGTCTGTGGAAATGCTGCGGTGACCGTGACAGGGTGGGGATGTAACCGTGGCGGTTATATACCGGTGACCCTATGGAACCCTGACTGGTGGACCGTTGGAGGATACGGTCCCGCTTGTCATAGCAACCCTGACACACACAAACACAGAGGTTCAAATACATTGTTTCAAAAAGTATTTCCCCCCTAAAAAAAAACACAGGCTCACCTCTCCAGAGGGGGTTGGTGACATGTTTCTTGAAAACTGGAAATAATCAAACAAGACTGAGCAATTGTAACTTTGCGTGTATTTTTTCTTTCGTAGACTAAGATTTAATTTAATGACACATCTTACCTTGTCCTCGGGCAGAGGAGAACGTTCCCTCCTGGCACTGTGGAGCTGAGAGAAACAAAAAACATCAATACTGTAAAACAGCAATTCTGTTTCTATTAATGCCCCAAAGGAGCATGCAGCGTGTTGTTACCTCTCCCACGCTCTCGTGCCTCTCCTCTCTCTCATCCAGAGATGTTGTGTACATAGGTTCATAGGTGATAAGATCGGGGCGCTCGATGTCGTAAATGGCTTTGACTCTTGGAATGGCAGCTAGGTCTCTGTAATCAAGGATCTCATTGTCTACTTTTGCCTAGTGAGACAAAACATTCAAAGAGAGATTGTTATTAGAACTATATCATTAAGTAAGTATCGGGGTACAGTAGCTCAGAGACATTTCTTACATAGATGGTGTGACCCGGTGAGCCAGGTATGCTTGAACCAGGTCTGGAACAAATACTCTCAGACGACGACCTCGTAGGCTATGAAATACAAACACATGAGTAGCTATTAGACAAAATAATCATCTGTCAGACACGTAATCATGATCCAACTCTCGCTGCATATAAGTAATTACCCAAAAGAACACAATTTAGCTTTTAAACACGGCGAGTAATTAAAGGAACCCACTATATTTATATTTGATGAAATACAGGAAAGTACTTTGAAATACAAACATGTCATATCATGATCAGGTCATTCATTTGCAAATTTGCAAAGTGAATGAGCGCTGTAGCTCCGTGTTTTGATGTTCTTGAGAATCTCATGCTTGTTTATGGGAAATGGTGGCGGCAGCAGGTCTGAATGGAGCGCACTTAGATGGATGGGTAATTTTATCATCAGCTCCACTATAAATATGTGCATCTTCGTCTCATGCACCTGTCACATGGGCGCAGCTAGCATAAAGAGGGACTGAATGGCTCTGTGCACAGAGGGGGCACTGCAGGCTGCCTCCAGCAGGTGGCAGCGTACAGTGCGTCGGATCCTATGTACATGGAGGATGATGATGCCATTTCATAGCTAATACTGAATACAGTACCTGCCTTTCTGTTTTTTGGAGGAATAAGAGGGACGGAGGCAATAGCTGTGGAGGAAGGGAGAGGGGGAGTTCACAGGACATCACACAGGGGTTGTGCCTCTTCTGCTCAACTCACAATTCACACACACACACACACACACACACGTCAAGGTGAAAATGTCCACATGTAAATATGAACAAACACTTACACACACACACATGCTCAACTCTGCCTGAGCAGGCAAATTATTTGAACCACAGCAGGTTAAATTTGAACAAGCCTAAAGGGAGCAATAACAGCTTGTGCTGAGTTTTCTGTTAAATATTCAGAATCTCTATTTCATCCTGGAAAATGACATCATGAGGCAGGAAGGAGTTTTCAGCTGAAATCAACAATCTAGGAGAAAATGATGCCCAAATTCCTACCCGCTCCCTGTGTCTCTCCTCTGTTCTGGTGATGTTCTTGCAGCCAGGATGCCACACTGTTGAACCTGGGAACAAAAACACAAAACCTTCAAAAGCCACAACAGCCGGGGAGCGAGGGGCTAGTATGACAAATTAAAAAGAAAGAAAAAGATGCATCAGATTGTTAAGAATCTTTTGGCTGCAGCAGAAAGTAGTTCTATAGGTTTTTGACTAAAGCACTGAATCATCCAGACTGATGGCTGGACATGAATAAAAAAGTAATTTCATTTATTTACATTTTTTTGCCAAAAATTGAAGCTTGCACATTATTTTCCACCAAGAGGCTTGAAAAGTCAAACCAAGTTCCACTTACCTTGCAGGTACATCTCTTCCCCTTCTGTGAACATCTGATTGCACCTGCTGCATCTGGCACAGCTGGGGTGGTAGTGCTTATCTCCTGCCTGGAAAACCCAGAGCACACAATAAAGTTGGCGTCGCAGCAAAATGAAGATCAACGACGCTGCAGCAAGCTGGGTGATGCTGAGGTGGGACAAAAGGAGGCGAAGAACCTTCACAAATGTGATGTCACTTTCACATGTTCTAGCCATACTGATTAATGTGCAATATGGTACATTTGAACAGTATTTGACCACTGACATCCTCCCTTTTTGACCCAGTCAACCTGCTTTAAATATCCACTTTGTGCAAACCTGCATAATGTAATCCAAAAAACATATCTGGTATCTGATGGCTGAAGAGTCTAAATGTCCTCCTGCTCCGATGTGGCACTTTGCATGCAGAGTGCTCCATTATAAAGCCTGTGCAGCATTGACCATGAGTGATAAATACCCAAATGAAATGTAGCCTGCAGCATAACGACCTCCAGTGACATTTCAACGTGCAAGTGGCCACTTGTAGATATGAAGCTTAACATTTGCATTCCACTTTTTATTGTAGGAGAAAAGCTGTTAGGAGTGACTGTTTCAGTGCATTTCTTCACTTGTGCACTTGAATTACCAACATTTACTGAGTCACAGTCTGGAAGCACCAATGGGCTTGCAGTTGTTAGAGAAACTACTAAACATATTGTCAAAAATGTCATTTCTGATCACTTTTAATCAAAGTAGATATTAAAACCCAGAATTTCACAAGCAGTGCACAAAATAAAACATTACTGACTTCAAACATCAGATGATATTAGAGTGTTTTATGTAATAATTATGTAATTTGTGGCAATGCAAGGCAAGCTCATGTGTACTTAGGCATTACTGAAATTACCAAAAATATTCTGGAAAGAATTAATATTTTAGATGATTGCAGTCATGTCAAGAATCTTCTTGGCTCAGCGCTGAAGAGATTACAGCAGAGATTATGAAACTACACGTTACAGTTCAGCAACAGGAAGCAGGATTTTACTAACACCAATGGTAAAGTAATGCATTAAAAAAACTAACAGCTATAGTTTACCACATTTAGCTTTAAATAAAGTTAAAACAAGATGGCTAAAGACAAATCTAAATATTTTAATCAATTTTTACAATTAGTCAAAATCAAATCTATATACATAAAGTTGCATCTAGTCTGCAGTCTGCAGTCTGAATTTGCTTGTTAGCTAAGTATTTAGTTTAAAACATCTATATTTACATTTTGACATGTAGATTTGACTTTATTTAGATTTAATTCTAAATATTTAGATTTAACTTTATATTTATTCAGATTTGATTAAAACTTGTTAGAATCTTTTTAAATATATTAAATCTGAATATTTCAAATTGAAATGTATATATTTAGATAAAAATCTAAATATTTAGTTTTAACTATATATACTTAGATCTAAATTTTAAATATTCAGATTTAACTTTTTATGTATAAATATTTTTTAAACATAATTTTTGGGATTCATTTTTTTAACATTTTCTTAACATACCAGTGTAATTTTCTACGTAAATGTGATGAAAAGATAATTTTATACATTATATATTTACTAAATGTTCTTAAAATACCCACTAAAATGATAAATTCAGCAAAATGTAGATGCTAATTTTTTATGTATTACTTTTAAATCATAGCCTCATTTTCTACAGCTGAGTTTGTGTTAGATCCCACTTGATTTCAATGTAAAATATCTAAATAAATACACAATATTGCCTTAAACTCACTTTAGGCAGGTTCACATTAAACGTTTTGGGATTATTTGACTAATAATGTAGTCAGAAGCCTGACAGATGTTTCCAGTCTTCCTGTTCTATGGAGCAGGATTTGCTTTGTGTACATCTCTTACCTCCAACACCTTCCCTGTGATGAACTGATGACACGCTTCACACTGGACTCCAAAATGGATCTGGTAGTCCTTCTCACAGTAGGGGTTACCATCTCTGTAAGGAGAAAGTTCAATCAAACCAGGATCATATTAATGAACCAGCTGAATGTGACCAAGTAGCTCATCGGAGCAGCTGCTTACTTGCTGATGTACTCCCCAGTCAGCACTTTGCTGCAGGCTTTACACTTAAAGCAGCCCAGATGCCACTGTCTGTCCAGGGCAAGAAGAGCCTGTCCGTTCTTAATGTCCCGGCCACATCCTGCACAGCCTATAGGAAAAACCATAGCATGGTTTAGAAGCACCAAAGCAATCATTCCTTCTGCTTCTATAAGGAAAATGTTAGGGCTGTCATTTCTGACCCTAGACACTAGATGGTGATAGAGCAGTGTTCTGACAGCTGATCGTTTCTGTCACTATGAGCTTCATCCAAGTGGAATCCTGAGGTTCAGCAAGTGCAAGATGTTGGTTTCTAAACAAACCCTTTCCTTGTCATCTCCTCTTTAATAAAAGACGGTGGGAGCAACGCCGAGCCAACAGCAACCACAGGGGAGGAAAACTTTGTAAGGCTGTGATAATGACGCGAGTAGAATCAGCATGCCTTATTTATAGGTGACCTTGTCTGAAAAGCTCTTCGAATGGCAACAGGGAAACCAGCAGGGAAGGGAGAGGAGGGGGAGAGGAGGGTGGATGAGGAGCTGGAAGAGGAGGGGAATTTTAGGGCAACTGTTCCGGAGGAAAGGAAATGCATGGCCATGCATTATTTAGTAAGTAAGGCCTGTCTTGGTGTTACTCACAAAGGAGACCTACTGTATGCTTATGAAGAGGAGCAGGGAGAGTTAGAGGATCTCCTAAAAACTAAATCTCTGTCGTTAACTCTTCAGGTAAGGCTGGTTTGTAGATGAGCTTCAGAATGTTTGGTAGTTTTCACCTTGTTAGCGTTTATATTTAGTGGTTAACTGAACAGTTTTATGCATTTTGTCTCTGCTTGACTAAAAGAGATATAAATTCATAATTTCTTATCATAAATGATCTGAAATAAAGTCTTTAATGTTCACAACAAGAGTGAATAATATTGAACAATAAGAGTTATGATGCAGTAAGGTAATAATAATGTACAGTTCATGTTTGGCTTAGTAGTTTTTCTTATTTAGTTCAGGGGATGTCAAAGGGTTCCAACTCTAGTGGAGTTGGAAGATTGTTTTTCATTTTTTATTTACTTGCTAAAATTAGCATCCTTTAATGTTTACAAAACTTTTTTTTCATATCCTGAATATTGCTGTTTCTCTATTGTCGTCTCTTTTAAAGACACCTAAAAATGTTTAGTCTGCTCTGACTGGTCAAGCAGCAGAACAATCAGCTGCCTCTCCACCTTTAGTTTGAGGTATGCCGAACTGACCACAGAGTAGACGTAACAGAGGTGTTTTTTAGGGGATAATTGTGTTTTCTGAACCGTTTCATCCAGTAAGGCTCGTGTAGAGCTGGTGTCCATCTCCAGCAGTCATGGTTCGAGAGGCGGGGGACACTCTGGACAGGTTGCCAAACCATCACAGGGTCACACAGAGACAAACACTCACTCACACCTACGTAGGGACAATTTAAAGTCACCAATGAACCTAAAATGCATGTTTTTGGCCCATGGGAGGAAGCCAGAGTATGAAGGAAATCCATGCATGCATGGGGGGAATATGCAAACAGAGAGATGATGATATTTAGCTTTCATACGAGCTTCTGTTGGAGTGAGAGCCCATATGATAATGAGCAACAAGTTAAAAAAGATTTAAAATATACTAATGATTAAATTATTTTTAAAAACTGCAGGGAATAGTGAAGAAGAGACCGCATCAAACATCACCTGAGTATTTTCCTACTTCTTTGACATAACGGTTATTCTGAAGCTCACAGGGACATTTGATGGGCGATTATGAATAATTTAATCACATCGGTGTGCACACATCCGACTTCCTGAAACCACTCACAACCAAATTACCCACAAAGCAGCTTTTTAATTTGTGGATGAATTGGGATTAATCACATGTAACTAAACAGAGTAGAGCAGTTAATCATGATTGAAGGATTCAATGACTTGACAGCCTGGTTTGACCAGATATTTACTCTTCACAGCCCTCTGACACCTAAAAATCAGGCTTCATGGCATGACGAAGCTACACTTCACATCTTAAAATGATTTACTTCCAGTCACATTTTGTGAATTTGGCTCCCTTCCTGTGCTTTGTAATTGTATACAGTAGCTACTTACTGCTGGAGCCCAGGACGTCCTTTGGTCCTGGAGACATGGGCTCGACGCAGTACTGACACAGACAGTCCTTCCCGTTGAAGGTCACCCTGTCTCCAGCTGGGAACGGTCGTCTGAAAGAACCAGTCAACAGATCAGCGTGAGTTGTTGCCCCTTGGCAAGTGTTACGGTTTACTGATTGAGGGTTGCAGGTCATGTGACGGGGCTGAAGATGACAGAGCCCTGTGATGAAGACGTGTGTCAACGCCGTCAGCCTGAGGAGCGTAGTTAGTCAGCTCGTGTCCAGAAATGACACGCAGCTTTCTACTGTACGCTGTCAACATGAATTCCCTCTACTTTGTTCATCACGACACAGCAGCTTGTGTAAAATATCATTATTAAATTATGACGCTATTCACACACAGGATAGTTCAGGAATTCTGGGTTTCTGTGGAACATTTCACATCTAACCTGTTGCAGATGGGTCTTTGAACAACTTTAGCTTGGAGAAATAGAGATTAGCTCTGAGCAAACAGATATGCTAACAGCTAGCCACATAGTGGTGTGCAAAGCAGCCGGTATTTGTATTTGGGTAAAATTCAAAATAGGCGTAAAAATCCCATTTTTTTGCGTTACACTTCTAATTTACGTTATAGTGTAAGTATTATTTAATTATCCATTAAAATAATTACAGGTAGTGCAATATTGGTTGATGTTTTTCCATAAATCCAGCAATGAACATGTAACAAAGAACACCATTGAAAAGATGACCTCATCCATGGTTAAACTGTAATCCAGACAAATATGTTAGTGTCCCTGATGGACAACGTCTCCATCCCATGATGCTGTTGGAGAACTGGAGCTCCTTCAGCGACAGGCTGCTGCATCCTGATGCAGGAAGGAGCGTTATGGTTGAACCTTCCTCCCAGCAGCTGTTAGACTGTAGAACCATCACTGCTCCCATCAAACTCAGAGTTTTCATTCCTGCTGTTTTTATGCACAAATATTTGCACATCCTTCAAAACAAAAGCCCTGTTTAGTTTCACTCTCTGTAAATCAGTATCTGAGTTTGACACTTATAACTGTGCAGTTTATTATGCTGCTATTATTATAATTTTGTGCTGTAAATTTATTTTACAGTCTCTATTCTTATTTTTATATATTTCATTGAGTGAATCTGTTTGTTCTTGACTTGCTGTCACTTTGCTGCTGGTGCACCTGCATTTCCCCACTGAGGGACGATAAAGGGTTTTTCTATTCTATTCTATTCACCACATGAAAAAACAGCAGAACACAGAATATTATGGCAACCTTTAAAAAGTGAAAGGAGACAGAGGAAAAGAAGGTAAGTCTGGTATCTGGAAAACTGTGGGTAAACAGTTGGGTCTCATACCTTATACCAGGTGTACTCACAGGTCAGATTCGACCTGCGAGCCACATGTTTCTGACCCTCAAGTGGAACCTGCACATCTTGTCCTGTCTCGCCTATACAGTACACAGGTCACCATGACGGCTACGCAAGATGTCCAGCCTGGAACCAGCTGATAAATGAAGCCTGATGGATCCTGACTCCTGAACACACTCATCCGAAGATGCACTGCAGTCTCATGAGGAAACGCAGCTCTTTTATATAAAGTTTTGCTTGTTCCCAAGTACAAATATTTTTTAAAGTATTTGTTCGAAAGAAGTATTCAGAAAAAAGAAGTTATTTGCGCTTTTATAAATACCGTATTCGGCTTCAGCTCCACCCCTACAACAGAGCCAATTAGACAGTGGATTTAAACAATTCCAGACTTAAAGGTTTCATAGCAGTTTAAACAAATGCTGTTTTACAACCTTTACGTTACATTAAAGTTCACATTTCATGATTATTCTGGCAGAAATATCCTCCAGTCAGAGGTGCTACTGCAGCTAGCTCTGTGGAAACAAGTGGAAGCAAGAAAACAGATTTCTAAAAAAAAAACAAAAACATGTAATGTTACATTTATGGAGGCGATAAGATTATAAATTAACATTTGCTTTAACTTCTATGAAATATTTTAAACGGAAGTTGTTTTAAGATGGCAGCTTGTGACTGACCCCACTCAGGTTAGCCGTTAGCTCATCAATCACACGCTGTTTCTCTAAACTGAGGCCATTCGAAGATCTCTGGACCAATTTACTCCTTGGTTTCTTCAAATGTAAAAACTTTAAATAAATGAATAAAAAACAAAATGATGTTGCAGAATTTAGACAAAAATTCAAACCTGTTCAGCTTCTCTACCAGTTTGCAGCAGAGAACATTGCACTGAGAAACAGATGTTTAAAAAATAAGAAAAATTACTCTAAATGTTGCATTTTTTTTTAAAAAACAAGAGTCAGAATTGTCCATTCACTGACATGCTGTTTAATATGTTCAGGGATTATTGTTGTATTTTTTACCAGATATGCCAGCTATGCTACAAACTTGTCCTCCAGTAATGAAATGACCTTCTAACTGTTGCTCACTTCTGCTCTAGAGAGGATACTTCCTGGTGGTTTTGGTGAAAAGCTGCAGAAACAGTTCAAATTCGACTGAAGGCATGCCTATCCTTCTGGTTAAACTTGTACCTAAGAAGTTATCAATGGCCCATGTAAAATCTTCATCACATGGTCACATTCCAAGATTTTTATTTTCAAAAGCTTGTTTTCTTTCACGCGTATCTGCTTACTTGCAGACGGTGCAGACGAAGCAGGAGGGGTGGTAGGTCTTGCCCAGGGCAGTGACAACTTCTCCCTCAACGAAATCCCCACAGCCATTGCAGCGGGTGCCGTGCATCCGTTGGTAATCCAGCATGCACAGATACTCTCCATTCTTCATGAAGAAGCCTCCCTGGGCGAGGTCGCAGCCGCACACTGTTCAGAACACACACATTCAGTTTGTTTTATCATGCAGCTCATAAAGCACATATGCATATCTGCATAAATGTGGAAATCTGGCAAAGGCAGAAAGAGCTTTTTAGTAGCATTTAATTTCGAACTGAGCTTCTTTATAAAGCATTTGACCCTGAGGTTTGATCATTTGGTGAAAACTCACTCGGCTCCACTGTCGCTTCAGGAATCATTTCCCATTTCACCGTGCAACACATCCTTTCTGTGCTGTCATTTATTATCTTACAGTAACATCTATGTTTTTCCCTCTTGTAGTCCTTCCTTTTCATATCAGTCCTATTTACACTGTTTTAAAACATTTAAAGGAAAAATAAATCAATGTTTTATATCAGCTTTTGGCTGTCCTGAGTTCTAACTGATGAATAAAAAATCAGCACTGGTCATAGAAAACCTATATCGGTTGATATTGTTTTATTTCATTGGTAGAATTAATTGATTTCCAATTCCCCCCAAACACTTAGATGCTCTTTTCATGGCTATTTCAGATCGGCCACTCATTGCCCTCAATTATTATATTATTGCTTAAAATTTCTCATGGGGTAATGATAGAGCTACGTGCAAAACCACCAGTTTATTGGTCATTTATAATTCCGATATGAGGCAAAAAGGATTACAGAAAGGTGACTGAATACATCCCTCTGGATAGTCAGCAAACTGATGAGGGTGTCTTCATTTCTGAGCCACTGGAGTCGTCACACTGTACATCCTGCCCTCTTATGTAAATGGTGCTGTCTAACTAAATTTACCATCATCTGCAGGAGTGTTATCAGAAATAACATTTATGGTGTTAAAAGAGCCAAAGAATTCATCTCCTGGACTGAAACTCTGTATCGGCAGATAATTAATCTTAAATGCAAGAAAAAAAAAATCTGTTTTTGACTTTTTTGCCTTCACTACAACTCCACAACCAGGGTTAATGTAAAAGTTTCTATATAAAATCCTGTCACTCACTTAAAGGACCTCATACAGTGTAACCAAAGGCTTTGATCACAATTTAGGCTAGTAGTACTTTAGCCCCATAATAAGTTTACCTTTCCATCAGCACATGCCGAGTTCCAAATGCAATAGCCTTATGAAAACACTGCAGCTAAAAGATCAAATGTTTTGATATTTGAGATAACAGAAGTAAATGATTCTCGTGCAGTGAGCCTCAGTAAATCCTGGACTTGAATGAAGAGAGTGGAGGAGAAAATCAGATTTAATTTCATTAAGACTCAGGGATGATGAGATTAGCGTGTGAGAAAGAAAACCAGCTCTGGAGATTAGGCGGCCTCCGACTTTGATGTCCAGCCACCTCCACTTTATCATCAAATAAACAGAATAAAATACAGGATGAAAGTCTAATCAAATTATTTCAGGGGAAACTAAAAGATTTAAGGTTTGTGCATTAATGTAATGAGAAAAAGACATTAAAAGATCATATTTTGGACAAATTGCATATTACTGGTCAGCCTACTGGATGGAGAGGATAGTGAGTAAATTTAAAGCAAGAACCTAGTCAGTAGCTACTAAAGTGATATTTGTGTTGCCGGCTGTAACAATCACTAACTTTGTGTTAGATTTGTTTTAATCTCCACCTAATTTACACCTATAAACTTACAGATTTCTTTTCTTTTGTCTTTTTTTTGCCACATTTGAATGCAAACACATTATAATATCAGACACAGTTAAACTGACTTATTATAAAATGTATTTTTTAAAAGTTTTAAAAAGCATTTGACTTGGAACTTTGGAACGGACATTAAAACAATAATATTTAAAGTAAAGCATGTTTATTTTTGCCCTGAATGAAAGGTAAGTACTGTTCTACTACTGCAGCTGTATCAAACTAACAATGAATTAAAAAGCCTCACACTCGGGCCGCACATTTTCACACAACTCCCACATTTTAAAAAGGAAAAAAAAAAGTCCAAGCTGTCTGCAGGTTCATATCTAAATTGTAAACACATCACTTATTCATCAGTCAGGGTGTTATTTGACTGACAAATAGCATAAACTAAGTTGATTACTTAAATTGTTCACATTATCAAGAATTTATATATATTTCAGAGTACCTTTACAGGTGAAGCACTTAAGGTGGAAGTGCTTGTTCTGCACCCGGAGCACCTCGCCCTTACATGGCTCCTTACACTTGTAGCACTGGATCAGGGGCTTCTCTGTGGAGTGTTGGTGTGTGTCCTGTGTATGAGCCACTGCAGAAGAGAAGAAAGACATTATTAGTGCTGAATGCAGACACTGATGTGACATTACTAGTCTTTTTATCTGGGGGAAAAAAGCCTAAATCTGCAGCGTTAGAGCAAGAAAACCCAGCTGCTCTGAATCTGTCATTAAAACAAACCACAGAGCGAGACAGAGCAACTTAGGGTTCATTCATGGCCAGACGGGCTCTCTGGAGACTAACTAAATATAGCCTGTCTTGATCAGTAGAGGACAAACAGTCAAACCGCTAAGGGAAGCAGGGATTGGAAATTACACCATAAAAGAATATCGATACAATCTCTTTACCACTTAAGTTTACGTACTGGTATTCTCAAAGGAAATCGTATTTTATTACATCTCCTTTACAATTTGGCTGGTTTCTCTTTTCAGTAATCCATTTGACTATTTCTGTTGTCTTTAAAAAGCAAAAACATTTCATCAAGAAATAGGATGAAACAATAAAATAGTGTGTTATAAAGTTACATAATTATTTGGCTCATTATGATATAAAAACCTTCTTATCAGCTCAAGTAAGAAAATAAATAGACACTGTGATATATTGTACTTTATGAAAACTGTAACCAAAACAATATTGGGAATCAAATATCTTAGGATGCCAGCTGGTTTAAGCACACTAAGCAGACATTAAAAATAAGAGAAGGAAGGCATGAATGTAAGGGAGGAGATTAGGATGAAGACTAAAACTGCGCTAGCAGCTCTCTGTAAAATAGTGCTTTGAATTAAATGTTTACGTCTGTATCTAACAATTAATATTTACAGAAGTTAGCTACTTTCAAGCTATGCTAATGCTAATTCTACTATGTTTAATAATACAGTTTAGTGTTCTGACAAGGTTAAAACAAACCACTACTCAGGCTCACATTTTAACCTCCTAACTTACAGGTGTGGTCCATTAGCTGAAGGCTAGCGGAATATCCTTAAAGGGATATATTGAGCATTTTGAAGTGAAAAATGCTTCAAATAATTGCTGTCCTACTCATTGTTGATACCCTACTAAAAGGCCTCAGTTCTTAGAAATTGACTTTACGTTCTACAGGACCAATAAGCAGCTGGACTGAGTGCAGCTAAGACCAAAGTGGATTTTTTTTTTAGCTTAAAAGGGATGTACGGAAGCCCTGAACGGCAAGCGAGGAAAAATTTTTTTAAGGGTGGCCAATTTTCTAAGTTTGGTCAAAAATATTTTTCCGCTTGACTTTCTGACCAGTACAAACGGAAAAAAAACTTTTTTTTGAAACATTGTCACAACTGGTCTAATATACTTAAACTGTTGTAAAAATGAGAATTAAAAAAAAAAAAACTTTTTTTTTTCTTTCCACTTAAGCAGCCCTGAGTGGCAACTGGAAAAAAAAATATTTTACTTAGGCTCATTTTCTATTTTTCTTGTAATGCTTTTATAACGCCACCAGAGGGCGAGATTCTTTTTTTTTTTCCTCTCCACCTCTTGGAGCCCTGAAAGGCAAACAGAAAAAACTTTTTTTAGAGATGCTAATGCTAATGCTAATTTTGCTAATGCTAATGCTAATTTTTTTTTTTTTTT